>CM052355.1:12959022-13161542 GCA_028551475.1 Casuarina equisetifolia
AAAATCAAAAGAAAAGAAAATTCAAGACTCCACATCCTAAATCAAACCCCTAATTTCTTATGTTTCCTACACGCACTTACAAATGTCATCAACATAAATTTGAATTACTAGGATGTTAGTTTCTTTAGTTTTTATAAACAAAGTTGTACCTACGTTCCCTTTATTAAGTCCTTTTCATGCAAAAACTTACTCGAAATTTCATACCAACCTCAAGTAGGTCCTTATGTACATGTGATTTGGAAATGTATTATCTTGAAAAACTGGGTAATTGCTCCACATATACTTCTTCTATAATTAGACAATTTAAAAATACACTTTTTACATCTATTTGAAACAATTAAAAGTTCATAATAAGCAAAAGCAAACATAATCTTAATAGACTAAAATCTAGCATTAAGTACATTTTATGGAGTCTATATCTTCTTCTTAACTACCCCTCTCAGCAACGAGCTTTTGTTTCTAACTATATTTTTGTCAAGATCTTTGTATGTTTCAAACGATTCTGTGGGCAGCCACATTAATGGCCGATCTGTGAAGGAATCGTGGTACTGTTTACGCTTCTTGTGACGCCCAATCTTCTGCATATTATGAACTCAAAACAGAATCCAGGGGACACTATAACCCGAGCATCTAAGGAACACTCGACCGTGAAAGAGCAACCAACAACCAAGTTGCCTAACAACATATACAACTACAAAGGCCCATGATTCATGGCAACCACAGCCGCCCGTAGACATAACAAATTCCACACACAAAAAAAAAATACTAGAATAGCACGTTACCATTTTATACTCATCCATTTTATTTCTAAAAATCCATTTTGTCCCTGTGGCACATCGGCATTTCGAGTAGTTTATTTAGGTAGATGCACTTTGCCTCACCCTCTTACTTTCTTACGAAAGAAGAGTTCCCCTTTTTTCACCTTTTAATTTTTTGGGCTTTTATTTATGGAATTTCTTTACACTTACTTTGCACCTTTCCAAAGTCTTTATCTTGTCAGCACCCTTTATTTTAGGAAAGTGACTTTCATAATTCCCGTACATTTAAAAAGGTGATTCTTTTTAGAAGTTACAGATTATCTATTGCCAACTTACGATAATGGAATCAAAAAGTAAACTCGTTGGATGCCAACTTGTATGGTCCCCTTAAAGGCATGGTAGTCGATTCTCCTTACCATTTACTTCAATGATTACTTTAATCCAATGTTGTATAGAAATTGGGAGGGACGGCCATCCATAATGCATCATGGATTTAGCTTTCCTCATTTTAAATTGAGCGTTATGGGCAACAGCATGTGGAATGATGCAACACGAACAAGCGAAGTTGTGCTACACACAAGCTCCTTGAGAAAGAGGCAACATCAACAACATCTGTAACAGGCAACGTCAACGTCTGTAGACGGCAACAGCAACAACTGTAGAGACCAAAAGAAATGCTTGTGCTTTCGAGGGTCATAGTAGTGGCGTCCAATGTTTTGAAATTTGCGCATTGCCATCCATGATTGTAACCACAGTAGTTGGAAAGCGGGGGAACAGTGGAAAGACAATGGTAGCAGGTATGTCCGATTATTGAAAATCAGTACCTATCATATAACAGTCAAAAGAAAAACCAATAAGCCACTGACACATTACAGCCTACCCACCTTTTTTACCTTGTCTAATTCTACTAATAAAGATAAAATAAAATCACATGACCTGAGCTTGACTGCCCCGTGTAGCTAAGGCAACTTGATCACGGTGATTTCCATGTGTGGACTTCCTCTCACATGAACTAATAAAAGATATCCAGGAAGAGAGCATCCACTCCTTTGCAATTTGCGCATGGCCATCCATGATCCCAGCCATAGTGAACCATTGAAAAATAGTTAGATAGAGAATCAAGGGTCGGTGCACCGTGGAAAAACAAGAGTAACTGAAATGTTCGTTTAATTGGAAATCAGTACCTACTTGTGTGGCACTCGATAGAAGAAGCATGAGCCACCGGCATTTACCAGCACAACTGGCTTATTTATCTTCTCTAATTCTAAAATGACAAAATAAAAGGAAGATGACTGTTACTTGACTGCGGCGTGCAGCCAAGGCAGCTAGAACATGGTGATGTACGTGCATGGACCTTCGGTCACATGAACTGTTTGAACTTTTGAATGGCCCAAGACGAGCGAATAGGGTTTTCTATTTCCTAATTTGTGTCTCTAATTTTGTTGGCTTGTCATGTACTGATAGAAGAAAAAAACACAATTTCTAAATAGTTGCACGTTATGATTTGGGCAAGAACACACTATATAGGATTAAAAGATAAAACCAGGATACATAAAGTTCTAAAACCAAGCTGCCATTTATTGGCAGTACTTCAACAAACATTAGATAAACTAGTTCAGTAAGAAAACAAAAAATATGCTAAGGCTACTTTTTGATCTACTAAGCTATCTCTTTTCCTTTCTTCTTCATTCAACCGATTGTTGTTGCATTCTTTGACTGGGAGCCATAGTTGGTCCCATATTTCACTCTCATATTCTGTGCATGGCTAGGGGGTGGTGCTGTCACCCTTGCAACCCCTATGTCTAACATCCCTACTTGCGTTTCTGCATGATATTCTTTGAATGCTGACCTGTTGCTAGTTTGAAACATTTGCCGGGCTGGTGCCAGCGAACTATCAACATGTCCATACCCTTGGGGTGCTCCATGCAAAACGTAGTTCAGTGTTCTTTTGTAACATTCTTCTTGTTCATCTCTTGGATCGGGTAAAGTATTGAGTATTGTCAGCAATGCATGCTTTTTCCAGCTTCCTTAAAGCTTGATGGTCCTTCGTCTTGCTGCAGCAGTTCCTTTCCTTCAAATTGATTATATTTTTTTTTCCCAACTTAATAATCAATCATGCGAAAAAGAAATCAATTGATTGGCAGATAATGAAATTAGAGTTATTAAATTAATTGAATATAAGAACTCATAATTACCCAATATAATATTTGTATAATAGATTCAACTACAATTTAAATGATGATAGAAACAACTAATCAACAGGAATAAAAATTAAGGCAGTGTAAGCAAAGAAAATAAAGATAAAGTCTTGTGTCAATTTAATTGTTTCAGTAATAATTTCTTGTGCCTACGTCTACCTTCTTTTAACTCAGTGCTAAAAGTAGTTGACTTAGAAAAGGGGACTGAATTGGGAGTCTCGGTTTTAGGTAGGGACCAGTATAAAATTGAAGTTTCTTTTCTAATTTGCTTGACTTAGTTGCAAATTTGCTTTGCATCCGGCAAGCAAAATAAATGGTGGATTGATAATCCAATATACTAAGTGCCCCTAACTTAACTGACAAGGGCGATTGAATTGGTTAGGTATTTTAAGTTAATGATTTTCCTTTGAAAGTATTGAGTCTTAGACCGCTTTTAATTGTTTAATGAAAATGCTATGACCATATTCATGTGCCTTCTCTGTCTTGTTGGTCATGGTCACGAGCCCTTACCCACCAATTGAACCTTGACAATTGCCAACGGCCTCTTTCCAGGTAGTTCCTGGATTGTTCCTCCATTTTATTTTCCAACACTTGGATACAAGACTCCTTTCATTTTTTTTTTTTTTTACTCACCTACACAAGGAGGGGAGGGTTTTTGAACCTGGTGGACTCACCGATCAAGGGTCCTAACCCAATTACCACTAGGTTTGAGAGAATCTAGTAGGCTAAGGGTACTCACAAATGGGTCAAGTTTTTCAAAGGAAATTGCTGCAAATCTAAGACTTTAATTTGAAGCTAATATGCTTGTAAATATGTGTAAATTTTTGAATTTTAAACAAGCCTCTTCCTGCTTTCAAAAAGAACCATTCATGTATAGTTCAAGGCAAGTAAGAAATTATAATCCAAGTTTTTTGTAGAGAAGAACATACGTTTTCTTAATTCTTGCTTTTATTTTTATTTCTTTAAAAAGTGGTATTAATTATAATGTAGCAGGAACATGGTCAAGCTTAATATGTCCTTGACTTATTAGATTCATAAAAAATATGTGCACATTTTCTTCTGCAAGTAAAGTCCTCTTATTAAGTGTCCTAAAGGTTTTACTACTTGTGGAGTAGTCCAAAAGGATGTCTTCATCACTTTTAACGTCAAACAACCCTAGGAATTCTTTTCCATTGTTATGTACACAACATTTGCAGTCGAAAGGTTTGGAATATGCAATATTAGGGTTTCAATCATAGAAAAGTTCGTATGGAATTTTCTTTAATAATTGTTCGATTAGACTTTATGTAATACACAACAAACAATATTTACAGCTTCACTCTACAACTACTTTGGCAAATTTTTTATCACATAGTATCGTTCTAGTAGTATATTGAAGATTTATATTTTTCCTATCAACTATCTCATTTTGTTACGGAGTCCTAGGTGTTAAGAACTTGTGCTTAGTTCCATTTTAAGAGCAAAAGTTTTCATACCCCGAATTTTGAAAATTTTTAACATTTTGATTTTGAATTCGCTTAGAACATGTCTCAAAAACTTCATAAGTTTCACATTTGTGAGTAATTAAGAAAATCCAAATAAATCTAGAAAATCCATTAATGATGATAAACACATAATCTGTGCCTCCCCAGTGAGGCAGTTCTCAAAGGAGCGCGAAGGTCCATGTGCCGTATTTGTGAAGGCTTAGTGATGGATGTGCAGTCTTTAGTGTCAAAACGGTATTTGGTTTGCTTCCTTTTCAAACAAGCATCACATGCCAAGGTTTTCTCAAAATTTATATTCGACAATCCTCTCACTAGTCTCCTTTTACTGAGTTTTGTCGTTTGCTTAAATCCTGTGTGTCCTATCTTCTAAACCAAGTCCAACTCAGGTCATTGGTAATAGAAGAGAGACACGTTTCTGCATGTTGGTTATTATCAAGTTTTAGTTGGTAGACATTTTCCACACGATTTTTAAAAATATTTCTATTCTTTTCTATATTAATACTTTGCAATAATCATATTCAAATTTTACTTTGATACCTTTGTCACACAATTGACTAACACTTAAAAACAAGTTATGTTTCAAATAATTAACGAGCAAAAACATCATTGATACCAAGGTGAGGATGGGCTAGAAACATCACCTACTTCTTTAGTAATTCCATTACCATAAGCTTGTGAACCAGTGTTTGTTACAGGTCATGTGTCAGAGCATCCATTATCCAAAAATCATGGGCTGTATGGGCAGAGTAACGAAGGACGGGAAAAACCAGACTACCACACCGACCGGGTCTGTAGAGTGATGTGAAAAATGATGTGACAAGAAATAAATTAGGCTAAACGTGTGACTCATGCCAAAGTAAGTAGTTTTCCGACTCAGTTGCTTTCCTGCTCAAGGATCTAAGCGGTAGGTATGCACTTTGCTTCACCCTCTTACTTCCTTAGCAAAGAAGAGTTCCCCTAAACCTTTGAACTTGTTCGAATTTCTTCATGGTTACTTTGCACCTTTCTAAAGTCGTTATCTTGTCCGCACCCTTTATTTTAAGGAAAGTGACTTTCATAATTATACATTTTAAAAGGTAATTCCTTTTAGAAGTTATAGATTATCTATTGCCAACTTACGGTCATGGAACCAAAAGTGAACTCGTTAGACGCCAACTTGTATGGTCCCCTTGTAAGGTATGGTAGTTGATTCTCATTATCATTTACTTAAATGACCGCTTTAATCAATCATGTTTAGAAATTGGGAGGGACGGCCCATCCTTAACGCATCATGGAGTTAGGTTTCCTCATTTATATTGAGAGTTATGGGCAATAGCATGTGAAATGATGCAAGACGAACAAGCTAAGTTGCACTTCACATAAGCACTTTAACAAACGTTAAAACAGGCAGCGGCAATATCTGTAAGACCAAAAGAAATGCTTGTGCTTCCGAGGGCCATAATAATATTGGTGGGACTTAAGTCTAGCCATGTAGCTCTGAGCCAAAGTGATAGGGATAATAGAACCAAGGCCATTGTCAATGGCCAAAGAACGCCGATGGGTATGGGCATGAAGTGGCCTCCACTCATTGGTACGACGTTGTTGAAAGGGAAAGCAACAAGCACGTGCGTTGTGGAGATGCAATGATAATTGGGAACTTCTTTTATTTAAGAGTTGATACAACTCACAATAGCACTCAAAAGTGAAAAAACAATTAGCCACCGGCAATTACAAGTCCATCAACCCTATTATCCTTGTTTAATTCTACAAAGCAACAATAGAAAAAGCAGATGCACTGGAAACTTGACTCAACATTAACAAACCGCAACTAAGAAATCTAGAACGGGTTGACGGCCCTGCACGCATTTTCCCTTTACATGGTGCTGCATCCTGGTGGGTTCTCTTGACTGAAGTAATCACAGCGGCTCAAATGTCAAGGCCTATACCCACCGCAACCACACCCACAACCATAGCTATCATACACCGGTCTCTTGCAGCTCCCAGCGCATGGAGGTGGCCGGCCATGACAGCACGGCCCCCCCGGCGGACACACGTAACATGGTCCAAAACACACACAAATAGCTAAAACTGCTGGGAAACCCGGTACAGGCGGAGGCGGTGGCGAAGGCTCCACAGGCGGAGGCTTTTTAGGAGGAGGCTTGATTTCAATGCTCTTAATGCAATCACCAGCCTTGCAGAGTATCTTCCGCTTAATCTTTTCAGGACAGCAGCAGACCACTTTGATTGTCACAGTGTTTTTCTTCTCGTTGTACTCCTGGTCTTGTATTTCTCTTGTTCGCAACATTTAAACATCACATGGTAACTCAGTCGTTGCTTGATCAGCAACCATGTCAAATAAAAACTTCCAGGCAAAAAAAGTACATTCATACACCTATACCGGAAGACAAAGAGAGAGGGAGAAACTCACGAGGAATTGCACAAAGAACTTTCTTCACCTTTTTGAAGCAGCGATGACACTGAAGGTCAACCTGCAGCACCATTGTTGTCGGAACCTGTAAGTGCAGAAATTCAAAATAAATACCATGCCCGAAATTAACCCTAAAAGAGTAACTACAGATTTAGTGATTTACCAAATAAAATAAAACAATCAGCTTCTGACGCGAAAACGTATTATGCAAAACAGTGAAGATCTCACAAGGAATCAAGAAGAAATTGACAATTTAAATGATAGCCAATACGAAACTAAAATAGACTTCAGATTGGATCATATTATCGACTGGGTAACAAAGAGGGAAACAAAAAGAAGACATGAACATTGAAAACCTTTTCAGCCATGGCTTTGAGCTCAAATCGATCTCAACTTCAGACCGGACTGAAGAAACCGCTATATAGAGAAACTGAGTGAAAGTGGAATAAGATTTATTAAGACTGAAGCGGCAAGAGTGGAAAGATAAGGAAGTCACAAAGCCTGCTTAACAGCACGTGAAGAAGACGTAAGCATAACACGTCGTAGGTGTGACCCAATGGGATATTAGAGCAACATAATGTTCAAGGCGAATACTAGCTAAAGTTTGGCTCTCCCCCATTCAGCCCGCAGTTCATATCATGACCGACAAGAACCATTGTCGTCTTGTTAATGCAGCGAGAAATATTCAAACTTGTGGGTTCCAGAAAAGTTCTCTCTTCAGAAAGGTGTTCTCTTCTGCAATCATAGCCATCGGCAACCATAACTAACAACAAATCGCAGTTCCAGTCTAAATCTTTACAGTGTACCAACCCAAATATAAAAAGTTGGGCGTATCACTAACAAATACACTCCTAATTAACTTTGTTATCCCATTTATGAGTGCATTCCTCTTTTCACTGTAATCTATGTGCAAGTCCCAAGGCCTAAAGAGATTGTGTTGCAAGATGTGCAGAGCATCTTTAAACTTGAGAGACTGATCATTGGGGAGAGAGAGAGAGAGAGAGAGAGTAGTAGTAGTAGCCGTGGGTTTGATAATTAGGCATTGTTTTCAGTATCATCCTTATAATTTCTTGAAATACATTATCTTTTGTGGTATCTAACCCTTAGGCCCAGCGATTTTTTATCATAAATTTGTAACTACGCGAGTTCAACTATTTGCAAGTAATTGTAATTTGCAGGCGAAGAATCTTGTGGGTCCAAAGCTCTTCTGAGTTTACCTTCATATAAAACTACCATTTACACATGCACCTAATTCACATAATTGGAATATTAAATTTGAAATTAAAAGGTCTCAACCCTCTTAATTTATCAACTGAGTTAACATGCTAATTTACCAGAGAACTAGTAGATAATCAACGTAACAACACCACTTCTCCGTTTTCTAAATGGAATGAAAACTAAAGTGTCATTATGGAGCTACTAGAAAACTAAAAAATCCCTTTTCCGATAAATCAATTGAGGGGTTGCAGACGTTGGACAGTGGTCAATTACTTTAGCCAAAACTTATAATAAAAAATGAACAAGAAGTTGACTCAATGGGGCACTCCCTTGTTCTGGTAGCCATGGTGAGATCAATGATTTTAAACCGAAACTTATAATAAAGAATGAATAAGAAGTTGATTCAATGGGGCACTCCCTTCCTTTTTCTGGTAGCCATGGTGAGATCAATAATTTAATATGTTGTGCATTGCTCCATTCTTTTGTCATTATCTTGTGGGATAAAGTCTTGTACAAAAGCATGGCTCACTTGGAACAAAGTATTTTGTTGAGAAGGGAGCAAGGTGGGCTTGAAAGAATAGGTGGTGTTAAGTTGTAAATGTTTTATGTATTTATTTATTTGGGCCATGTATAGTGTTGGGCCTTGCAAGTTTGGGCTTGATAACCCAAACCTATGATTAGGGTAATTGCCCTATTTGTATTTTGTAACCAAGGTTTTTCATTCTCTAATCAAGAATTTGTGAAAGGAATTTTCCCTAACTTTCATGTCCCAATTCTGGCTCCTTAAATGATCTTCTCATTCTAAGATAGTATCAGAGCCAGGTTAAGGATTTCATCCTAGATTCAATAAGTTCTTCTTATCGTTCATACTATTTTTTATCCTTTTTTGTTCAAAGCCAAAATAGTACCCATTTTCTTTATTCCTTTTAGGAGAATAGATTTGTGTCCTGATCTTGTTCTTTTAATCCCTTTTCCGATCTCATTCAACATTTTCCTATTTGATTTTTGGTCTATTCACCATATTCCGCTACAATGTCAATTAAAAGCATAGTTGCTGTTCAAAACAACACATTTTGTCTTAGGGTTAAGAGTCTATCTAGTTTAATTACCTTTTTGCCCCTTTTCCATCTCCTATCAAACATACTGTTTCACTTATTTTTCAGGTCACATAATCGGTTCCTACTTGAGTCCAATTTGCAACCTATTTTCTTGCAAACCCGAGATGCATTGTTTCATCAAACAATTAAACGTGTGTTTCACTCCCTAGCCCATATGCATTGTCTTGTCACATCCCCAATGTGCATTTTGTCAACCTGTACCATTTCAACCAAAACACATCGTTTTGCTTTACCCTTTGAAGCGTACCATTTCATTAAATGGTCTAAACATACATTTTGATTGGGCTTGGGTTTTTGTTTGGACTTGGGCTTGACAATCCAATTCATATGTTCTATTCTCGCAGTTCTGGGTCATTTAATTGGATCCCTACTTGGTTAGATGACCCGAGTCGCATCTTCAACGACCCACCGTTGCCGCCACTGATTTCGATGCTGTTTTCACCAGTTTTTTGTCATTCTCGCCTTTTTTCTATTATTGTCCTCATTGTCGGCCAATTTTGCCATCATGGGTACTCATTTTGAGTCCTCCAAGGTTAGAAATCAAGCAAAGTTGTTAAATCCATTATCCCTTGCCGCAAATGACATTTCCATCATTGTTTTGGTCCCCTAACTCCTCACGAGATCCACAAACTACTTTTTTTGAAGGCCCAAGATGCTCATTACACTTGGCTTTAAGGACAAACTTGATTTTGTGAGTGGGAATTTGTCGCAGCCTACTAATGATGATCCTCATGCTAGTTTTTGGAAAAAAATGCAACTTGACGTGCTTTCTTAGTTGATGCACTCAACCTCTTCTGAGATTGGGAATGCAATCTTTATGTGTCGTAATGCTAATGCTACATGGAAAATGTCAAAAACCATATATTCTAAGATTACTAGCATTCACAAGTACAACTTAGAACAACAAATTGGAGAGGTAAAGCAATAGTTAAATGAGCATTTAGCCAAATATTTCTCTTGACTTTCTAATCTTTGGGTAGAACTAGATAAATGTTTGCCAACAATCAAGTGCAAGTGTAAGAAGTACACTTGTGATTTTTTGGCTTTGTTGGCAGTAGAGAGAGATTCTAGACAGGTCGTTTATTTTATGCTTGGTCTTCAACTTGTCTATGTTATAATGAGGAGCAAAATCACTTCATGTAACCCTATTATATCCCTTAATGAGGTTTTCTATTAGTTTCAGATGAAGAACATCAATGCAATTTACAAGATAATCATGGGAAGACAAATTTATACCTTTACTATAAAAACCCCCATGTTAAACGAAGGGGGGTTTAGGACTAGCCAGAGGGACAATCATTCATTTACAGTTGGTAATTCATGACACTCCTCTGGTGGTATTAAATCTAGACAAGGAGGGTTAAGACCATTTTGTGATCATTGTTGTTAGTAAGGACATACCAAGGACAAGTGTTATCGGCTTATTGGATTTCCTAACAAATCCCAGAATTCCAAGAAGAGAGGAAACTACACTAGTTTGGCAAATGCAGTTAGTACTGAGTCTAGTGATCCATTTGTACCTCTTATTAGTACTATAACAACATTAACTCAACCTACAGCTTCTATTGGCTAGACCTTCACCCCTAAGCAGTATCAATAGGTGGTTCAGCTCATTAGTCTTTTTGGACCTATAGAGCCCATGGCAAACTTCGCAAGTATAGTCTCTTCCTTGCAAAGTTCATCTTTATCCTACTAGCTTAGTGATTCAAGGGCAAGTGATCACATTACGTGCAATCTCACATGCATGGAAAATGTTTGATCTTACACATCCAACCCTATTTGGGTAAAACTACATGATAATAGTAATGTGGCTATCACTCACATTGAGATCGTTTGTCTTTCTCCTTCTATCATACTTTATGATGTTCTCCATATGCCTTCCTTTAAATGCAAACTTTTGTCTGTTGTCAAATTTACTTTTGACAGTTTTTGTCATATCACTTTTAACCTACACTTTTATTTCTTCTAGGACCGTTTGATTGAGACAGTATTAGGGTTAGGCAAAGCTGAGCGTCGTTTATATCATCTAGTGTCTTCATCGGATGCCATAGTGGAAGCTTTTTCTACTATTATTAAAACTTTTGAATGTAATGCTCCTAAACGGGTTAATGTGTGTAGTAACAATATGTTTAAGACTAATGTCTTAAGGAATAAATATATGCTATGACGTTGTCATTTTAATCACTCTTCTTGTTATGAATCTCCTTATTTGTTTTGTCCAATATGTCTTTTGGAAAAACAAACTTGTCTTCCCTTTCTCTCACATACCTCTAGTACAAACTCTCTTTTTAAGTTGGTCTATGTTAACATATGGAGTCCTCATCGAACCCTACATCATGATGGCTCATGTTAATTTCTGATCATTGTTGATGATTTTTCACATGAGACTTGGGTGTATCTCATGAAACACAAAATTCAAGCCCATCATTTCTTATGTTTGTTCATTACCATGGTCGAAACCCAATTTCATACTTATATTCACTGATTGCATTCTGATAATGGGTCGAGTTCTTTGGTCATGAGTGTATCTCTTTCCTTCAGCTCTGAGGGGTTCATCATAAAAGCTCATGTGTCCACACTCCATAGCATAATGGCTTCATAGAACGCAAACATTAACATATCCCCGATGTCGCAAACACATTACAATTCTAGGCTATTATTCCAAATTGTTATTGCAGCGAGTGTATTTTGACTGTCACTCACATTATTAATCGCCTTCTTACTCTAGTTTTATATGGCAAAACTCCATTTGACATCCTATTTGGTAAAACTCCATATGTTTCCTATCTTCAAATTTTTAGGTGTTTGTGTTATATTACAATCATTCCACATAGGGACAAGTTTGTCCCCCATGCTCGACCATATGCGTTTATGAGATATTCTTCTTCTCAAAGGGGTTATCGTGTTCTCGACCTCACCACATGCACTTTTTTCATTGTTCATGACATTGTGTTCCATAAGCTAGTCTTCCCTTTTGCTCAATCTAGCCCTCTCGTCCTGTTTCTAACCTCAGCAAGGATCAGTACTTTGTTCCTTTAGATTCTGATACATTTTTAGTTGTTAACCTGACTAACCCTACTCCTTTATCATCAACATTAAGGCCTACGCCTTCTAATGTATCTCCCTTACCAGATGTCACTATTGTGTCGCCTTTTCCTTCCTCATTTGAGACTTCACCTCCTTCAATTGATATCACTGTGGCTCACCTACTATGGATTCCCCCACTAAGGTTCCATCTTCTGCATCACTTCCCACTGTCACCATTCTTATTGTTAGACGTTTACACCATGAGTCCAAACCTTCTATATGGACTTAAGATTATCACTACCATCATATCACCTCTAAGTCTGATGGACACCGATCAATGGGTTCTCAAGCCATACAATACTCTATCTCTTAGTTTGTAACCTTAGACAACTTATCTCCCACACATTCGTGAGTCATGCATTAGAGGCTAATCAAATGTGGAAGTTAGTTCCTTTGCCCCCAAGTCGTAAATCAATTGGGTGTAAATGGGTTTACAAGATTAAGTAGGTTTATCTCTTTCATTCATGAGTCATCCTACTATCATGAGGTAGTTCATGATTTCCATTGGGTGGATGTTATGGCCAATGATCTTCATGCATTAGAGGCTAATCAAATGTGGAAGTTAGTTCCTTTGCCCCTAAGTCGTAAGCTAATTGGGTGTTAATGGGTTTACAAGATTAAGTATTGTGCTAACACACCCATTGAGAGATATAAAACTTATTTTGTGGCCAAGAGATATTCTTAACTATATAGGATTGATTATAAAGAGACTTTTCCACCAATGACTAAAATGGTAACTATCCGATGTATCATGGCATTGGCCTCCATGTTTTGTTGGTCCTTTCATCAAATAAATGTTCATAATGCATTTCTTCATAGAGATCTATACAAGGAGTTCTACATGTCCATGCCTACTAGGATTCAAACTACTTCCACAAAACCCTTGCAAGTTTGTCATTTGCTCAAATCTATTTATGGATTTAAGCAAGCTTTTTGGCAATGTTATGCCAAATTTATTGTTGCTCTTTTTGAGGTTGAATTTAAGCAATTTTGGCATGACTATGCTTTATTTACACTTCGTTGTGGGTTTGCTGTTATGGCCATTCTAATCTACATTGATGATATACTCATCACTAGGAACAATGAGGAGGTCATTGCTCAGGTGAAGTAAGATCTTTGTTCTCGGTTTCATATGAAGGATTTAGGTTGAGTTAAGTTCTTTCTTAACATCGAGATTGCTTGGTCAAGATTGGTATTTCCTTCAGTCAACACAAATATGCTTTGGAATTGGTTTCTAAAGCTGGCTTACATTGGGCTTATCCATGCAAGATTTTTATGAATCCAAATTTGAAAATCACTTCTTTGGAGTACGATGCTAGCTCACTAGTGACTATAAATGATCCTCTTTAGTTGACCCGGCTTCTTATCAACACTCCCTTGAACGCCTCATTTATCTTACTTATACTCGCCTTGACATCATCTATCTTATTCAGGTACTTAGTTAGTTCATGCATTTCTTGAAATCTTCACACCTGGACATGGCTTTGAAGGTAGTTAAATATTTGAAGGGCACTCCAGGCTTAGGACTTTTTATGCCTTCTTATAAAGATTTTCAATTGCATGGCTTTTGTAACTTTGATTGGGTTATTTGCCTTATGTCCTGACGTTCTTTTTCTTATTTCTACATTAAGTTGGGATGTTCATTGATTTCTTAGAAGTCTAAGAAACAACTATTGTTGCTCACTCATCTTCTAAGGTAGAGTATCGCACCATGGCCACCGTAATTTGTGAAGTTGTTTGGTTACATGGTCTTTTCTGCGACTTATAGGTGATTGTTCCTTAGCCTATACCATTATAGTATGATAATAAAGCCACAATCCACATTGCCAATAACCCTACTTTTCATGAATGTACCAAGCACATCGAGATTGACTATAATTTTATTCATGAGAAATAATAGTGGGACCTGATTCAGACTTGTAGTATTCATACACATGAGCAACCTGCGAATCTATTAACTAAAGCCTTATGTAGTCATTAGCACAGTTATCTTCTTCACAAGTTTAGTGTATTTGATTTGTACAAATCACCAGCTTGAGAGAGGTTGTTAAGTTGTAAATGTTTTATGTATTTATGTATTTGGGCCATGTATAGTGTTGGGCCTTTAACGAGTTTGGGCTTGATGACCCAAACTCATGATTAGGGTAATTGCCCTATTTGTATTTTGTAACCATGGTTTTTCATTCTCTAATCAAGAATTTGTGAGAGAAATTTTCCCTAACTTTTATGTCCTAATTCTAGCTCCTTAAATGATCTTCTCTTTTCATTCTAAGAGGTGGAGCTTCTGAGATTGGCTATCCTTTAAAAGGAAAGAGAATTGCAGAGATGTTGGCGATCGTGCAATAGAAAGGAGGGCAAGGAGCAAAGATGGTAAGCCACCATTCACTACTCTCTATGAGTACATGTATGGGTGTTAGAAAGGCTTAGGTTTAGGTTTTGAAAGGGAGAAAGACCTTATCAACTTGAGATTTACTTTCCATCCTAGCCTTGGTTTTTTCCCCGTAGTGTCATAAATATCTCTAGATCTTTAACATTTTGCTTCTAAAGGAGAATTTTTTTAAGTAAATTATCATTTTTATTGGAAGATCCATTCTCAAAATGCTAAAGATATTTAGTACTGCTGTTTTTTTATATTACATAAATATCAAGAACAATTGTAATAAGGACTTGAAAAATTAATAACAAAATCACGATAGTTTTTTTTTTTTGTGAAAGGTCAAATTATATATCACCCGTAAAAAAATGTACAAGATTGTTCGATTACCAAATATCATCATCTAAGCTCAAATATTGAACTTGAAAAATTCCAAAGCTCTTGTAAAAATTTATTACAATTTGTAAGCTTGACTCTTCTGGTAGATGAAATCTTCCCTCTTACATCCTTCTTGATTTTAGCAATAATGGTTGAGTTATCTAGACTTATATCGTTGAATCTTCTTCTATTCCTTTCGTTCCAAATGTGATACAATACGGCCTTGAAAGATATACTAAGCAAAGTTGCTGCGAAACTCTTCCTTTTAATAGTCTTGATCATCCAACATATTTCAGCTCTCTAGTGTTCAATTCTTCTAGTTAATCCATTCATGCCTAACAAAGCCTTCCAGATGTAGTTTGTGAACCTATACTTAAAAAATAAATGTTCCTATGATTCTTCTTCTTGTTGGCAGAGGTTGCATTGTAGATCCACTAAACTATTCCATTTAGCCACCCGATCTGTTGTGGATAATTTGTCTTTCAAAGTAATCTAGCAGATAAAATTATGATTTGGTACTCCTTCTTTCCAGACAAGTGTTGCCCATTCAATGTCTTCTTTGTTCTCTCTTAGTGCTACATAACTTTTGGCAATATTGTATTCTGAGTCCGTTACTAGTTGTGTAAGTTCACTTCTTACTTGTAAAATATTCCTAAAACTCTAAGCTAGTAATCCCTTGATCTCAACTTCTAATACATTTCTTTCCTTCAAATTTTCTGTTATCATCCATTTAACCCATAAAGAGTTTAAGTTAGGGTGCACAAGAGACCATAAGAGTTTTCCAATTGCCGCCTTATTCCAAGTATGAATGTTTATCAAACCTAATCCTCCATAAATTTTAGGCCAACAAACTTCTTTTCATGCCACTTTTGCTACACATCGTCCATTAGATTTACCTACCTAAAGAAAAGTTCTAATTCTTTTTTCAATTTCATAAAGAGTCTATTTTGACAATAGAAAAATTTGCATACAATATGTTTGCAATGAGAACAGAACACTTTTTGCTAGCTACAATCTCCCCCCATAACTAATATGCTTAGACTCCCAACCTTCAATTCTCTTTAATATCTTTTCTATCAGGATAGTACAATCTAGGTTGGAAAGTCTTTTAGTAATTAATGGAACTTTCAAGTATTTTATGAGAAGTTGGCCTTCTTGAATAGGAATATGATCAAGTGTTAGAGCCTTTTCTTGTTTAGACAAGCCTGAAAAGAAAATTTGACACTTTTTAGGATACATCTTCAGACCTGTTATATCTTCAAATTCTTGCATAGCATCTAATAAACACATTATAGACTCAATATCTCCATGAGCAAACAGAAAAAGATCATCAGCAAAGCATAAATGAGTAATATTCTCTTTAGCATATTTCTAGTAAAATTTAAACCTTCCGGAAGATACTTTCTTTTGTATAATTCTATTAAGAATCTCTATCACAATAACAAAGTGAAAAGGAGAGAGAGGGTCTCCTTGTCTAAGTCCCTTTGCCCTCTTAAAAAAACTTGTATGAAAGCCATTGATGTTCACAGAATATCCAACAGTAGTGATGCAGCTTTCAATCAGCAATCTAAATTTTTCTGGAAACTTCACAACTTTCAGAGTATTTAAAAGTAAAGCTCTAGGTAGATAGGTTTATTTCTCTCATTAATATAATCAAATGAAAGATTTTATTTTTATTCTTTTCCTTGGGGGTTAACTATATATATACATACATACATAAAGAGAGAGAAAGTGAGAAAGAGAGAGACAGACAGACAGACAGACAGAAAGACAGAAAGAGTAAAATGAGAAAGCATGGATAAAATTATCAAATAAAATACCTATTGATAAAAAGTTGAAATTTGAATCTTCAAGATGAAAAGTAAGTGCTATTATCGGGTTTCATTAAGTTCATGAAAAAAAAATTATGTATTTAAATGTAGCAAACATTGTTAATAAACTTTTAACCTAGTCATAAAGTTTAAAAAGTTTCAATAATTGGTATGAAAGCAAATTGTAAATACTAGCAAGTTAGTAAGGATGATTGTTGAGAGTTTTAAAAAAGTAAGTTATATATTCTAACTATCACCTATAACTTTTAAAGCAATAGTACAACATTTAATTGGTTAAAATGAAAGTAAGTAAAATGAGTTCGTAACTATTTCTAATATAATTAACTGAAATAAGAACTTTAATTTTGTTTCTTTAAGGGCCCCCAATTTTCAAGATTCATGAACATATCCTTGGTGTTGTGATGGGGGACCAAAAATGATTCCTCGGGAACAAACTTAGAATTATGCAGTGACAAATGACATGACAAAGTAGGTAGACCAAGCCAAACATGTGACTCACGGTAAAAAAGTTCTTGGCCTACTCAATTATAGGGTCTTTGACGACCCACAGGGAGGGTATCAAATGATTTTACTATTCTAAACTCCTCTACGTTACTAGCCTTGTGTCATGCTGAAATTGACTTCAATTTTGCTCGCACTCAGTAACCTAACAGATTATGATGAAAAATAATTCAACAGTGCAACAAGCAGTTCGTCAACGTTAAGTCACAATAATGGGAGATAGTGTAAAACATTTAGCCTCAATACAGTAAATAATTGGTACAAGTAAATCAGCCAACAACACGTATAACAGCGAGATATGACACAGAAATTTTAAGTGGTTCAGCCCTTTAAATGGCATCTATATTAATTCTCTCCTTATTTAACTAGCTAGGAGTTGTTTCCACTAAATCTCAACCGGATTTACAAGAAATTCACATATTTTTTAATCCTTACAATCCAATTTCTTGATACTCAAGAAATTAATCACTATTTTTAATATAATTTGAAATGAGCTTGATTTGAGATTATTTTTTTTTTTTAAATCAAAAAGTGCTATCATTACTCCGGAACAAGTGATGGACATGCAAAGGGAGAAAAAAAAATAGAGAAATCAAGGGATAAAAGAAAGAAATGGGCATTTGCCAATAAGAAAAGAGGAACTCTAAATTAATGAAGATAGAGAATACCAATGCAAAAGAAAGAGTTATGGAGAGTGGGGGGCCGCCTGGCTTAGTGGTATTCTCTGAGCTAAACCCTAATCGACAGTCTCACCGGTCATATGTTCGAGTCTCCTTTCCCTTCCTAGGTGTGTGTGTTAAAAAACAAAAAAACTAGGTAATCATCATTAGATGCCAACTTTTATGGTCCCTTTTATAGGTATGGTAGTTGATTCTCATTACTATTTACTTAAATGATTGCTTTAACCCAATCATGTTTAGAAATTGTGATTGACGGCCATCCAAAATGCATCATGGATTTAGCTTTCCTCATTTTAAATTGAGCATTATGGGCAATAGCATGTGTAATAGTGTTGTGAAAGAGGCAACATCAACATATGTAAAGACCAAAAGAAATGCTTGTGCTTTCAAGGGCTGTAATAGTGTTGGTAGGTCTTTTATTTAAGAGTTGATACAACTCACTATAGCTCTTAAAGGTGAAAAGACAATTAGCCACCAGCAATCACAAGACAATCAACCCTATTAGTCTTGTTTAATTCCACAAAGCAACAAAAGAAAAAGCAGACGCACTGGAAACTTGACTCCACATTAACAACCTGCAGCTAAGAAATCTTGAACATGTTGATGACCCTGCTTGCGCTTTTCCTTTACATCATGCTGCATCTGGATGTGTTCTCTTGACTAAAGTAATCACAGAAACTCGAATAGCAAGGCCTATGCCCACCACAACCACATCCACAACCACGCCTACAATCACGCCCACAACGACACCCACAACCACAGCTATCATTCCCCGGTTTCCTGCAGCTCCCAGAGCATGGAGGTGGCGGGGGATGCCAGCATTTGCCCCCCGGCGGACACAGGTAACATGGTTTAATACACACACAAACAGAGGGAGGCTGCGGTGGACGAGGATTTGGATCCTCCACAGGCGGAGGCTTTGTTGAAGGCTTTGTTGGAGGCTTTGTAGGCGGTTGAGGAGGCTTAGGTGGACTGGTCTTCTCAGGTGGTTTGATTTCAATTCTCTTAATGGATTTACCACCCTTGCAGAGTATCTTCTGCTTAACCTTTTCAGGACAGCAGCTGAACACTTTGATTGTCACAGTGTTTTGCTTCTCGTCGTACTGCTGGTCTCGTATTTCTCTTGTTCACAATATTTAAACACCACATGGTAACTCAGTTGTTGCTTGATTAGTGACCATGTCAAATAAAAACCTCTACGCAAAAAAATGTACATTCACACTCATATATCAAAAGACACAGAGAGAAAGAGAAAATCACCAGGAAATTTACAAAGAACTTTCTTCACCTTCTTGAAGCAGCGATAACATTGGAGGTCAACCTTCAGTACCATAATTGTCGGAACCTGTAAGTGCCAAAATTCTAAATAAATATCATGCCAAAATTTACCCTAAAAGAGTAAGTACAGATCTAGTGATTTGCGAGTAAAGAAAAAGAATCAGCTTCTGACATGAAAACGTAGCACGTAAAACAATAAAGACCCCACGAGGAACTAAGAACGAACTGACAATTTAGATGATAGCCATGGATCATACTATCTAATGGGTAACTAAAAAGAAACAAAAAAAAAGACATGAACATTGAAAACCTTTTCAGCCATGGCTCTGAGTTCAAGTCGATCTCAACTTCAGACCGGACTGAAGAAACCGTTATATAGAGAAACTGAGTGAAAGTGGAATAAGATTTAATAAGACTGAAGCGGAAGGAGTGGAAAGATAAAGAAGTCACAAAGCCTCCCTAACGGCATGTTAAGAGGACGTAAGCATCATACGTCATGGGGTGAGATCCTGTTGAGGACTACTGGAGCTGGCAAGGATTTCTCCACTGTGGAAGACTCGATGTGGCCTGATTCCTGATGCTTCCGAGCATATTTACTCCCATAGTCCCTTTTAACAGATCCGATGGGATGTAAAATCACCAAACCAAGATAATATTCAACGGTAAATACTTCCTGAAGTTTGGTTCTCTCCCATCCAGCCCGCACGTCATAATCATCACCTACAAGAGCCATTTCTTGTCTTGTTAACGCAGCGAGAAATATTCAAACTCGTGGGTTCCAGAAAAGTGTTCTCTTATGCAATCATCGCCGTTTGCAACCATAATTGACTACACATCCCAGTTCCAGTCTACATCTTTACGCTGTACCACTCCAAATATGATAAGACGGGCTTATCACTAACAAATAAACTCCTTAACATCATTATCCCATTTATTGTACATTCCTCCTTTTCACTGTAAATTTATGTGCAATTGCTAGGGCCTGAAGAGATTGTGTAGCAAGATGTGCAGTTCATCTTTAAACTTGAGAGACTGGTGATAAGGAACAGACAGACAGAGAGTAGTAGCCTTGGGTTTGATAAAAAGGAATTGACTTCAGTATTATCTTTATAGTTTCTTGAAATAGTTTATCTTTCTGTGGTATTTAACTCTAAGGCCCCTTTTTCCATAAATTTGTAACTAAGCAATTTCAAATATTTTACCGAACCAATAGTTTTAATTGTAGATGTCTTGTGGGCAAGGTGCGCGATCAACGTCAATTACATAACAAAGCCAACGTGCCCTGGCACGACTACAACTACGTACGTTAAAGACTAGCTTCAAGAGTCAGACCAATCTGGATTACCACTTTAGTAGCAAAGGCATAATCTGGGACGAGTCCAATCCTTATTTTCAAGTAATTCTAGTTTGCAGGCAAAGAATCTCCTGGTCCAAAGCTCTTACCGAAGTTTTTACCTGCATACATCCACTATTATTTACGTATGCGCGTAATTTACATATTTAGAGCGTTAAATTTGAAATTAAAAGGTCTTACCACTAATTTAATAGGTTAATTTACCATTAAACTAGTAGGTAATTCTAACATGCATAAAGTCATCTGTCTAAATGATCACGTTTCGGTCACTAAATCTCTGCTAGCAGTAGGACCTGATGTTAGATTGGTTATAAGGGGTGTGACTTTACTTAAATCTAAGTGTAGTAGGGGTGGGGAAAAGAGGGGTTACCTCTGCAAATAAGAAAACAAGTAAGGGAAACATTCTTACGTTGGAGGATGGGGAAGCTTTTATAAGAACCTACCATGTAAAAAGGAAGTTAGCTTTTGAAATCTAAGGACCTGATTTGCTTTCCCTTTTGAAAACAAAGTTTCTGTGTCCCTCCAATAATAACAAAACTCCAATTATCCAAAAGTACCATAATCTACCACAAATGTTAAAAAAAAAAAAAAAAAAACCATTCATCCGAGACACCAATACGTTCTCTAATATGCTTGCACCTAACAGCAATCAAAATAACACCACCACTTCACTGGCTTCTTAAATGGAATGCAAACCAGAGCAAGTGCCATCATGGAGCTACCAGAAAACTATGAAATCCTTTTCTGATAAATCAATTGATGAGTTGCGGATGTTGGACAGTCGTCAGCATGCTTAGTATTTATAGAGGATTGAGTAGAGGATAACTCCTGCATCATCTTGTCTTGACTGCGGGTGAAAAGTACGTACCATGTATCGGGTTTCATTAAGTTCTTGAAAAAAATTATGTATTTAAATGTAGCATACATTGTTAATAAGCTTTTTACCTAGTCATAAAGTTTAAAAAGTTGGTATCAAAGCAAGTCGTAATAACTAACAGGTTAGTAAGGATGATTGTTGAGAGTTTTTAAAAATTAAGTTATATAATCTAACTATCACCTATAACTTTTAATGCAGTGATACAACATTTTAATTGGTTAAAACTTTAATTTTATTTCTTTCAAAGGGTTCCCCAATTTTCGAGATTCATGAACATCTCCTTCGTGTTGTCATGGGGCACCAATCATGTTTAGAAAGTAAACTCGTTAAATGCCCACTTGTATGGTCCCCTTATTAGGTATGGTGGTCGATTCTCATTACTATTTACTTAAATGATTGCTTTTTAACCCAATCATGTTTAGAAATTGGGAGGGACGGCCATCCATAATGCATCATGGATTTAGCTTTCCTCATTTTAAATTGAGCGTTATGGGCAATAGCATGTGTAATGATTTAACACGAACAAGCTAAGTTGCGCTACACTTAAGCTCGTTGAGAAAGAGGCAACATCAACATCTGTAAAGACCAAAAGAAATGCTTGTGCTTTCGAGGGCTGTAATAGTGTTGGTAGGACTGAAGTTCAACCATGTAGCTTCGAGCAAAAGAGATAAGGATGATGGAGCGAAGGCCATCGTCATACGCTGATGGGTATGGGCATGAAATAACCTTCATTGATTGGAATCCGCATAATGGCCGTCCACGACCCCACCTAGCGTGGTAAAACGTTGTCGTAAGGGAAAGGAACAAGCACGTGCGTTGTGGAAATGCATTGATTATTGGTAACTTCTTTTATTTAAGAGTTGATACAACTCACTATAGCTCTAAAAGGTGAAAAGACAATTAGCCACCAGCAATCACAAGGCAATCAACCCTATTAGTCTTGTTTAACACTACAAAGCAACAAAAGAAAAAGCAAATGCACTGGAAACTTAACTCCACATTAACAACCTGCAGCTAAGAAATCTTGAACATGTTGATGACCCTGCATGCGCTTTTCCTTCACATCATGCTGCATCCCGATGTGATCTCTTGACTAAAGTTGCTCCCCGACGGACATAGGTAAGATGATTTGATAGACACACCAATAGAGAAAACTGGTGGGAAACCCAGAACAGAGGGAGGCTGCGGTGGACGAGGATTTGGATCCTTTGGAGGCTGAGGCTTTGGTGGAGGATTTGTAGGCTGTTGAGGAGGGTTAGGTGTTTCGGTCTTCTTAGGTGGTTTGGAGTCCGTAGGCTTGCTTGGTGGTTTGATTTCAATGCTTTTAATGATTTTACCACCCTTGCAGAGTATCTTCTGCTTAAACTTTTCAGGACAGCAGCTGACCACTTTGATTGTCACAGAGTTTTCCTTCTCGTTGTACTGCTCCTCTCGTATTTCTCTTTTTCACAACATTTAAACACCACATGGTAACTCAGTTGTTGCTTGATCAGTAACCATGTCAAATAAAAACCTCTAGGCAAAGAAATGTACATTCACACTCCTATATCAAAAGACACACAGAGAGAGAGAAACTCACCAGGAAATTTACAAAGAACATTCTTCACGTTCTTGAAGCAGCGATCACATTTGAGGTCAACCCTCAGTACCATTGTTGTCGGAACCTGTAAGTGCCAAAATTTAACCCTAAAAGAGTAAGTACAGATCTAGTGATTTGCGAGTAAAGAAAAAGAATCAGCTTCTGGCAAGAAAATTTAGTACGTAAAACAATAAAGACCCCACGAGGAACTAAGAATGAATTGACAATTTAAATGATAGCCATGGATCATATTATCTAATGGATAACTAAAAGAAACAAAAAAAAAAAGACATGAACATTGAAAACCATTTCAGCCATGGCTCTGAGTTCAAATCAATCTCAACTTCAGACCGGACTGAAGAAGCCGAGAAACTGAATGAAAGTGGAATAAGATTTAATAAGACTGAAGCGGAAGGAGTAGAAAGATAAGAAGTCACTGTTAAAGGAACAATCTCACCGCATCAATCAAGCAAGATTCTGAGATTCTCCATCAACCACCGAATCAAAAGCTTCCAAATAAACCTCGGCCACCAACCATCGAATTCACAAAATGACAACAATTCAAATTCAAATCAAGTCAAGATTTCCAAATTTAAAACTATCCTTATATTTCTAAAAATTCAAATATCTTTTTAATTTGTATTAGTTTATAGTCATTTATGTTTCTTATTTTTCCTTCTTAAGTTAAAGATATTATTCATCCTATATATAAGGATTAGTCTTGTACATATTGATCATTGAATTCCAAATACCATTTCACACATTATGTCCATGAATTTTACTTCATTTTAAGAATTTCTCTACAAAATTTAATTATTTAGTAAAACTTATTTTTTTTAACTGTCACAAAGCCTGCCTAACAGCATGCTAAGAGAACGTAAGCATTCTACGTCAAAGGGTGAGATCCTGTTGAGGACTACGGGAGCTGGCAAGGATTTCTCTGGAAGACTCGACGTAGCAAGGTAATATTCAAGGGTAAATACTGTTAACTGAGTGACGGGGCTGTCGTGCACCGGAAGCAAAGAAATCAAAAGGCTGGGCACGACTGAAATGTTGAGCACGCTTACGTGAAGTACACATCTAAAACAGAAGTGCACTGTGGTGCAGTTTTCAAAAGCAGCTTTTGTATTATTACTCTTTGTTTTACTTAGAAGGCAAGTGTTTGTCTTAGTATAAATACAAGGCTGTAAGTCGTGTGAGGTGACTGGGTTGTGTCTATGTCAAAGTTCTGTAAGGCTTTTGAAGCTTTGTGCTAACTCTGTTCTCTGCCTGTAAATTCGTGTGTAAGCTTTTGTTATGCAGTAAAAAGAAGCCTTGGAACTGTTTCTGGTTCTCTCCCATCCAGCCCGCACGTCATTATCGTCACCTACAAGAGCCATTTATTGTCTTGTTAATCTAGCGAGAAATATTCAAACTCGTGGGTTCCAGAAAAGTGTTTTCTTATGCAATCATCGCCATTGGCAACCATAATTGATTACACATCCCAGTTCCAGTCTACATCTTTACGCTGTACCACTCCAAATATGATAAGGCGAGCTTATCACTAACAAATAAACTCCTTGACATCGTTATCCTATTTATTCTACATTCCTCCTTTCACTGTAAATCTATGTGCAAGTACTAAGGCCTGAAGAGATTGTGTAGCAAGATGTGCAGTTCATCTTTAAACTTGAGAGGCTGGCCAATGGGGAGAGACAGAGAGAGTGAGAATAGTAGCCTTGGGTTTGATAACAAGGCATTGATTTCAATATTATCTTTATAGTTTCTTAAAATAGTTTATCTTTTTGTGGTATTTAACTCTAGGACCCCGCGTTTTTTACCATAAATTTGTAACTAAGCAAGTTCAAATATTTTACGGAACGAATAGTTTTAATTGTAGATGTCTTGTGGCCAAGGTGTGCAACCAACGTCAATTACATAAGAAAGCCAACGTGCAAAGGAGTTCCGTATGAAAAGAGGCTGAACTGGGCCCTGTCGCGACTACAACAATGAACGTTAAAGACTGAGCGTCAAGAGTCAGGCCCAATCTGGATTACCACTTTAGCAGTAAAGGCATAAAACTGGATCGAGTCCAATCCCCATTTTCAAGTAATTCTATTTTGCAGGCAAAGACTCTCGTGGTCCAATGCTCTTACTGAAGTTTTACCTGCATTCATCCACTATTACTTATGTATGCGCCTAACTTACATATTTAGAGCGTTAAATTTGAAACTAAAAGGTCTTACCACTAAGTTAATAGCTTAATTTACCATTAAACTAGTAGGTAATTCTAACATGCATAAATGAGCAACTTTTGGTCACTAAATCCCTGCTAGCAATAGGACTGATATAAGATTGGTTGTAAAGGGGGTGACTTTACTTAAATCTAGCTGTGGTAGGGGATGGAGAAAAGAGGGGTTACCTCTGCAAATAGGAAAACAAGTAAGGGAAACATCCGTACATTGGAGGATGGGCAAGCTTTTATAAGAGCCTATCATGTAAAGAGAAACTTAGCTTTCGAAATCTAAAGACTTGATTTGCTTTCCCTTTTGAAAACAGAGTTTTGGTGTCCCTCCAATAATACCAAAACTCCATTTTATCCAAAAGTACTATAATCCACCACAAATGAAAAAAAAAAAAAAAATCATCCGAGACCCCATTACGTGCTCTAACATGCTTGCACCTAACAGCAATCAAAATAACACCACCACTTCACCGGTTTCTTAAATGGACTGAAAACCAGAGCAAGTGCCATCATAGAGCTACCAGAAAACTAAGAAATCCTTTTTCGATAAATCAATTGATGGGTTGCGGACGTTGGACAGTCGTCAGCATGCTTAGTATTTATAGAGGATTGGGTAGTGGATAATTCCTGCATCATCAAAGATTACTTTAAACAAAACTTATAATACAAAATGAAAAGGGAGTTGAGTCAATGGCGCACTCACTTTTCTTTTTCTGGTAACCATGGTGGGATCAATAATTGAATACGTTGTGCATATTGCTTTTCCCCATCCTGTTCCCTCCCCCATCATCATTTTGCAATATAATCGGTTAACTAGCGATGTGACGGAAGAAGGCAAGCCTCTCTGTTCCCTCCCATTTAATGATGATGCCTTGTATTTATGCAGTTCATTTCGTACGCAACCCCTTCTATAATGCAACAACAACTTGCCGACCATTGTACGAACCCTTTATGAATCGGATAGCTGGGTCCTGAACGAATGAAACGCCCATCGAAATTGACTATTTTCCAGCACCTAATTACAAGAAGTGCATCACTGCAACCCGTATCTACCAAATCCATCAGAATGTATATTGGTCAAAAACATTGAAATTAGTTCTGAACTCACAAAGAAAGTCTTTGGAGTGTGGATCGAAAAGCTGAAGATAGGAAAAAAAAAAAAAGATAGCGGGACAACACGAAACATGGGGCGCATACCAAGGAAGCTATTTCAGGACTCAATTGCTTCCCGATTAAGGAACTAATTATTTATCAACAAACTATGTCATTTCCATTAGGTGGTTTTATCACCAAAGTATGCACTTACCTTTGTCCTTTTTACTTTGGAGCAAAGAAGACTTCTCTTTTGTAACCTCTTGCTTTTGTGGCCTTTTTAATTAGTGCAACTCCTGTACACATATTCCAAGTGATTGCTTCCACTTCACTTTCCAAGAACTTTCTCGTAAGGAAAGTGTTTCATGAACCCCATAGATCTCAAAAGGTGACTTTCCTCGGAAGCTATGAGTTCATGAAGTATTTATCATTAATTTAGAAAATTGAGGGATCATTGCATACATTTTCGTTGTTTATGAAAAGCATTGGGGAAGAACCTAGGATTACTTCTAAAAGGAAAGCAAACACCAACCTTAACCTCCTTGAGTATTAATGAGAAGGATATGGATAATAATATAGAGACTTCACAACACAATTCTACAAGCAAAGGTCAACCCTTCTAGTCAGTAGCCACATCAGTAGCAACTGCCTAATTGGCAATCATTTAGTTACTAATCAGTTAGATAATCTATTATGAGTTGTTATCATTGTTAAGCACTGATGTAATCTATAAATATGGATAAGCTTCTTTGTAATTAATCAACTGAGCAATACACAATTCTATAAAATTCAGAATTCTCTCACATTTGCTCATCGAGTTCAATTTTTCTTTTGGTATCAACACCAAGTGCCCCCAACTCTATCCATGGCTGAGAAGTTTGCTTATCCATTCCCAAACAATGTTAACCTCACCAACTTCGTCTCTCTCAAACTTAATTCCACCAATTTCATTCCTCGGATAACCTAGGTGAAATGCCTTTTTCAAACTCTACGTATGACTGGATTCATTACCGGATAGATACCTCCTTCTCCAATCACGATTTCAACAAAGAAACCAATGTTGAGGAAATTAATCCTCTTTACAAACGATGGGAGCAAAACGATAATTTTGCTCGCTCATGGCTCATTAGTAGCCTTTCTAAAAATGATTGCCATTGTTTTTGAAGTCACTCATTCTACTGTTGTATGGTCCACTTTGTGCGATCACTTTGCATAGTAAACAACCTAATATGCACATTATGGGCTGCAAATGGTTTTCTAAACCTAAGTTAGAAATTGATCTCATGACTGAAGGCAAGATTAGTTGTCAAAAGTTTTCACCAAATTGCTGGAGTTGACTTTCATGATACCTTTAGCCCAGTAGTATGTCCAACAATTATAAGGTTAGTTATTTTAATAACAACTATCAAGAATTGGGCAATTCTCCAATTTGATGTCTCAAATACATTCCTACATGGTTTTCTAGACATTTCAGTCTATATGGAGTAGCCACATGGGTTTATTGATCCCACATTTCCATCAATAATTTGTAAGTTGCAAAGAGCTCTTTATGGTTTAAAGCAAGCTCTTTAAGCCTAGTTTGAAATATTCCATTCATGCTTATTGGAATATGGTTGTTTCTACTCAATATTTGATTTATCTTTCTTCATTCTTAATCAAGGAAATACCATTATCTTGCTTCTTTTATATGTCAATGATCTTCTCATCATAGGGAACTCAACTACTATAATCAAAACTCTAGTAAATCATCTTAGTACAATCATTCCTCTCAAGTCTTTGGGGCATGTTCATTTCTTCCTAGGCATAGAACTTATAACACTGCCTCATGGTCTTCTTTTATCCTAACAACAGTTTTTATTAGATATCCTTAGAAGGTATACTATGCTTTATAGTAAACCAAGTTTCAACTCCAATGGCAACCAAGCTTCCAATTGTAAAAAAATGCCTCTTAACCTTGCTTAGTGCCAACACTATTTCGAAGCCTTCTAGGAGCTCTTCAATGTTCGACAATCATAAGGCCAGATATCTCCTTCACAATCAATCAACTCTACCAATCTATGCATGCACCTATTATGCTTGATTTCCATCATCTCAAACATCTACTTTGTTATTTGAATGGTACAACTATTCTTGGTTTATTATTTAAGTCACAAAGCTCACTGCATCTTTCTGGATACAGTGACTTTGACTGAGTAAGGTGCAAAAATACTAAATGGTCCACTTCTAGTCACTACTTCTTTGTTGGAAGCAACTTAATTTCATAAAGCTCTAAGAAACAAGCAATTGTTGTCAGATCCTCAGCTAAAGTTGAGTATAGAGCTTTGGCCTCAACAATTGTAGAATCAACATAGTTAAATTCTCTCTTACGAGATCTTAGAGTTACTCAATCTCATTCCACAATTCTATTATGTGATTACATGGCTATACTAAAACTTACAACAAAACCCACATTCCATGGTAGAACTAAACATATGGAAGTAGATTATTATTTTGTATGAGAAAAGGAGGCCTTGAGGTTACTCACTACTAAGTATGTTCCATTTCATGACAAGTTGCAGATATCTTAACCAAGTTGTTGTGTAAGCCTAGTTTTATTTCCTTTTGAAACAAACTTGGTCTTGTACCAATTCCAGTTTGAGAGGGCTTGTTAATGAGAAGGATCAAGATAATAATACAGAGGTTTCTCAAAACAGTTCTACCAACAAAGGTCAACCCCTCCGGTCAGCAGCAACTGCCTAACTAGCAATCAATTAGTTAGTTATTGATAGTTAGATAATTTGTTATGAGTTGTTATCACTATTAAGCACTGATGTAACCTATAAATATAGCTGAACTTCTCTATAATTAATCAACTAAGCAATACACAATTCTGTAGAATTCAGAATTCTCTCACCTTTGCTCATTGAGTTGAATTTTTCTTCTTCAAGGTGGCAAAAGCTTGAGCTTTCGAGGGCCATAATGATGATGATCGGACTGATAATGTCCAACCAAATAGCTACCAGCAATACCAATAGATAGGATGGTAATAGGAATGCCTTTTATGATTGGCCGAACAGCTCTAATGGGAATATGCAGGTGGTAGCAGCCACTCCTTTGAAATTTGCGCATAGCCATCAATGATCCCAACTACAGTAAACTAATTGAAAAAAATAGTTAGAGAGAGAATCAAGAGTGGATGCACCGTGGAATGACAATGATAACAGGAAGGTTCTTTTATTTGGAAATTAGTACCTACTCATATAGCACTCGACAGAAAAACCAATAAGCCACCGGCATTTACCAGCCCACCCACCTTATTTATCTTGTTTAATTCTAAATAAATATATATTAAAAAAAAAAAAAAAAAAACATATGACTCGAGCTTGACTGCGGCTGGCAGCCGTGGCATCTAGAACATTGTAATATCCATGCACGCACATTCTTTCACATGACAATGCATCCTGATGTGTTCTCGTCGCTAAAGTAATAACCGCGCACGTAGCAAGGTCTGTATCCGCCGCAGCCGCAACCACAACCATAGCTACCATACACTGGCCTCCCGTAGATGCTGGGATATGGGGGTGGATGCCCCTGGAAGCACGGTCCCCCAGGCCGACCCTCGTAACATGGTACGCAGCACACACCCAGAGGGTAAGCAGGCACACACGCGGGCAGGGCCGGGGTTGCGGGCTTAGGCTCCGGGGGAGGAGCAGGCTTTAGAGCTTCAGGAGGCTTCTCAGGTGGTGGCTTGGGTTTCTCTGCCTTTTTCGGCTTGTCCGGTACATCCTTCTGCTTCTCCGGTTGAGCCTCTTTTGGCTTCTCTGGCTCCTTCGGCTTTTCAGGCGCAGGCTTCGGCTTCTCAGGCTCCTTGGGTATCTCAGGCTCCTTGGGTTTATCCTTGGGCGGCGGGGGCGGCGGGGGCGGTGGGATCTCGATCCCCTTGATGGAGTCGCCACCCTTGCAGATTATCTTCTCCTTAATCTTTTCAGGAGAGCAGCAAACCACCTTTATCGTCACCGTGTTCTGCTTCTCGTCGTATATCTGGTCTTGTATTTCTCTTGTCCGCAAAATTCAACATCACACAGCAACTCAGACTTTTTCTTTTTAGCTTTACTAACCATGTCCTTCACACCAAATACACGGTACATTCATGTACGTAAACAGGAAGACAGATAAAAGGTATAGTAAGAGAGACTCACGAGGGATTTTACACAGAATTTTCTTCACCCTCTTGTAGCAGCGACGGCACTTGAGGTCCACCTTCAGGACCATTATCGTCGTAACCTGTAATGGTGCGGTGCGCATATTCAAATTCCATATCGACCAAAATCGGATAAACACAGATTACAATCCTAAAGAGTGAAGAAATGTAATGATTTGCAGACAAAAGAAACAAAAGAGAAAAAGAAAAAAAGGAACCGCCCACTGACATGAAAATTGGGTCTGTGAAACCATTAAGAGCCACAAGGAGCTAAAATGAAAACAACATTTGAATGATAAACCACCACACAAAAGAAAAAATTGAAGATTGGATCATGTTACCAAATGGGTATGAAAAAAGCTTCACAAACCTTTTCTCCCATGGCTGCGAGTTCAGATCGATCTCAACTAGAGGCCAGAGATCGGAAACTCGCTTACAGAGAAACCGGCATAAGTGTGAAATAGATTGTGACATACGGCGGCAGAGTGTGAGAGATAAAGAAGTCACAAAAGCCTGCCTAAACAGCACCCTTAAGAGGACGTAAGCATCGCGCCATCACAGCCAATGGAGTGCAGACGCGTTCCTATCGTACGTTGAATTCCAAGCTATCAGAAAAGATTGTCGTCATTACAAAGGGCAATCTACCGCTTGCATGTGCTGGCTTTGACTGACCCATCCCCACCTTCCCCATTAATCAAAGGAAACATTATTCCATAAGGTACATCTTTTGGTCAGGTCCAAGTTGGGCCACGCACCCTCACATGGAGACCCGACACGTGGTACACACTACGACGTGATCTTGGTGTGTGGATTAAGTTTGGGTCTCTCCCAGCCAATCCCCTGGGGAATGGCTCAGATTATACCTGCCCTACACCGACCCAGTTGCTATGGCTTTGGAGCAGTAAGACTCGTGACGAGAAGTTTCCTCCTCTGCAAGCTTCGGTACTGATAACCGTCATCCCTAACAAACTGCAATTTTTTGTCACAGTCAGTAGGGCATCCCCTCGTCTACATATGCCAAGATTTCAACTATTATTAGCATGATCACCGACAAGCCGTCGGCCTCCCAAAATGCTAAGATTTGGACTATTCGTAGCGTGATCTTCAAAAGCGTATGTTTGAAATTTCTTGATTTGAAATTCGACACATACTTTTTTGGTATAAGTTTTTTAAAAAAATTATCTTGTCGGCAACCTTTATTTTAGGAAAGTGACTTTCATAATTCCAGAACATTTAAAAAGGTGTTTCCTTTTAGAAGTTATAGATTATCTATTGCCAACTTATGATAATATGTAACAGGCAACAGGAACATCTGTAAAGACCAGAAGAAATGCTTGTGCTTTCGAGGGCCATAATAGTGTTGGTAGGACTGAAGTTCAACCATGTAGCTTCGAGCGAAAGCTGATTGGAATCCGCATATGGCCGTCCATGACCCCACCTAGCGGAGTACAACGTTGTCGTAAGGGAAAGGAACAAGCACGTGAGTTGTGGAAATGCATTGATTATTGGTAACCTCTTTTATTTAAGAGTTGATACAACTCGCTATAGCTCTTAAAAGTGAAAAGACAATTAGCCACCAGCAATCACAAGACAATCAACCCTATGAGTCAATGATTTATAAGTTTAAAATTTTTTTTATATTTTTAAAATTTAAATATCTTTTTAATTTGTATTAACCTATTATCATTTATGTTTCTTATTTTTTTTTCTTAAATTAAAGATGTTATTTACTCTATATATAAGGATTAGTCGTATGCAATTATTGCTATTGGCAACCATAATTGATTACACATCCCAGTTCCAGTCTACATCTTTACACGCTGTACCACTCCAAATATGATAAGGCAGGCTTATCACTAACAAATAAACTCCTTGACATTGTTATCCTATTTATTCTACATTCCTCCTTTCACTGTAAATCTATGTGCAAGTACTAAGGCCTGAAGAGATTGTGAAGCAAGATGTGCAGTTCGTCTTTAAACTTGAGAGGCTGGTCACTGGGGAGAGACAGAGAGAGTGAGAATAGTAGCCTTGGGTTTGATAACAAGGCATTGATTTCAATATTATCTTTATAGTTTCGTAAAATAGTTTATCTTTTTGTGGTATTAACTCTAGGACCCCGCGTTTTTTACCTATAAATTTGTAACTAGGCAAGTTCAAATATTTTACGGAACGAATAGTTTTAATTGTAGATGTCTTGTGGCTAAGGTGTGCAACCAACGTCAATTATATAAGAAAGCCAACGTGCAAAGGAGTTCCGTATGAAAAGAGGCTGAACTGGGCCCTGGCACGACTACAACAATGAACGTTAAAGACTGAGCTTCAAGAGTCAGGCCCAATCTGCATCACCACTTTAGCAGTAAAGGCATAATACTAGGCCGAGTCCAATCCCCATTTTCAAGTATCTCGTGGGTCCAAAGCTCTTCTGAAGTTTACCTGCACACATCCACTATTACTTACATATGCGCCTAACTTACATATTTAGAGCGTTAAATTTAAAACTAAAAGGTCTTACCACTAAGTTAATAGGTCAATTTACCATTAACCTAGTAGGTAATTGTTACATGCATAAAGTCATCTGTCTTAATGAGCCCTTTTTGGTCACTAAATCTCTGCTAGCAGTGAGACCTGATGTGAGATTGGTTTTAAGGGGTAAGGGGTGTGAATTTACTTAAATCTTAGTGAAGTCGGGGACGGGAAAAGAGGGGTTGCGTCTGCAAATAGGTAAACAAGTAAGGGAAACATCCCCAACGTTGGAGGATGGAGAAGCTTTTATAAGAGCCTACCATGTAAAGAGAAAGCTAGCTTTTGAAATCTAAAGACCTTATTTGCTTTCCCTTTTGAAAACAGAGTTTCCGGGTCCCTCCAATAATACCAAAACTCCATTTTATCCAAAAGTACCATAATCCACCACAAACGAAAAAAAAATCCATTCATCCGAGACCCCATTACGTGCTCTAATATGCTTGCACCTAACAGCAATCAAAATAACACCACCACTTCACTGGTTTCTTAAATGGAATGAAAACCAGATCAAGTGCCATCATGGAGCTACCAGAAAACTAAGAAATCCTTTTCCGATAAATCAGTTGATCGGGTAGAGGATACTCCTGCAACATCATTATCTTCATCTTCTCGAAAGATTACTTTAACCAAAACTTATAATACAAAATGAAAAGGGAGTTGAGTCAATGGCGCACTCACTTCTCTTTTTCTGGTAACCATGGTGGGATCAATAATTGAATACGTTGTGCATATTGCTTTTCCCCATCCTGTTCCCTCCCCCATCATCATTTTGTAATATAATCGGTTAACTAGCGATGTGACGGAAGAAGGCAAGCCTTTATGTTCCCTCCCATTTAATGATGCTGCCTTGTATTTATGCAGTTCATTTCGTACGCAACCCCCTTCTATAATGCAACAACAACTTGCCGACCATTGTACGAACCCTTTATGAATCGGATAGCTGGGTCCTGAACGAATGAAACGCCCATCGAAATTGACTATTTTCTAGCACCTAATTACAAGAAGTGCATCACTGCAACCCGTATCTACCAAATCCATCAGAATGTATATTGGTCAAAAACATTGAAATTAGTTCTGAACTCACAAAGAAAGTCTTTGGAGTGTGGATCGAAAAGCTGAAGATAGGAAAAAAAAAAAAAAAAAAGATAGCGGGACAACACGAAACATGGGGCGCATACCAAGGAAGCTATTTCAGGACTCAATTGCTTCCCGATTAAGGAACTAATTATTTATCAACAAACTATGTCATTTCCATTTGGTGGTTTTTATCACCAAAGTATGCACTTACCTTTGTCCCTTTTACTTTGGAGCAAAGAAGACTTCTCTTTTGTAACCTTTTGCTTTTGTGGCCTTTTTAATTAGTGCAGTTCCTGTACACATATTCCACATGATTGCTTTCACTTCACTTTCCAAGAACTTTCTCGTAAGGAAAGGGTTTCATGAATTCCATAGATCTGGCTGGAAAGGTGACTTCCCTCGGAAGCTATGAGTTCATGAAGTATGTATTATTGGTTTAGAAAAGTTAAGATTATTGTGCACATTTTTCGTTGTTTATGAAAAGTATTAGAGAATTATAATGCTAAGATATGTCATTAAATTTTTGTATTATTTTATTATTTGATAAATAAACTTAAATATTTATCAAGAAAATAAATTTAAAAAAGGTTGGAAAGAAGCTAGATTACTTCTCTAGGAAAGCAAACACCAACCTCAACCTCCTTGAGGTGGCAAAAGCTTGAGCTTTCGAGGGCCATAATGATAGTGATCGGACCGATAATGTCCAACCAAATAGCTACAAGCAATACAGATAGATAGGATGATAACAGGAAGGCGTTTTATGATTGGCCGAACAGCTCTAATGGGAATATGCAGGGTGGTGGCAGCCACTCCTTTAAAATTTGCGCATAATGATCCCAACTACAGTGAACTAATTAAAAAAAAAAAAGTTAGAAAGGGAATCGAGAGTGGGTGCACCGTGGAGTGACAATGATAACAGGAAGGTTCTTTTATTTGGAAACTAGTACCTACTCACATAGCGCACGACAGAATAAACCAATGAGCCACCGACATTTACTAGCCCACCCACCTTATTTATCTTGTTTAATTCTAAATATAAAAAGGAAAAAGACATACATATGACTCGAGCTTGACTGCGGCTTGCAGCCGAGGCATCTAGAACATGGTAATATCCATGCATGCACATTCTTTCACATGACAATGCATCCTGATGTGTTCTCGTCGCTGAAGTAATCACCGCGCACGTAGCAAGGTCTGTATCCGCCGCAGCCGCAGCCACAACCATAGCTATCATACACGGGCCTCCCGTAGAAGCTAGGATATGGGGGTGGGTACCCCTGGAAGCACGGTCCACCAGGCCGACCCTCGTAACATGGTCCGCAGCACACACCCAGAGGGTAAGCAGGCACACACGCCGGCGGGGCCGGGGGCGCGGGCTTAGGCTCCGGGGGAGGAGCAGGCTTCTCAGGCTGTGGCTTGGGCTTCTCTGGCTCCTTCGGCTTCTCAGGCTGTGGCTTGGGCTTCTCTGGTTCCTTCGGCTTCTCAGGCGCAGGCTTGGGCTTCTCTGGCTCCTTCGGCTTCGGCTTCTCTGGCTCCTTCGGCTTTTCAGGCGCAGGCTTCGGCTTCTCAGGCTCCTTGGGTTTATCCTTGGGCTTCTCCGGCTTGGGGGGCAGTTTGATCTCGATCCCCTTGATGGAGTCGCCACCCTTGCAGATTATCTTCTCCTTAATCTTTTCAGGAGAGCAGCAAACCACCTTTATCGTCACCGTGTTCTGCTTCTCGTCGTATACCTGGTCTTGTATTTCTCTTGTCCGCAAAATTCAACATCACACAGCAACTCAGACTTTTTCTTTTTAGCTTTACTTACCATGTCATTCACACCAAATACACGTACATTCACGTACGTACACAGAAAGACAGAGAAAAGAGAGAGAAAGAGAGACTCACGAGGGATTTTACACAGAATTTTCTTCACCTTCTTGTAGCAACGACGGCACTTAAGGTCCACCTTCAGCACCATTATCGTCGTAACCTGCAATGGTGCGGTGCGCAAATTCAAAAGCCATATCGACCAAAATTGGATAAACACAGATTACAATCCTAAAGAGTGAAAGATATGTAATGATTTGCGGACAAAAGAAAAAAGGAACCACCCACTGACAGGAAAATTGGGTCTGTGGAACCATTAAGAGCCACAGGAACCCAAAATTAAAACGACATTTGAATGATAAAGCACCACACAAGAGAAAAAATTGAAGATTGGATCATGTTACCAAATGGGTATGAAAAAAGCTTCACATACCTTTTCTCCCATGGCTGCGAGTTCAGATCGATCTCAACTGGAGGTCAGAGAGCAGAAACTTGCTTATAGAGAAACCGGTGGAAGTGTGAAATAGATTGCGACATACGGCGGCAGAGTGTGAGAGATAAAGAAGTCACAAAAGCCTGCCTAACAGCCACCTTAAGAGGACGTAAGCATCGCACCATCACAGCCAATGGAGTGCAAAAGCGTTTCTATCTTACGTTGAATTCCATGCTATCATAAAAGATTGTCGTCATTGCAAAGGGCAAGGGCATTGTGGCTCATTGATTGCTGCCGCGTATCCAATCTACCGTTTGCATGTGCTGGCTTTGATTGACCCATCGCACCTTCCCCCATTAATCAAAGCAAAGATAATATTCCATAAGGTACATCGTTTGGTCGGGTCCAAGTTGGGCCACGCACCCTCACATGGAGACCCTTCACGTGGTACACCCTACGACATGATCTTGATGTGAGGATTAAGTTTGGGTCTCTCTCACCCAATCCCCTGGGCAGTGGCTCAGATTATACCCTGCCCTACACCGACCCAGTTGCTGTGGCTTGGAGCAGTGAGACTCGTGACGAGAAGTTTCCTCCTCTGCAAGCTTCGGTACTGATAATCATCATCCCTAACAAACTCCAATTTTTTGTCACAGTCAGTGGGGCTTCCCTTCCAAAGTAGTACCTCGTCTACATATGCCAAGATTTCAACTGTTATAAGCAAGATCACCGACAAGCGCCGGCCTCCCAAAAGGGGACTATTCCTAGCGTGATCTTCAACAAGTCTATGTTTAAAATTTCTTGTTCTGAAATTCGACACATACTTCTTTTGGTATAAGTTTATTAAAAAAATTTAGATTAAACAATGTTCTCAAACATATGAGATTAGTACATAATATATTCTGATAGTGGGACTAGTACGTCTTGTGCCTATGACATATGTGGACAAGAGGAGCCGAACTGGGTCGACGGCCTGCTACAACTGTGTGGGCCCAGTTCTGGGCTTGAAAGATCAGGCACAACGTGGAATAGAAAATTACGTCAGAGACATGATACTGGGCCAAGACAATACTACTAGTGAGATATAACAATAGTAGGGCCTTCCTGGGGCTTTTGACTTGGAGTGCAAAATCTTTAGGTTGCTCTCTTTCTTTACATGACTTAGAAGTTCAGGTAGGCGAATCAAGACCAGGTATGTGTTTTATTTGCTCATCTAATCTTTGGTAGCTATATGAACATATTAAATAAAATAGAAGAGCTGCATACACATATGGCTAACATTTAGAGTGGAAAATCTCTGAAAAAGAAGATCTTTTTTTTTTTTTCCTTGATTTTACTTGTGTTGTTGCACATAAGAGATTTAATACAGGTGGACCTTTTCTTCATAATCTTATGTCAATCAATTCAACTCAACCCAAAAACATTCAGTCACAAATGTGGCATTCAATCAACAGCTTAATGGTCCAATGGATTATATTTTAGTGGCACCCAAATGAATGATGGGAGGTCAAATTTATCCTAACCCTAAAAGTAAGCATGCAACCAAAATCTGTAACTTCAGATAGGTAGGGTTTGGTTGGCTGCGAGCCTTCCATCTAACCGTCAATGGGGGAGGACGGGTGGGAAATAAGTTCCACTTCTGCATACGCGAATGCATTCTTTCCTTTTCGGCTCACCCCTACGCGCCTCCTCCGGGGACCATCGTTGAGATAATTTGGAGTTTTGTGGAATTGTCCATCCCTCATGGCTTTTGCTTTCCCTGCGTCATAATCAGCTTTTAATCTCGTAGAAAGTTTTGCCCGAATCTTTTCGTCGTCCTTTTATCTTTGTTTGTATACAGTAACGGATTCTCTCAAAACGATCTCTATTCTCCTCTCTGCAAGTCTGAACTATTTCATGCGTTTTTGTTTCTGCAGTGGTTTCAAGCAACGCTTGAAAGGAGTTCCACTTTCAAATAAACAACATTAAGGTCGTCTTCTCTTTCTTTATGAGCTTCCGCTTGTTCTTTAGATTTCACATAAAAGCACTTTTGGTTTGAAAACAGAAATGGGATTAGGCTTCTGGACTTCAAACAAAGATAATACATTCAGATACAGTTTTTAAGTATCACATGCATAAACACTTGAATCAGATCGTGGCTTCTTCTTCTTTTTCTAATATTAAATATTTGCTCTCATTTGATGCATACACTTTCGTTTACTCTTCGGGATTCTTGAGATTGCTTTCAACTTGTCTCTTTAAGGAGAGAACCCAAGCACCTTTTCCTTTTTCTCCTTTTCGTATACCACTTCAACTTCATTGGGGACTAGCCGATGATAACGTTTATCATCACTTTTATCATCCAACGAGTGGGTCCACGCCGATTCCCCCTTACTTTCTCCATAGATACCGATAGCCTTCCTGGCCGACCATGCTTCGGGTTCTTGTGTGCTTGATCATCATCACCGTGGCTTGGAATCCCAAGCCGTGGGCTCCATCGCATGAATTGCTAACATATTCCCCAGTGACTGGCATTGAATTTCCACCTCCTTGAAATGGATTTTTCAATCATACACAACACAAGACGTTGATAAAGGACCTAGATTTTCGCTGGTCACATTAACATCATTTTCCATGCCGGACGTTGTTTTCCTTTCAGTCATCCATACCCGTGATTTCGCAGGATGGGTTATGCAGATCCCTTACCCAATAAAAAAGGTTATTACCATATGTTGGTGATGATTAAAACAAGGATTTCGAGCTCGTAGGTTGAGCTCCATCATTTTTAAAGGCAGTTTATGTCATGACTAAAGATTATATTATGTAGACAGAGCAGTTTGGTTTTGACCAGACTAGGCTTTCATGCCTTGTCTCATTTAAAATTAATCTTATCATGATCCTTTTGGACTTTCTGTCACCTCTTTTTGGTGGATATCCTTAACTTGATCCTAAAGTATGCACCCAAAGTGACCAAGCCATTCACGTTAATCAACAAAAGTATGGTATCACAAAGCTTTTGCGACAAGTTTGGACTTTTGATCGGCCATCACACCCTGATCTTCGGGTTAATCTCTGATGGAGGATGGAAATACATCGGTCGACATTGTGTGGAGGAACTATTTGACATATTTGTCCCATTCTTTTAATGGGTACAGTACTGGGGTATAGCATGCAAGTCGTTTAGGAGGAAATGAGGGGATTTGACAAGGATCTGAGTCAGCTGTAGGCCATATGTCTAGTGTGCATTGAACGATTCCACGTCAAACTTGCAGAATCCCCATGTTACTTAAATGTTCTTCCTCTCCTCCTTTCTGCACACCTTCACAAAGCGAGAGAAAGAGAGAGTAAAGAGAGAGAGAGAGAGAGAGGGGCGGTGAACCAGTGAAGTATCCACTGCTTGCATAACATATTGCCTTCGTCAATATATTTTCTCAAGCAGACTACTTCGTTGAGCATCACAAAGATGGGTGAAGTAAGTTTTTCATGACACCATATTGTTTTATATCCTGTTTGTGTACAGCTTTTTCTATCATAATGCTTTTGAATGAGGATGACTTAAATTTCTTTGGTTGAGCTTCTTCTTCGTTTGCTCTTTCTGTTGATCTTAAAGTCGAAATGATTTAAGCTTGTGGGCTGCTTTTTTATATTTTGTGCTGATGTTGTTTCTGTTATAGTTCGATTCTTTGTGGTTGTGGGTGGAGAGAGGCTTCAAACCTCTGGAGATATATTTGTGAGTGTGTGTATGTGTGTTCACATTATTCTCTGTGTTACCGAAGGATGGCAAGGGAGAAGAAAAGAAAGAAGAAAGCAAAGAAGAAAAGAAGGAAGAACAACCCCCGGAGATTGTCTTCAAGGTTGATATGCACTGTGAGGCATGTGCTAGGAAAGTGGCAAAAGCCTTGAAAGGATTTGAAGGTCATTTCTGGTTACTCATTCCCTTCTAAGCTTGTTTGAGTTCTCACCTTTTGAGATTAAGAAATGCATACAGAAAGAGATCCTAGTTATTACCTCTAGTAGTGGATACGAGGTAGGTCAAGATCCTAACTAGGGATTTAGCAAAATCGTTTTAAAGACAATATGTGGTATTTTCTAGTAGCAATCTGGAATAGGTATGAATAGAGCTCAGAAAAAGTATTATACTTTTGACTAGTAAGATTGCACACATTATAATTAAATAATGTGAAGTTTATATTCTTACCGACCACAGAAAAAAGAGTACCCAAGAAGAGGAATTTGAAATTTATTTTATTTTATTTTTATTTTCTACAGGAGTGGAGGATGTCACCACAGATGGCAAGGAAAGCAAAGTGATGGTGAAAGGAAAGGCAGCAGACCCTATAAAGCTGTGCGAAAGGCTACAAAAGAAAAGTGGGAGAAAAGTGGAGATAATTTCACCTTTGCCAAAGCCCCCTGAGGAGAACAAGGAAGAAAACAAAGAACAGAAGGAGGAGAAAAAGGAAGAGGTAAATTATTCTGTAGACACAGGATTTCCACACATTATTTACTCTTTTACCATCTATTGTCATGTGGATAGCATTGTTTGATAGGACATGGAAAGTACAACATGGAAAGGGCTACCCCAGTACAGGTTGTCGGAGAAAAGAACAGTAATTAACATCTTATCAAAACGATTAAAAAGGCCTAAAGTAGCTAACTTTTGTTAAGAATTGGTTTGGACGGATTATTTAGGTAGGTAAAAATGGTTTTACCTTTATCGACCTGCCTTAGACTCCCTCTTTCACTCTTACCAAATGGAGAAATTACTGCACCATTATTTTCTCTTTGCATGCCAGTCGGATATGATCCTATCGGTTCCTAACAGTCAAACTTTGACCTAGTAATTAAGCATTAAAAGTTGGCTATAGTAGTTACACCAAAGAAGGATGCTTACCTTTGGACCATGAACTCCCACCCACTTCAATGTATGATGGAGCCTGTGGGTGCTGTGTTCGTGCTGACATGAAAGGAACGAGACAAAGTCGGCAAAGTAACCCAACCAAGCAGGCACATGTTTCAAGGGAGGTAATGAGCCTGTCACAGCCTTTTGACCCCCCGGCTTCTATACAAGTGCCCAAGTCGATGAACTGAACTCAACAGGGAGTCAGGGGTTCCGCATTGTTTAGTGCGCAGTGAAAATGGTGAACAACCACTAAAAGTGAAAACCTAGAATAATCTACTTTGGCAACTTTCGTTCTAACTCTTTGAATGCTGGGACTGTTGGGGGGTCATGAGTCAACAACAGCCCCTTTATCATATAACCCCAACAGAAAACACAAAGAGGTTATTCATTTTTTGTCTATTTCCTACTGAAGAGGGGAATAAAATCCAGAAGTCTGCCTTGGGTCTTTTAACTTTATGTGAATTTGTCTTCATTTGTGACCAAACCGTATTAATGCTTGAATATTACAAGGCATCCCTTTTGTTTACTTATAATAATAGGGGCAGTCAAATTGTATGTATCTGACCAATTTATTGAATTTCTTCTCAGCCTCCTGCCGTTACAACAGTCGTCCTAAAAATTCGAATGCATTGCGAAGCATGCGCTCAAGGTCTACAGAAAAAAATACTAAAAGTTCAAGGTACACTCTCTGATCATTCTCCACAATCTAAATTGCTATGTTACGTCACATTGATGACCAAAGTTGAAACCAAATGGGGAAATATCAAGGTAAGAAAGCCACCTAAATCAGAGGTCTGCTTAGAGAAAATTGCGTAGTATTTAACTCAGTTCACAAGTGTTTTTGAGATTTAGTAATGAGTAAGCATGTTTCATGGCCTCGCATATTAGTTTGACAACAGTCTTGGTTTGTTTCCATAAGTCCCCTGGGCCTGAGTTCACTCGGAACTTGTGTCCTATTTTGTGGACTTCCATACACCTAAAAAGTTGTGTTCCCTTTGGGGACTGAGATGATAAGGTCTGATCAATTCGTTCGTCCAATCATATGCAGGTGTTGAATCAGTGAAAACCGACCTTGCTAATGGTCAGGTGGTCGTAAAAGGTGTTGTCGAACCAACGGCATTGGTTGATTATGTGTACAAGACCACCAGAAAGCAAGCTTCCATAGTGAAGGACGAAGAGAAGAAAGAAGAGCAGAAAGAAGGGGAGAAGAAGGAAGAAAAAGACGGAGAGAAGAAAGATGGTGGAGAAGGCAATGGCGAAGACGATAATAAGACGGATATCAAACGAAGTGAATATTGGCCATCCAAGTACCTCTTGGAATATGCATACGCATATCCCCCTCAGATTTTCAGTGATGAGAACCCCAATGCTTGCTCTGTTATGTGAACCGATGTTTTTGCGTTTTTGTAGTTAAGAGCTGCCTGTGCATGTTCTTCATGTGCTTAGATATATGCCAATAAAATGTTGGCAAGAGCCACAATCAAGGGTGTGTGCCAACGTTGGCACCATATCATAAACTGTCGTCAGTCTTTGAGTCCTTGGATTAGAAGCATGTATCTACGGGCTGTAGACATACCTAAAAGCTCGCTGTAATGAGTTACTTTGTCCTAAGTTTTTGTCTCTACAAATTTCGCATATTGAAGTTGTGCTTACCGTTTTCAGAGTAATCTTAATATCGATAATTTAGTGTACATAGGGCAAAGATCAAGGCATCTTATGTGGATTTGGTATTCTATCCAACTTTTCTCTTATCTTCAAGAAGCCAAACAAGCTAAATTGGAGGAGAAGCACGGACAACTGCTCAAACGTAAATTATGATCTTGCAGGTTGTAGACAACTCTCTTCAAACTAGCCTCGGGGTAGCTTGTACATACCTCATTTTGGGGTAGAACTGGCACCAACAGCAAACAGTCCTAGGGGATGAGGCTCTGCAATCCTATTGCAGTGGGATCGCAAATTGCGAGCACATACACATGCTTCAGTCATCGGTGTCCAGGTGTTTTTCAGCGTGTTTCCGTGTTCCAGGCACTTGGGACATGGTTTGTGTTGCTGGGCTGGTCCGAATTACGTGATGATGCCACCAGGATGGGCTTGAATAAAGCTCAAGTCGGTGACCCTATCATGTTTATTTGAACTAAAGGACACTTGATAGTAAGACAGTCAAGCGCCTGCACTTCCACTAATGGTGCTTATACTGCAGCCACTCAAAACAAACATTGCCAGATACTGAGGTATAAAACCTGTGGTTGATGGCTCATGTAAGAATTCCTTCCCAATGATAGGACATCGCGCATACGCAAACCACTCATCCTAGATGCCTATTGTCCCAATCTCCGTTGCCAAGATCGAGTCGTACTTTGGGAATTCAACTTCCCCAACAAAAAGTATTTTGTGCAGAGTAGAATCAAGGCGTGGCGTGTGGCCGAAACGCTTCTCAGCTCAATCCGCAGCCTTCGTGGAGGAGGTCCAATGTACGAGCCATTGGACCACAAGGCCATTGTCGGATTGCACTTAGCCTGAAAGGTAGTTTGGACTTATGGAGCCGAATGGTTAAGTCACATTCACTGCAAGCATGGTGGGGTGGTACCACGCTATGATGACTAGTAAAGAATGCGGAACGTTGCACTATTGCGCTGTAGATCTCAATGGTCCTTCACTCGGTTCACTACTTGGAAATGGGTGCCCTTCCAAGATTCCTAACCTTTCGGCAACGACGGCAAAAATGCCATTCGACTTGAATTAGACTGTTCCGGTCTGAATCAGGGTTCACATGTATCATCAGATAAATATAAAACATAGTTCAGTCATACTTCGTTGTATGAACGGGAATGGACTACGTCGACTCTAAACTCTACATGTCAAAAATTTTCCATGCACAAACATTATCTCAATCCATAAATATCTTCTTTTTCACCCTCTACTCGCTCTTTCTTCTTTTCTTCCTTTTCCTTTCTTTTCCGATCTGGAAATGAGATGCTGCTATCACAGAACAGATAGGTACATGGCCATGACAAGACTTCCCATCGGCCTAAAGTCAATCTATGACAAGAAAACTGATGTGATGTGCTCCCCGCGTTAGAACTGCAAAACTTTTTGTATCGTGCGTGCTCAGTAGTTCCCGAAGGCCAGAACCGACGATGGAACTGATCTGGCCGGCGCCAAGTTGGCACTTTGGATGACTGCCATTATTAAGATGCTTTACTCCAAGATATTGCGCCAATGAACATATGATGCTATGGTCAAATCATTGATCATGTAGTAGCTAGAGAATCTCTCAAATATCAGACTGTCTATCGGATAACACAAACCGAATGTTTTGGAAACCGAAGTTAGGAAACAACATCCTGCACGAACAGTAATCCATCGGGATGTGACTGACTAATCATCAAATCGGCTTTCAAATGCTTTGTCAGACGGCCTTGTCTGCACAACTTCTAGCCGTTTTGGGGCCCGTGACGGTCAAAACCTACCCTTAAAGATCTTTGCAAAGAAGTATAACTAACTATGATATCCGCTTAGCTACCTACCAAAATAAAAATGCACTTCAATTATAATATCTAGATGTATTCCATTAAAAGTAATTTATAGTAACTCCCCATTACCACCAGAAGCAACGGCGAAACTAAATTAACAAGGATCTTAAGGGGACTTTTGTCGTTATTGGTCCTTTTAGTCTGAACAGGTGGTTTGTTTTAGACGTTGATAGGGTGTTATCTTCTAACCTAATGGGAGAGTCTCGTGCTTTTTGTTTCTCCAGACTGTTCCAATGGAAAACCAGTTGCAAAGATTTCAGCATTCTCTGACAAGTATTTGCAATCATAGTTGTTTCTTTTTAAGAGCAAATGATGTCCTCCTTTGAAGGCTGATGACTAGTAATGATTTGCTTAAGAATTTTCAGAGAAAAAGATTGATTTCTTTTCCCACTACAGCGCTGTTTGAATAACGTGTTCAGTGATGCAGATTCTAGAAAGCTTGGTAGTGATGATCATGCCAGCGCCAAATCTGGTTGGTTTAGCTCTCCCGATATGTCAAACACAAAACCAAGTGAACTTTACCTTTCTCGAAATGTTAGGAGGAAGCAATCTCCATCTCTGACAAAGGTCTTTGTCCACTAAAATTAGAAGGAACGGAGCTTCCAAAGGCTCACCCAGCCGTTGGTTGTCAAATTGTTTACTTGATATGCTTTGAGATTCTTCTTCACCATCACAAGTGCCGACTCATGCGCATGCTTGCTGGAGTTGTCAACAATTGAGGTAGAGATAAGAGTGAAATAAACAACATAGCAAAGGTTTCCGGTTTCGTTACGTGTACAAGATATTCCTCGCGAAGCAATGAAATTATAGATGGTGACAGGAGGACCCAGCAAAGACCCACGCCTTTTGTTTGATGTGGTAGATGCAAGGTCCTCCATCTAGACTTTAATTCTTTGTCCTCACCGTCTTGAGTGTCCTCCTTCAATGTGAACTCGGAAAATAAAGATTGATTCAATTCAATTATGGATTTCTGTTTGGAAGGAAAAGGTCTTTTCGGCATCGCAAGTGTGGGGATGACCAATTCACCACGCTTCTTGTTCCACTCTTTCTCTTCTTTTTTTTTCCTCTCTTTTTCTCTTTTTCTCTTAGCTTCATGGGGCACACTCCACGTTCTGCGTCCATACTCTTTTATCTTATTAATATCATTACCTTCAAGTGTAAAGAGAACAGAAGTGGGGTGCTATCACATGAGTAGCAGTGATCGTTCTTTGGGAACAGATTGCATTACCTGTGCAATGTCGATTGCAGAGAACCCAGAGCAGTTTCTCATGGGTGACAGTCATGATTGCATGTGTCCATTTAGTAGGATCTAGAGTTAGATTCATCGAGCACTAGCGGCTGATCTCTGCACTATAAATACCGATTGAACGTCAGTTCAATCCAAGTGAATGCCTTGATTTTTCACGTGCTTTCTACTAATCGCAATTAGCAACTCAGACTCTAATTAAATCACAGAATCTTGACTCGATTAATCACCCAAGTTATGTGGCAGTTCAATTGTGACAGCTATGCACCATCATTGTTTCGAAAATACAATTTCATGAACGCTTGACCAATCGAAAACAAGTATACATAAAGTGTGGTTGTGGTGTCCCGTCCAACAGTATCGGATATGGTTTTGCGAGATTCGAAAAAGATAAATGAAGTTCTTGTTCCATGTATGTTATACGTACAAGGCTTATCTAGTTGTCTAATGACTTCCCAGTGGCGTAATTGACAATCAAAGTGATATCCATCAGAAAAAAAGGGCATCTCAGATGCCATTGAACAAATGTGATCTTTTGACTTTCTTTTTAGACGTTTCTTCCTTGAGATGATGATGTGTTTCCCGTTATTGATTATTCCTTTACCTTTTCCAGCTCTTCTTGAGTCATATTTGCGACCATAGTATAGTTCCACATGTAAACAACATGAAAATCACGCCTCTTCCCCACATTCCGTCCAGAAACCGAAATACAACCTTGTGATGTACAATCCAGCTTATCTCATACTTCGTGAGGGACTGCCAAGTGGTACACACATCATGACAAGCAGATCCTGGTCCCAAAGCGTACGTTGTCTGCTACCAAAGTGTGCGATCTTTGTATGCTTGTTTGCGCAAAGTGTACTGTGCTGACACAATCTTAGTGGAAGCACATACAAATTTGTTAAGTAGACATAACTCATCAGTCTGAGGCGGTCAACCCTTAGCATGGTCCTTAAAAGTCTCAATCGCAGGACCCTCCACTAAGAAAAATGATCGGTTTCTATGGTTCCCTTTATCCTCTGATGTCGTTCTCAACACCCTCAGCCCCGCCAAAGTCTACCCCAAAGACCCCACTGTTGAGAAAAAGAAGCAAAAAATAACAACGCTCCCATGTCTCGCATTCTTTCATATTGGTGAGCTTTGAAGCTTTCTTCACCAAATCGTCCTTCTTTCCTTCCTTCAATTATTGATTATCAGTGCATTTCCTCTTTATTTCCTCCCTATAAAGATGCACAGGTATAATATATTTGATTTGATTTGATTATGAACCCTTCATCTACTTCCTTCTATTAAGCCGTCACGTTATGATCTATACATCCAAAATAAACATGTTTTGGTGTATAATAAGTCACATAGACCGTTAGTTTAAGAATCATAACTAGTTTAAAGCAATCAAATTTGGCAACACACGAAAGATGCTTTGAGAAGACAAAACAAACACTGAAAAACAGATCAACGAATGCTTTAGAAGAATAAAAAAGTGAAAACTGGAGATTAAATGGTTGTAGGAATGTAAATGTAAATGGCCTTCTAAACCACCCCAAAGGATAGCTCATCAAAAGTCAAAACTCAATGAATGCTACACTATTATTGCCTAGCATGTTACCAAGCATTAAAGAACGAGAATCTGTCACACCACCATTCAGTGTGTACTCGACCCTGTGTAGGGGTTCACTTCCAGGATATGTCACTGATGATCTCACAAGCTTTTGGAAAGCAACTAAACCATTCAGTGGGTACTCAACCCTATCTAGGACGTATAGAATACTTCTACAAGACTGGACAGCCCATGTCTATGTAACGTAACATCAAAGGAGACGAACATCAAGTTTTTTTCTACGAGAAAAACATAGTTGAATGCGATGCGTTTCAGAGCATTGGGTTTCATGTTAGACTCAGAACTTTGTCCTGTCTCTGGTTTTTATCTCCGTTTTGTGGCTTGTCACGTCTAATATCTGGAAGTGGCTCGCATATTTACGGAGGATCCGAATCGCAACGTGCGCGTGTAAGATACGTGGTTGTTTATTCCATCTGTAATGACCGTCAAATGTGGGCCATAGCTCCTGCGTTACCAATCCAGCCATTGTACCAGCTTTTGCCGCGTGGACCGCACTAGGCTTGTCTCGGTACGCGGGGAACATGCGCAAGACACGAGCTTTCTGTCCTACGTGGGGACGAGGGGCCCAGAACTTAACGGCAACGTTGGGCCAACACACCGAAGTCTAAGCAGTTCCATTACGGAGTTGTGTCCCACGTCTGACTTTTGCGGGTCCCGCGCTGCGAAACCACGTGTACTTTTACTCCCGCTTTTGCAAGGAACGAGACGAGTATGTGCCAAGCGCGACACAGCACGTGATTTCACGAGCGCGCTGCAAATGGTCCGTTTGCCGGGCAAGTCACTAGATACGACCTCCATTACCATAATGGGCATTTAAAATTGACTTAAATTAGACCTTCCGCTCAATGGGATCTCTGTAGCTGTCTCTGTAGCTGATAAAGAAAGACTTTATTCGATCATCAATGTTGGGAGGAACATTCTCTGTCTCTGTAAGCTTGCACTCGAGTTGGGTGAGACAGGTTCAAGTTTGATGTCCCCTGTTCGACGAAAGATGTTAAAGGTTTAGGTCTAACGGTGAGTTGCAGAAAGGAAGGAACAATGAGCAAAATGATCAAACAATCGTTGGCATCATGCGTATAATTGTTGAAAGCTTGAAAGCTTGTTTTTATGAGTTCATGGCTTAACCACTCTATTTGGTGTGCAAAGCGATAAAGTTGATTCCCAAAAGTGTCACTTTCCCGTGTTCTGCAAGTTGGGTTGATTAAATGAGGTTTTACAGGAATCTTACTGGTTTGATCCCATTATTCAATGTGTCTGCTCGTCAGGTATTCGACGACTGTGAACGCTTTGCCGTAGAGATTCACTCCACTTACCGCACTAGGCATTGAAGGGTTGACATCCCAAGTATGGTTGCTTCTTTTTTACCTTCTCCTCTCTCTGCTTAGATACTAAGAACCAATTGGGTCAATTTCGAGCCAACCATCGTTCGCTAATACGTACACAAGAAAGTTTGGATTTCTTGCTGGCGCTCTTAGTTGTTTAATTGATTACTCATTAGCATCTTGTGGAAAACGCGGCTCATATAATGACAGAATTCTCACGTTAGTCGAGCCACTTGGTAGCCCTTCTGCATCAAAGATAAAAGAATCATATTTACATCTCCTGTTGCGTTCTAAAACTGGGAAAATGGCCAAACGAGAAACGAAAAAATAGCCCTCCAAGGCATGCTGAAGAGGTGCCCACTTGGCTTGTATATTATTATGTCACACATAGACAATCTGTGGAAATGCATTTGCTCGTTGAGTTGCCTCTTCTTATCTCTCACATATTATTGATGCTCACTGTCATGTTATTGGTGTCTTGGTTATTTCTTTGGGCGAGTGACGGAGTTTCAACCTCTTAGATCCCCTTTTGACTGTCTTTTTTATTCTGAGTGGAGGTTTTTTCGTCATCTTCATCAAAAGTGAAGCTTTCATCGTTATGGTATACTGTGTACCGAGTTCCTATAACTAGGTCAGAATGCCATGACTGGAAAGTTAATAGTACAAAAAAGACGAAGAGCGATACTGCAGAATTTAATGTCGAGGCTGTCATGTAGAGCCAGCGTGAGGTAAAGGGCAGGGGTGTCATTGAAAAAGATATTATAGCTTCCCAGTAGGCTTATATAACAAACTCCCTCCCCTTGACTCTTTTCAAGCAAGCACCGGACTTTTCTCACCCCCCGATGTTTGGCAGTTTGCTATCTGGAATTTCCTTCTGCCCATAGATAAAGAGGGACAGGAAGAGACACCCTGGGTGTGTTACTTGGTTTGTGTCTCAGTTGTCAGTGTTTTTGTCTTTGTTTTCCACAGAGCTACTTCGTGTGGGCTTTGAACTCCATTAATGGCTTCCAAGAACCAGACTGAGAATCCTATAGACGGCCTAGAGAAGGCAAACAGGAGTGCTGATGATGTAGACGAGAGGTGCTCAGTGGAGGAGGTGGCACTGGTGGTGCCGGAGACCGATGACCCATCACTCCCGGTGATGACTTTCCGGGCGTGGTTTCTGGGGCTGACCTCCTGCGTTATCCTTATCTTCCTCAACACTTTCTTCTCGTACCGCACGCAGCCCCTGACCATCTCGGCCATCCTAATGCAAATTGCGGCCTTACCCATTGGGCGGTTCATGGCCTCCACGCTTCCCAGGGACGAATATAGCCTGTGGGGTTGGAGGTTCAGCTTGAATCCTGGGCCTTTCAACATGAAGGAGCATGTGATCATCACCATCTTCGCCAATTGCGGTGTGTCCTATGGTGGGGGTGATGCCTACTCCATCGGCGCCATTACAGTCATGAAGGCTTACTATAAGCAGAGCTTGAGTTTTCTTTGTGGCGTCCTCATCGTACTGACGACGCAGGTTTTACTTTTTCAACAGCTTCTCGGATCCTCGTCTTTCCAATTATTTAATTGGCATTCCCTTGTTGCTATTGTTATCAGTGAAAGGTTGAAAAGGGGGGCTGCATTAATTAATCAACCGTATCTGTCTCCTTTCCTTTTTTCTCTCTTTCTTTTTCTAATAAAAAACTTTACAATTTGGAGAAAGGTTTTTGAACAACTGAAAGGTTGCTAAAAGAAACTGGTTAAAGTTTCTGAATACAATTTTTTTTTTCCCACTTCGTGGAATGCTATGTTTGTTATTCTTAATTCAATTTTGTTTTTGTTGCTTTTTTCGTTAATTAATTCTTTTGTTTCTTTATGTGCAGCTTTTGGGGTATGGATGGGCTGGAATGCTTAGGAGATACTTGGTCGATCCTGTTGATATGTGGTGGCCTTCAAACCTTGCCCAGGTTTCCCTGTTTAGGTCTGTTTTCCCGCTGCTTTATTTTACCTCATTGGTACCTTAATTAATAGGAGGACCTCATAGTTCTTAATAATTTAGCTGAAGGAAAAAGAAACCTGCAATAACGATCGTAATTTAGTTATTTGAATCATTGGAGTTGGTTCTGCTGAGTGAAAGCAACCGCAGGACAAAAGAGGATATTATAATGAACCAGAGGAATTGCAGTGGTGGGAGAGAAGAATCTTTTGTCCTAAGTTGTGCTTTCAACTAGAATAATTACAGTTTCTGGAAATTATAAGTTGAAAAGATTTGGCATGCGAAACAGATAAAGTGCAGTTGTGCTGATATCACCTTTAGATCTTCAGGGAGAAAGTTTCTCCTGTTCCCACGTCAGAAGCATAAGTGTTCAGTGGTGAGAATTTGTTTCGGGGCTAAGTAGCCTGGTTGGTGTAATATTCTCGAGAGTTAAAGATCGTATACTGCTGATAAAAATTATGATAATATAATGAATTACTCTCCTAATTTGTGAATTTTAGTGATGGAGAATTTGCATACTGAAGCAGAAATGGTAATTCCTTCTAAAAGTTCTCATACATCGGCATACAACATTTAATCTGAACGTGTTCTACAATTCACTGTTACTGATTGCTAATAATCTGATATTGTTGGAATCGCTTTCTTTGTAGAGCACTGCATGAAAGGGAACCGAAATCACGAGGCTTTACCCGGATGCAATTTTTCCTCATTGCAATGACAGCAAGCTTTGTGTATTATGCCTTCCCAGGATATCTGTTTCCAATTTTGACATTCTTCTCATGGGTTTGCTGGGCATGGCCACGCAATATCACAGCGCAGCAAATTGGGTCAGGCTACCATGGACTTGGTGTTGGTGCCTTCACACTTGATTGGGCGGGGATATCTGCTTATCATGGCAGCCCCCTTGTGACGCCCTGGTCTTCCATCGTCAATGTTGGGATTGGATTTATTATGTTCATCTACATAATAGTTCCCGTTTGTTACTGGAAGTTTGACACCTTTGATGCTCGGAAATTCCCTATATTTTCTAATCAGCTTTTCACTCGCACTGGCCACAAATATGATACCACTAAGATCTTGACTCCACAATATGATCTCAATATTTCTGCTTATGATAGCTATGGGAAGCTCTATCTTAGTCCTCTGTTCGCCCTATCTATTGGATCAGGGTTTGCAAGATTTACAGCAACACTAACTCATGTGGCTCTGTTTCATGGCAGGTAGGCTACTGTCAAACTTTTGAGTCATGTAATCTGTTTCCATTTACTAGTTATACTATATCTTCTCTACTGATTGTCATTTGTTCTCTGGAGGTAAATTAAATCGGATGATCAACATTAATTTCGAAGTTAAACATCGAACCATAGTTATAACGGTTGATTTAAAAGAAAGATGGAATTCTTGAAACATTCAAGATAACTTTTTTATTAATGATCGCCTCCAAATATTCAAAAGTGGTTTACAGAGAAAACGAACTGCCTATGAATATGTTGTTAGTATCCTGGTATAATCCACTAGTTCATTGTACAATCTTTGGTGTAATTGACTAATCAGAATCCGGATTGACCAATCAGAGTTGCTTTGCTTTGTCTAGTGATATCTGGAAGCAGAGCAGATCAGCAATGAAGAACGTGAAGTTGGACATCCATGCAAAATTGATGCAACGTTACAAACAAGTGCCTCAATGGTGGTTCCTTATTTTGTTGGTAGGGAGCATAGTTATATCCTTGGTAATGTGTTTTGTGTGGAAAGAAGATGTTCAGCTCCCATGGTGGGGGATGCTGTTTGCATTTGCCTTGGCTTTTATTGTTACTCTCCCTATTGGAATCATTCAAGCAACAACCAATCAGGTGATGAACCAAATTTCTGATTTTGTGTTTCTTCTTATCTTTGCCCTTTTGAAGAACAAGAGTCATTTCGGTGGATTTAATGATGTTTAACATCTCAATGTTTTTGTGACCCCTTTGCAGCAACCTGGATATGATATAATAGCACAGTTTATAATTGGTTATGTCCTGCCCGGGAAACCCATTGCAAACTTACTTTTCAAGATTTATGGAAGAATCAGCACCATCCATGCTCTCTCATTCTTATCTGACCTAAAACTTGGGCACTACATGAAAATTCCACCTCGGTGCATGTACATCGCTCAGGTCTCCACTGCTCAAACTTATGTATTTATGAAATCCAATTTTGGATGTTAGAATAGTAGTAGCTGACTAGCCCTTTTCTTTTCCAGCTGGTGGGAACCGTCGTTGCTGGTATAGTGAACCTTGCAGTTGCATGGTGGATGTTGGAGGGCATTGACAATATCTGTGATATTGAAGGAAAAAACCCTGACAGCCCCTGGACTTGCCCAAAGTTCCGAGTGACATTTGACGCTTCGGTTATATGGGGTCTGATTGGACCAGGGCGGCTGTTTGGACATGGAGGGTTGTACAGGAACTTGGTATGGTTGTTCCTAATTGGAGCTGTCTTGCCGGTTCCTGTTTGGGTGTTGAGCAAAATCTTTCCTGACAAGAAATGGATTCCCTTGATAAATATTCCAGTTATTTCCTATGGTTTTGCCGGAATGCCACCGGCAACTCCCACCAACATAGCCAGTTGGCTCGTCACTGGAGCTATCTTTAATTACTTTATCTTCAAATACCACAAACGCTGGTGGCAGAAATATAACTATGTCCTCTCTGCAGCATTGGATGCCGGTACAGCTTTTATGGGTGTTCTACTCTTCTTCGCCTTGCAAAACGAGAACCGAAATTTGAGTTGGTGGGGGACTGAACTCGACCACTGTCCTCTGGCATCATGCCCGACTGCACCCGGTATTGTGGTCGACGGATGTCCTGTTTTTTAGTAGTCAAGTCCGCTGCTAAGGATAGGGTGTTTGAATTGAGGAAGACAAGTTGGAAAAGCTGCAGTATCAAAGGAGGAAGGCATAATAATAAGTTAGAGCTGGGCTTAGGGAATTGAATAGCCTATTTTATGCCTTTTTGTACATTCTTGTTTGTTCTCGTTGAAAGTGACAAGTTCTTCCTCCTTATGCTTGATGGTAGGGCGTTAATGTTCGCTTGGAATATATGACTATCAGGAGTTTGATAGCTTAGCACTATTTATCAAGTAAGATGTGTGCTTTCCAATATTCCCCAACGACATTATTGTGATATTGTTCGCCTTTTTGTTTATTTTAACGCAAATCTTCAACCACGCTTTAGTTGCTAAGAGGACCTTTCTAAATGATGAAAACAACAACGCCAGAATCTAGTAAGAAAAAGCAGCTAAAAAGGCTGATAGCTTGCCCTGTATTCTGCAACCAAATATTTGCTGTGTTTGCTCGTTTTTGTATTTTGAGATCTCGAAAGCCCGCACGGAATCGAATTCATAGGGACTTTTTCTGGGTAGCCATTAGGGCTCTGCTCTTCCAATGTACCGGCACCAAAAATGTCACAAGTCAGCAGATGGAATCCAATTCCGGCGGAGAACTTCTCTTTGAACCTCGAACTGTCGAACCTTTTGTAAAGGCTGGGAGTTTGAATTGAAAAGTGCATCTTTCCCAGAAAGCAGTTACTGCTTGCTTTTCCAAGGAATGAATCTAGGAGATGGCCTAGCAAATCACACGCTAAAGGGCTAATGATAGGCTGATTGGAATTAGGAATAGCTACTACTCATCATGGCACGCACCTTTTTTTCCATTCTCCACTATACCTATATTCGGCGTAGCGTTTGAAATGTTTTGTGGTTCCTCAAATATACTGTGCGTGCATCAAATTGCAAATTGAAAATGGGCAAATTACAGTAGGCTCATGGCATTACCCACATGTCTAGCGGTAGCCATGCGTGTTAAATCTGGCATTAAGTAATTTTATTCACACAATTGACCTCCTAGGAGATCCTAATGACATTTAGGATATAATGGATAACCGGTTACATGGTGCCTTTTGCATACTGACTGAAACAACAGGAGGGAGAAATAGCTTATTCCAATATTTCGCCTTGCAGACGAGTTCATAATCAGGAGCAAGGAGATCCAGCCCCAATCCGATTATATTTTAAGAGAATAGTAACAAAACGGCTAAGCACAAATCTATTCTATATCTTTGTTCCTGCTTTCAATTCTCCACTGCAGGAACCCTATAATAACTTTGGGAACCCTAAGCAGTACAAAAATTTAAAAGTTTTCCATCAAAGGCTTTCAGCAAAAAGAATAGCCAACCATCACCAACAGGAAGAACAAGCAATAAATTGTCGGATCAATGGTCATCAAGCAACTGCATTACGTGGAATACAACAGTTGAATTTGATGTGATGCACTTTTCTAAGTAAGCTATTGGAATAACATTACATCTTAAAAATACTTTAACCCCATAAAAGGCCTTAAGATTACAAATGTTGACCTAGATATTGCGTATGTTTACCTCTGCAAGGACTTGTAGAGAACCACTGTCACATACTTGGCCAGAAACCTATGAGTTGTACCAAGTGCTACCACGGATGGGCCACTCTTCCCTTTTTGCATGTAAAGATGATTAAGCACAACATGTTGAGGTCTTGACAAGGGAGGTGGAATTTCCATGTTGGATGCTGGAATATTAAGCAGAGTCATCTGTAAGTGTGGAGGCACCAATGGCGGCTCCTTTGCAAAATCTTCAGATCCAAGTTGTAAATTGTTATAACTTGAGTCTGGGGACTGTGGAGGTTCAAAACTAGAAATGCTTTCAATGTCTTCTGGAACATAATCCTGCACATTACATCCATAAACGAAAATAAGTTGGTCAAAACTAGTAAGTCATTGCTCAAAGTACCCAAGCCTCACGTTCCTAAAATATTTTGACTAAGTGAAAGTTAAAGTCCCAATGGCAGAAGCTTAAATGAAATCTATGCACTAAGATGCAGATGACCAAAAGGTGTATCCAGAACAAGTGCACTTACATACTATTGCGCTTATGCCATATTAAATTGATTGCATCAAAGAAATGAATCCATGTGCAAGCATGAAATAAGAACTAAAAGTTAATACAGCAAAGATTGTAACTGAATGGAGCCCACGAAAAACCATCGATGCATAGGGAATGAGAATTTGAAACTGAATCAGAAGTTGCCACAAAGTTGATGGGGACAAATAACCAGAGTAACAACCATTCACACAGCAGCTACCCTCCCAGTGAAGTGCTTCACCCAGTAAAAGGTGAACCTCTTGCTGACAAAGGTTAATTTCTCAGCAAATCACCTCAGGAAGCCCAAAACATGAATCATTCTCTTACTAATTGGAATATTGGCAGCACAAGCTCGTCTTGCATTGACCCATTGCACAAGTAATAATAATAATAAAAAAAATGACAAGAAGCAGAGTAAGAGGAAAGAGAAAACTTCATGGTCAAGCAATAACAGGTTTCTTATTTTCACACTTACCAATTAAGGGTTTTTCAACTCAGCAGCAAAAAGAACTTTATCTCCATTTAAATCTCAGAAAAAGCTACAGATACGAGTTCGAGCTAAAGGTTGTACAAGCTACAGTTGTGTTTTCATGCAATCTTAAGCAAGATGAAGGCGGCAAAAAATGGTTAAGATAAGTGGAAATAAAGTACCTTACTCCATAAAATGATACCTTATATTACAAAGCGAAGATAATGTTGTTTGCTAATAAGAATTAGTTGGTAACCCAATCACTAGTAGCTAAAACAACGGTACTGGAAAACTGATTTCAAATGAATTTGGTATATATTCAAACTCCTGCTAGTATCTTTAAAATCTATCACAACTCATAAATCTGACTCCAGCGTTCCATTGAGATAACTGTTGATGCAAGTTCCCTATACGATAATTGTTACATTCATATCATACAAGGGGATGAGCAGAAAAGTAGACAAGAAGATATAAACCTGCAAGTCCAAAACGTTGAAAGTGTTGCCAGCCTCATCTTGGGCCCAAGGCAAATCAGGGGCATACCTCCACTGTCCATCAACAATAAACCTGTACTGGTAAACACCAGATGGCAGAACTTTCATTATAGTGAAGTCTTTTCCTGATCTCTGAAGGGGCATTCTGAACAAGAAGGAAAAAGGGGTGTGAGATGCCTCAACAGCAGTTTATCAAGCAGAGGTAGAGGTTAAGGATGACAAAAGGAAGGCACAGAGTTTCTAGAACCTTGTCCTCCAATCATCCCATGAACCCTCCACAGCTACTTCCTTGCCATCATAGCTCCATGTAATCATTGTTGGAATTCCTTGCTCACTGCACATATCTTCATAAGCTGAAGCAGCTTGCATCCACGAATGACTTGAATTGTACATCTCATCAGGTCTTTGTAAGGGAACCACGGGGACCTGGAAAGAGAAAACAAAGAAAACAAACTAAAACTCATACCCAAAAAGAATGATGCATAGAACACTGAACACCCACCAAAACCAACAAGTGAAATACATGTGCAGTTAAAGTTAACATATTGCGGGCTGAGAATGTTACATATAACAACATTGAATTTCCTAACTCCTAAAGGGACCTTTTGTAAAACGCAGATATAAAAGCCCAACAAAGCAGAACGGGATTTAGAAGTTGTTGTGCTTCTGCATTTGTACAAGCATGGCCTCCACGGCAAAGCCCCCAATACCCCAAAATAAATTCAGCAAACAAAGCCATACTTCTGTCAAACTTGCCAAAGAAAATAAGATCATCTCCCTAGTAAGGTGGATCGGACCAGCAAGTCACTTCCTTCCTACAGCAAAACCACAATTCAGCACTTAGGTGCTATCTTTTGCATCTAAGGCTTTCTGCCTCCTATGAAGTAATTTTACTTTCAAAATTCAGTCCCTCCCCAATGACCGACCGAAACTAAAAGCTCATCACGGAAACAGTACTCTGCATGCAAAATTAGCATAGAACCACAAATTGCAAGGGGCAAACAGAAATCAATTTTTTCATTTGTTCTTTCAAGAAGCCGATAGAGGATCTAGAATTAAAGGGTTTTGAAACAACGTTATATTTTTTTGGACTTGTATCGAACAAGTGGTGAGTGTCCCGGAACCCACTAAAGACTACATAGAGAAGGTAAAATCTATCTGGAGATATCCCCAATCCCACCCCCCTCCCAAAAAAGAAGAAAGAAAAAAAGAAACACTTCAATATCTGCTGGATAATCCACCACGAGCCATAAAACCAATTCAACAACATTTCAAACTAATTTATCAGATTCCCTTTTTCCAGAATACTAAATGTACTATAGATTCTCAAAACCCCACATAGAGAAACTGAAATTTGGCAATAACCGATATAAAATCTAAACCACCCTACCCAAATTTATGACAATTGAAGACATGTATTCTTAGAAATGGAAAAATAAATAAGTAAAGAAGAGAAAGGAAGACAGAGAGAGAAAAGGAACTCACTTGAGGAGTGAACATCAAAGGTGACTGAGTGGCCCTTGGGCTATGAGGAGGGGACTGACCCATCAAGTCAGGAGGAGAGACGCCATGGTTTCCATCTGGTGCAGCCATGCCTTCGTCCAAACCCCCATCATCACCAACATCTGCGCCACCTTCTTCACCCCCAGATGGGCTACTACTCCCATCTTCTCTTCCATTCACATTACCCATCCGTATTATGCCAAACCCAAAAAAGAGAAAAAAAAAAAAAAAAAGAAACCCAAAAGGGAGGGGGAAAAAAACCCTCTAGCAGGATCTCAAATAAAGAGTCCCCCACAATAACACAATTATACTTATACCCACTATATATTAAGGAAAATCGAGTGCAACCCGTCAAGGAAACGCCCTTCTAGATGCCCCATTTTTGCGAATTTTGTTCCCAAAACGAAACTACAGTAACAATTATAATATCAGTAATATTTTTAAGGCTTTTGAGAAGCACTGAGCAGCACAAAGGAGAAAGCCAAAGGCAATGGGTTAATTAAATATTAAGTAAATATAATCTCCGACGAGTTTGGAGGATCAATGGTCGCCCATTGAATATGATGTTTTGTGGGTAGTGGGGATGGTCGTCACGTCATCATTTTGACAGAGTCCTTTCCTTGAGTTTCTTTCCTCCTTTTATTATTTACTGCCATTCTTTTCAACTCTCCATTTTCTCTTTCTACCCTTTCTCTATCTCTCTTCTCTTCTCTCTCTCCTTGGCTCTACTTTAAGCGACTGAGAGTGAAGGGCCATCGAGGAGTCTTTTCCGTTCAGATCCTCTTAACATCTTCAGTATTCTTTTCACTTCTAAATGTGAAATGAATATGCTGATATTGTTGAATTAAGATGTGCTCATCCCAGCTTTTTTGTCACATTCAACGTTATTCTTATTTCACATTATTATATGCTGAGTAAATTGTTTCTCACCTCCGGAGGTAAAACGGCAAACATGAGAAAAAGTCTCTTTGTCCTCATTTCAATTTTCTCCTTTTTATTTTTCATCTATTTTGAACTATTTTGTGACATGACTCTACAAGCAATCGAAGATATCTCAAGCACGAGTGAAAATAGTAGTTCAATGACAGTAGGGAAACATGTGAAGTGAAAAATTTATGAACTTTTTGCTTCGTACTGGACAAAATTAAACCTTCCCCACCTGATACGGATGGGTTGATGTAACACTCTTTTTATTTAATTAAATGCGAAACCCACCAAATGGCTTTAAAGTAGCGTCCAATAATACAAAACCCAAATCTTGATTATTAGTTCTCAATATTAACCGACATATCTCAAGAATTGGGTTGAGCTTTTGGGCCAAGACCATGTGAGATAGCCTTACTTTTTCCTTGGCAATTTTGTGGATCAACTTAGAATTATAGGGTCACAAGGCTCGATATAAAAGTCACAACGTGCGCGATTCACTAGTTTCGATGATGAAGGGACTTGGACGACGGGGAGGGCGGCCCGGTGTCATTGCGCCTTTCTGACTTCTTTTGGGTAAAGAAACAAACATATAGGCAACGTAGCAAGCTAGTACCGTCGACCAAACGAAAGAGCCAAGCTCAGCACCAATCTCGTGAGTGTTCTATCATTTACTGCTTGCTTCCTTGTATTTGTTCCTTTTTGGTTCTAGAATCTAACACCCACGTCGCTAATAGTCCTATCGAGTGCTTGTTTTCTGTCATTCTCGCTATTTCTTTATGGTTTATCTGTAATGCTTTTCTAGTTAAGATAGCACTTGTTTCTGCTATAGTGACATCCTGGTTTTGTGGTACATGTGGCTGCTGGGGCTTGTTTGAGCCCCTGAGTTTGTATATTGAATATCGTTTTCCCAGAAAAATTGATGGTTGTTCGAGAATTTGACAAGTAGCTTGGAAATGGTGTTGGAGCAGACAATATAGGTGAACGTCAAGATTAGCCCACTGTGTCTGAACCCCTCCTCAAACTGCACGCGCACCCACCCACCCACCCACACAAACACCCAAACACCGTTAAACATCTGGGAGTGTGTGAGTAAGGCTTTGACATCTTATCTTGTATGTGGGAATATCTTCAGATTAGGCAGGTTAGGCTTCGGCCAGATGTGCGTGACGATCATGGTAAACGCTAATTCTGATGCAATCATCAACCGTTGCTTTTCGTGACTCCTAATTGCCTTGAGTTGAATGAGAATCAGTGGATTCAACTATGGAGTCATAGGTTGAAGTAGTTCATTCTCATGCACGATGTTGTCAATCAGTGTCTAACATGCAAGGTTCCACATTGAAGTTTCACATCCCTTGTTGCTTCTCTTCACTTTTTGTGGGAGTTTCCTGGAAGCTTCCTTGTGGGCGTATGAGACAGTTCTTGATCCCAATCACTGAACGGAGATGCTATACATGTAAAGTACTAGAAGTTGAGATTGGTACTGTAGGTCGTTGGTCACTTCCAACGCAGGTAATACCATTTTTAATTTGGAATGGATCAAGTAGTTTTAAGCCGACAGACTTTACTTGCTGCAATGATCACATACTTAGGTAAAGAATAACCTTTGAAGCCAGAATGTAATGTTTGTTGTATAAATCCCAGATAAACCAAGCTGTTATAGGTCTAATCTCATTCCTTATCCGATAGACATACTTTAGATGCTAAGAACTTTCCTAACTGGTTTAAATCTCTGAGTTCCTTTATTGACCTCAGTCTTGGTAATTGTCTGTTTTTGTTTGCACCTATATCCTTTCCGTAATTCAATCTGAGTGCCTCAAATTGAAATAAAGTTAATTTAGTTCTTTGGCTTTCTCAGATCTCCTCACCATGCAAAGCATAAGTAATTCCATCTTGAGACATGTGAGGTTGAGGGGATCAGCTGAATGGTGGCTATTAGCTGAGAATCGGAATGTGCTCAAGCAATTGAGCCACCAGATGTGCTCCTCAACAGCGACTGGTCCCAATCAAATAATTGATCGAGTGATTGGACTGGTTAAGAAGTTCGATAAGATTGACGCCTCTAAGGTAATTGATGGTTGCTGTTCCTAGTTGCTTTATAGTCTGTCCTACGTCCATGTCAAGTTTGTTTTGAAAGCGATAAACCATGAGTTACTCTGTTCCGTGTATTTCACGATCCTGCTTGTTGGATAATGCTTTATGTCGAAATAAGTGTCTCTTCTTTTGAAAGTTCAGCAACAAGTGAAGGAAAACTAAATGGTGTTTTCAAATGACTGATCAGGTTACTGAAACAGCTGATTTTCAAAAGGACCTAAGCCTGGACAGCTTAGACAGGGTAGAGCTTGTTATGGCTTTTGAGGAGGAATTTTCCATTGAGATCCCTGATGAGAAAGCAGATAAGCTTACTTGCTGTGCTGATGTTGCGAAGTACGTTGTTTCTGGTGCTGAGCAAAAGGTTGTGGAGAAGTCATGATTGGTTTTCAAGTTAACCATGTATTCAAGGTTTTACTGGAGGATGTTTGTCCTCTTTTCGTTTCTTGTTATCGGTTGGTTTTGGGTGGAGATTTCCATGTTGTTTCACCTTGATGTTGGTTCGGAAATGTAATGATAGCCGCATGTCTTAACTCTTTGTTTAATAGTTTCAATTTCTTTTGTGGAAGATCTCTGATATTTGGTATTTATCATTAGGAGAACATAGTGTTATTTACACAAGATCTATATCCACGCATCCACTATAACTAATAGGTGGAGCAGTATGGGGTACTTGCAACTCTATGCTGTGACTGAAGCGCCATCCAGATGAGCCATAGTGCTATATACATAAATCTACCATAGCATCTCTCCGTCACCACTCTCCTTCACGCATGCTTGCAGAGGCCTAGAAGTCAAATGCTGGAACTTTATCCTTCCGGCACTGTAAATGCGAATGCCATCCCCAGCTGGTGATGGTCTCAATCCCGTTTTCTCCATGACACGAGCTGGTCGACAGGGTGAGTTCTTTGGCATGCGGAGAACTCTAACTGAACATGTTCTTTCCAAGTTGGGGACTGCATGGAGTTGGGAAGGAAGATCCACAAGGAAATCTCCGAATTCATCGGTGACTGCTTGTGCCCATCTTGACCTGCTCTTCTTCCCGTGGCAATGGCATTTTACGGCAACCAAAACACCTGCAGAGTTTAAAAGAAACCACCGGTGACCATGATGATGGGCACATTTATCCACAATACCGCTTAATTTTCAAATTATTGAAAACTTTGAGCGTGATCTAACCCTCTCTGAGCAAATGATTCAAAACCTTAGAATTGAAGATACATCTCGTGCGAATATATCCAGGGTAAAGTGTATCATTACAACCTTTCTTATGTAAATACATGTCAATATTTAAGGAGAGATGACACTTTTTTATTTCTTTTTTGGCTGTTGGATGTTGGTTGTTGGTTATTTTTTTGTGTCCTTGTTTCTATGTTCTGGGGAGGCTACAACGTACAAACAACCTCCTACTCACATGAAGACAGGACGGATCGAAAAGGCAGCTTTGCCAATCAGGCCACGCATGAAAGAGTCCTGTCCCCAACAGGCTACAATTTACCTATCCACTTTTTGTATGAAACTAGCTCAAACCATGAAACATGCATAATCCCTTTAACTCCCAGACAACAGTATGATTCTCCCGGAGCGTCCTGCCCTTTCTCACTGCATTTTATGATCGTTCGCCCGATGTTCTAGTGTAATAGGGGAGGACAGATGCATTTAAGATATTTGAAGCATCAGAAAAAGAAAAATAAATTTTTTGAAACTGTTCCGATAGAGGGTACGATTATCTAAGAGCTAGAACCAAAGAAAAACAAGAATCCAAGTGGGACGGGGAGAAGAATATGTTCAAAATCAAAACAAAGCGTTCCAGGATTATGTTTCCCACTACGTTATCTTCAGACAATACACAGATCAAGGAAGTAACAAGAGTAGCGACCAAACAACTTCGAAAGAATACTGCCTTACAAGGAAAGCATTAAAAGGAAAGGAAACACAGAAAACAAGCCAAGGCTAATAACTCAAACATTGCTACGACTCTGCAAGAAGGCACCATGGCCAAAACATCGACTAACATGCTACGAACCTGATACGGGCCAGGCACGAAGTTGCGGTCCACCGTGCAGGCATGCCTCGCAATGAATAGAGCCGGTGACTAGCACCGTGGAGAGCTTCTCCTCCCCGTATCCAGCGAATTTCACCATGTCTTCTCGGGTGGACGCTTCCAATGAAGGGTTTTCTTGGGTGGCCAATGTGGACGTTGCGGAGAATAAGATGAACAAAAAGAACAACACAAGGTTGTGGAAGCCGCAAAAGTGGCTCATCTTCCTTGATTTTTGTTTCTAAAACTGGTGATATCTACGCACGTTGGCTATGGAAGCAATGGAATAGCCCACCTTTCTTTTTATAAGGTTTTCTGTGACCATTCTGCCCTTGTTAGGACCATAAATTACAACCACAACCGTCCTTGGATGGTCAAAATATTTTGCATTCTTCACCTTCACGTCAAATTACCATTCTGCAGTTTTAGTACACTGTTTAGAAAACAATATAGGTTTCGTAGCTGTCCACCCTAATCTGGCTCAGCTAAAACAAATGAAAGTAAGGAATAAAGAAAATATAGAATGATCCTGTACTCATATATAGCTACTTGCGTACGCTTTCATTTGAACACTTGTTCAGCACATCAATTGGCGACAACGATAAATTGTCGCCGATTCAACAATTAACCTTATAATTGACTTATATCGTAGATTCCTATTCTGTTATTTGGCCAATCTGTATGTTATGTTTGCGTGTGACAGATAAGATGGGTTTGGAGTTATTGTTTCTGTTTCACTGACATACAGCACTGGATGAGTTATGTTTGATATGATACTTGGTGCAGCAATAGATTTTGCAAGCGACAATGGCCAATTATTCTAATAATCATCCTGGCCACTGGATTCAATAATGGCTAGTTGTTATAGTGATGATGTTTCTTGACAAAAGGTAATTCTATGTTTATTTGGTTAAATAGCCCTCTACAATGATTGATACTAAGATTTGATCGATAGATATCTTGTTATTTCTATCTAATTGGATGTCTCCTACATGAAAACATACGCACAAAGAGAGAGAAAAGAAGACAACTAAAATTTTCTTTTATATAATCTACCAAAAAAGATGGATGAACTTCATTTGATTAGTATTCTATTTTTCCTTCATCATATAAGAATAATTGACTTTTCCTTTTCTTTTGATACAAAAAAGGGGTGGAGGATTTATGGTGTCTCAAATTTGAGAATTCTTTTGTCTCAAGCTGTCTTGGTTCTAATTGAGTGAAGGCTTCTTGGTTGAATAATCAACTACTTCTTTTGCTAGTAATGATAGTATTTCTTGTTTTTCCTTAAGGTTTAGATACTTATAATAGATCTTACTTTTTGTGATCCAATTTTAATGGTTGATATTGGGTGATCACTACTTTCAAAATGTTTGTTATTGTACAAGTTTGATCACAAAAATCTTTGCAAAACAATCTTACATGGCTTGTTTGATGATGAAAGTGTTTCCTTATATTGATTTCATAACGAGTAATTTAATGAAACAAAGACAAATTCTTAGAGTCATTTGTCATGTTCAATTTCCATGACACACTAGCTTGTAGTAAATTTGCTCTTTAATCACAATAGGTAAAGGGTGTTATGGTCACAAAGCATATAGTTGACACCCAGCATGATTATGGCAATCTTGGAGTAACCGTGAAAAGGAGGGTCTAAAAATTGTTCTTCTTCTTATCTTGGTCTGGAATTTAGAAGGCAAAGCCGGAAGTTGGAAGTTGGAAGTCGGTGAAGGAAGTAAAATGTATAGGTTGGTAACCTACTCTTATCATCTACGTATTCCTTTCTATAATAAAGACCCTTGGGGGCAAAACAATCGGTTTACCAAGCTTAAAAGCGTGACACGTCTTGCAACCTTGGTGGAGAAGCGCAGGTTCTGTGTCCATTTTCAAGCCTGCCCCAACTATCCCCCATCTGCGCTATGCTCTTCCACAACTTTGGTTATCCGTGGAGCTCTCTTTTCTTTAATTATTCTTTATAGTTAGAACAGGTTTTGGTTTGGGCTGCTAAGTTCTGTAATTTACGATGATCTAAACCTGGCATTGGCAACATTGGAGCATGAATAAACTAGATGATACAGTCTGGTCGAGTAATGTCGATCTTTTCTTTCATGGGGAAATGATTAAGCAAGATTATGAGGGTGTCACTATGAGATATTTTTTCTTGACATCTACCTTCCGTTCAAGGATTATACTATAATTTTGTGTTGGCGTGGGAATGAAATACAAGTTCTGCACGAAATATTGTTTTCAAAATTAAATGAAGCTGAATTATTTTCCAAAGCTTATCGTTTTCTGGTTGTTTTCTATGGAGGGCCTCTAGAAAGCGGTCCTTTTTCTAAGAGTTACTCGAAATTAATTGCGAGAAAAAGCCATGTCAAATGCGGTTTTCTTATTCAACTTCATCTCTTGCTTTCTGAAATCAAAGCCTAGGATATAGTCTTTTTTTAAAGAAGATCTCGTGTCAAATGTGGAAGGGCTGGGTGGTCAGATTATAAATATAAAGGAAAGTCTCACGCTATGAACTAGCTTTTAGGGTTGAGAAAGCCCAACACCACCCAACATTGGTTTCAGAGCCAATTAACCAACGAGTCTCTGTTTAAATTTGGAAAAATAGGTTGATGGTTTCAGGCCTGATGTTTGACAAGAGAGGATGTTGAAGTGATCTCACATCAGTTGTGGAAAGAATTGGTGATCCATTTATTAGTGTGAAGGAAAACTTTACCTATGAGTTGGCTTTTGGAATCGAGAAACCCAACACCGCCCAACAAGTTTTGGATTGGTTTTCACTTTAAAACCTATGAAGAGGCGTGTCAAGGCTAATTTTGAGGGTGAAAGTGGGGCAAGCAAGGAGCGTCTGCTGTATTGATGCGCAATTGCCTTTCGAATGTCGAAATTTGGACACAAGGATGTCTGGGACCACAGTGACTGATTAAAAGTGATGTGCATTATGATAGCATTATTAGTTGAAGATGGACATGATGGCCTAGTTTTTTAATGCCTAAATCTCACAGGACCGTGATGATCGTAAGACAAGCATCAGCAGATAATGTATAAAGATGAAAACCATCATATGGTGGATCACACCTGGTCGTTAAAGTTAGAAGATCGGTCCTAGAACATATCAACCCAATCAAATCTTCAAGCATCCCTTTGAGCAGATAATTATTTACTCTAGCTCTCATGGTCTTATATATCTAAAACTACTTGCATGTACGGATCATCAGGATTATATTTTAAGTCCTTTATCCCAAAAGATCAAACAGAACAACTTTTGCTCTATCTGCCAAACTATCCGAGTAATAGGTCCATACAAAGATGGAGCTTTTAGGATTTGATTGGATGTGAAGTATAGAATATTTCAACACCTTATGTTGGTACGGGAAATCTAGGGGCGGTAACAGAGAAAGTGGAGCGTCTTGTCCCACCACTTTCCCTTCACGTCGAGCATCAAGAACTGGTCCAACCTAACTATTGCGAGAAGCAAGTTGTAGGAGGCTGCTGTACATCTTGGCCTGGCAAGAAGTTTCAAAAGCCTGCAAGGATATATCATGGCCTGATTGTTCCTTAGTCTGAAGGTATACGGCGACGCATTGAGTCCCACAGTAAGATTCCAAACTTTTCAAGCCATCTTTAATCAAGTTTATTTGGAAAACCTTGCCTCGGACTGTTCCAGAAGGGGCGGGACAGGATACAATATAGGAAAGCATAGGGTTTGTACGGGAAACAATAAACTTTGACAAGTAGTCTTTCCTTATCTCTTTTGTGGTACTGGTACTGGTTCTCTGTTAGCTGTTGAAGAAAAAGCACACCACTTTGTAAAGTGGAACTCCTGCATGCCACCAGCACAGAAACACGACCAATAAACTTAATGATGAAGCTTAAATTATCAACTAATGAGGTGTCCAGTATGCAAACCTGCCCCAATTCTAATCATCAATGTGCCGACGTAGCCTTGTCTTTGCGACGAGGGCGGACCCAGAAAGTCATGGCCTGCAATCAGGACCGTCCAATGTGGAAAACTAAGAAAAAAGTCTCAGTGCCATCGGGTGATCTCGGTGGTGACTGAGCAGTGGTTGGCCCACCACACAACAGTATCCAACTGAGCATCATCACCTGTAAGAATGACGAGATGAGTTCGCTGGACAAGATGGCACGGCTCAGGAAGGTCGAGCCCCAGCAAAAGCTCTCTGCAGGACAGTCTTTGACACTCTCATTCCGTGTCTTCTCCGACCCATCGATAACTCAGTCGTTCACCTTTTTTTGTGTCTGTCTTTGGACTTAGCATTCTAGGTAAGCTTTACTTTCACTTCGTAAATCCTATGAATGCAAATGAAACAGGATATATCAGCATCAGGGATCATTGGGTGTAAGCTTCAGCCAGGGGCTTTAGCTGAGCCGACCCCGCCTAGGCCCTAGATCACGTGCTGAGACCCCAAACAAACAAGGATCTTCTCTTCCGACGGCAATCAAACGACTCATCACGTGTCCACGTGTCAGAGACTTATCGATAAAACGAACGGCCCAATAACGTTCTACCTGTCACACCGGATCTAATATTTAATCCGAGGATTAAGCCATACTTAACTTCTCCTACTCACAAACCACCATAGCAAACATTCCCAGCTTGACCTCCCTCACCAAAAACCTACTTCTCTGTAATTTTACACTCATTCTCATGCACTGTTTATCTCATTTTCTCTGACGTTCTTCTCTGAAATCCACCTCAAGAATTTGACTTCTTCTGGGTTACGAGTTGGGTGTGTGAAGAGTTCATGGCTGATTCTGACAACGAATCCGGAGGGCAAACTAACACGAACTTCAACAGCGAGTCCTCACTGAGAGAGCAAGATAGGTTTTTGCCTATAGCGAACGTGAGCAGGATCATGAAGAAAGCTTTACCGGCCAACGCGAAGATCTCAAAGGAAGCTAAAGAGACTGTGCAAGAGTGTGTGTCCGAGTTCATCAGCTTCATTACCGGAGAAGCGTCTGATAAGTGCCAGAGAGAGAAGAGGAAGACGATCAACGGTGACGATCTTCTGTGGGCCATGACAACACTTGGGTTCGAAGAATATGTTGAGCCTTTGAAGATTTATCTGCAGAAATTCAGAGAGATGGAGGGAGAGAGGAGTGCTTTGGGAAGGCAAGGGGAAAGAGATGGCGGCGATGGCGGTGTTGGGAGCGGTGGGAACTCCGCGGGTGGATTTGGTGGGGGTGGGATGTATGGCGGAGCGCAGTCCAATATGCTGATGATGGGACATCACCATAATTATCATCAAGGGCATATGTATGGATCTGGCAGTGGTAGTGGAACCTCTTCTGGAAGGCCAAGGTAGGTTTAAGTGTTTGAAGAATGATGTGTTGCTAAGATAGAAGGAGATGAAGTTGATTATAATTGCTACAGGTTTCTTCCTTCTCACTTTCCCCGAAAGAAATTAATGTACGTTTTCCCTGATGAGTTGGATTGTGAATAATTGTGGTTCCCTAGTTCTTCTCTTGTTCCATCAATTTTACGCTTGCCTTTTGCTTAGGGTGACCCCTTGTGTGGGGATAATGTAGGTTTTTGCTGTTATTTTGTGAAGTCGAAGGTGAAGAAGATAATAGAAAAGGTCTTCTAGATCTTCCAATTAAGCATTGTAATTCCTGCATACCATATCGATTCCTTTGTGAGAATTTTGTTCTTCTTTTTTACCATTCCAACCAATTCGTATATTATTAGTTCATATAATTTGTTTTGTGCAACATCAACGATGAATCACAAGTTCAGTACTTGTAATCCAATGACTACAAGTACTTAAGTCTCATTGATATTTGCAATCAGCAGTCATCAATTTGGTTAATGGGTAAAGTACAGCCTTTTTCAGATAACTCCAAGATGAAGTGGTAAGTTTCTGAGACATAAGTGAATAAAATGTAATTTTTTTTCTTAGAACAAGTAACTTATACAGGATTAGTTTGACAACATAGGTTAATGAACGCTAACAAAGAAGGATTGCAGATGGGTATCATTTTACCGGCTGCATAATCCATAATAACAATGTACAAAAACGTCGAGGAATGAACAATGGATAGGATTCTTTGCTCAATGGATGACCTTAGTCCTATCTTGCCCGCCGTGGATTGGTAAAACAATTCTCAGAATATGGCTGTTTGTCTCTTTGTCTAGCCATCTGCCTACCTAAGGAAAGAGACGAAGCTCCTTTGTCTGTACTCGATTTGGCAACTTCCAACCGACTTATATGTATTCAACTACTTTTTCTTCATGGAAGATGGACCATCTATACATTTACCTTCATTTTAATCCAAACACAGAAAATTGGGATGAATTTTGCTGTTCGACCATTTCAAAATCAATATATGTAGCTATCAATTTCTTTGAATGGTCGACCAAGGTCTGTAATATATTAGGTCAAACAACTTCCACCCTAATTGTTAGTGTTCAATGTATTGCGATCTCATAATGGTAAACAGGTAAAAGAACGTTGCTGTTAACTCTCCTAATCAGACTGTACCGTTTTAGTGTTACGAGGATGGGGCTTTTGCCTGTAATCAAGGGGTGTGGTCCTTGTTCCACACATGAAAGCAACAGAATTGCTCAGACAAAAGAAAATAAATAAAAAGAAGGTAAAGGGTTGTTCGACTTTATGATGTCGATTCATGGTAAACTGTTGATGTAGTGCCGAAGGGAAGAGGTTTTCAACTTTATGATGTCGACTCATGGTAAACTGTTGGTGTAGAGGTCAAGACGCCCCAAAGGTCTGAAACAGCCTGTGGCCCGAGGACCATCCCAAGGGCTGTGGAACTTAAGTCAAGAGGTAGAGAAGAAGAACGTACTTTAGTGCTTTAAAAGGCGCCGACGTCTTTGGCCATGGCATTCCACTTTCCACTGGTTCTGCAAAACCTTTTGAGGGAGCAGTTCTACAAAAGGTGCCTTTTAATGGCGGTATCTAGCAACAGGCCGTCCTGTGAGGCCAAAGTTTGTGTTGACGTTGTTCTAACTGCCAAATGAAGTCAACACACTTACGCAATATTTCAAAGTGAATATGCCAAGGAATGATTTATATCCCGGAATATTGTTCACTCTTCTTAAAGATTAGGTAAAACTTAAATAAAAAGAGGATCTTCATGTTGAATATATTCGGTTTGTACGACTTTAAACATAATTATACTTAATGTGAGGAAAAAAAATGAAGATTTAAATGAAAACCTATTTAACTTTAAAATTAAATCTTTAGGCATTTGATGTTTTTTAACGGCAGACAGCAAAGCAGCAGGCAGAGTTTACACTGTACCTGAGTGGAAACGTGATAACGACATGTTGCCAAAACTCACGGATTTGGGCCACCATGCTGGAGGTATCAACGAGGAATCCGAGATTTAATCGGTGAAAATGTTCCACCAGGGGATCGAAATCCTATTTGTTGTATGTTGACCCAGTTGTTTGTTTGGGGAGGCGCAACTGGTCCGAAAATCTACACGAAAATTCACACCCTTCGACGATTTCAAGGCCTATTGATTGAATTTAAAGAAGCCTACATCATTATCGGTAAAGCTTCTCGAGATGAAGAGTAGGTAGTTTCTAAGCCAATAAGACACAGCGTAGCATCTTTGTTCCAACCTAATCGGCAACTCTGAGAGATAAAAAAAGAAAATGTTAATGTTGCCTCAAGCAGTGCGACAAGCACTGAGAATTTACCCCGCCGATGCCACAACGCACATTTTATAATTTTCCAAGCAGGATAGATGAGTTTTTACTGGGATGAACAACAAAAGGGATGTAGTGAATCATTGTGATGGAAGCAAGTTCTTTTACAGGAGCTTGCAACTAGGTGTTTGAATAACAAGGTGTTGGAGACCTTGAGGGCGCCTTCTGGCCAAATCCCTTTGAGAGAAGGAAATTATCGCTCTATATGTGATATTTCGTGCACGTTTGTAGGCATCTGCTGGCGTGTATAGTAGCAGGTGCCAGAGCATGACAGAGAAACTTCAACCAATTCGACCTTGACAACCTTCACTGAGGTCATCTCGATGACTTATAACGCCTCTATACCTTGTAACCCGTTGGGACCTCTTTTGCATCCTTGGAAAGAAACCCAAAACTGCTACTAAGCATCCGATACTAACAAAAACTTTAAGCCGGGTCTGGGAAGTTGTTATGGATTTTGAGCAAATCTTCCCTGTTGAGATGGTTGAATAGAAGCTTGCTTGCTCTGCTGGTATTGAGAAGTTCATAAATTCTGGAGCAGAAGAGAGAGCTATAGAGAGCTCCTCAGTGGTTTCAGTATTTGGGATACAGTATCTCGTCAATAGCTAGTTTCGTATAAGCATTTCACGACAAACAACTCTCCATCGAGATACTTAACGACAAGCTTACTTGCTTTGCCCATATTTTTAGAGTTCAAAGTTTCTGGGCCTCAGAGAAGAGCAATAGAGAATTCCCGAGCGGCTTCCAGTTTCTGCTATGCGGATTCTTGTCGTAATTAGAGTTGTGCAGGCACTGAACAATATGTCTCTGTAGTTTTACTGTTATCTGTGTTGCGTTAATGCTGGGATTGAGGACTAATATAAGGAGCAGTTGGCTGGCTAAGTTAATTACTTAAATTAGTGCAAGCTCTGGAAGTGTACGGATAAGTTTTCCCCACTTGGACTGAACTTTCAACCAAGGGACAACAGTCGTGGACATGCATCAGAACACAAATTTTGAGGATTGCTAATTGCCGGAGGTATCATGCTCATCATTCACCAAGCTATTGTTGGTTTCTTTCTCGATAGGTTCTACTGGTTATGATGAAAATAATCTAGCAGATTTCGTGCACATGCCAATGATCACTTCCTTTATCAAAATTAGATTGTAAGACATAGTATATTAGTAACATAAGATTTACGTTGGATTTTGTCAAAAATGACCAATTTAGGTTCTAGTATTAGATTAAAAATGACTAATACAAAAATTAATTCAAAATTTAGAAGATTTTTATTATTTAAGTTTTATCTTAAAGATTTTACTTTTTAATATAAAACTATCATTTTTCCTACAAATTTCAATACTTCTAAAAAAAATTTACAAGACGATGTTTGAAGAAATTCACTTGTAGCAAACTCCAAATGCGGTTTGCACAAACATTCTTGTATAAAGGGGAGAGGTGGAAATCAAATAATTTAATTTGTCTTCAGAGGTGGTTACAACCAAGTAAACTGGTTTTTCTTTGTCATTGCAGGCAATTCAATTAACATTTTTGATAGGAATGAATTTCCTCAGTTATGTGTCAATTTTACAGCCCATAGAATATCAAATCGGTCTCTGGAAATAGCTGCATCCCCTGTAGCTTTATGACTGCCACTTACAATGCACTTTATAGATCAAACTTTCAAGTCAAAGTAATCAATTTCTCTTATTCAAGAAAGAAAGATTGTAGCCTACAGATCTGGTAACTTGGCTACCATCTTCGGAAGCAGTACTGTTCAAGTAATAAATCAAATAATACATATCAAAGATTGGAAAAAATGGGAAACCTCACAAGCACAAGGACTGATAAACACTTTACTTCCACTTCAGGCTCAACTTATTCAAATACAAAAAGCTCTTTCTCCCAAAGAGTTTTGATGTTTTTCGCACTGGATAAAACCCAGAGTATTTTCCTTTGATCTTTGCCAAGCAAACGTCTGCGACATACTTCTCGTGCTCTTGGACAAAGGGCTGGGCTACATATTCTGCGAATGGCATCCACTGCGGGCAATAATGAATGAGAGAAGCAAGTTCGTCAGTTACAGCAGGTGCTTATAGGTTTTATTTTCCTCCGATCTTTACTACTTGAACTAAATCAAGTACCACAAACATCAAGCCTGGTGCAAGTAATTTCCATGGGAGAACAGGGATATAAGGTTAAGAGGGAGGTGGAGGATCATTTCTACAGTTTTTTCCATATCCTTGTCAAATCAGGAATTACCTTTGCTGCTTGTATCTCTGATTCCTGTATCTGGATTTTGAAGGAAAGAGGTCGCAGCAAACAAACAAAGGATAAAACCGACTTCCCAAAGAATGCATTGTGGCTCTGGCTGTAAATCATATTAAAGAAGAGTCAATATTTTATTTTCCACAGTCACTAAGGCAAACAATGAGTTTTCTACATCCATGTTCTCAGATGCTGGAATTCTCAAAAGACTTAACACTTAAAATATTTATATTTGATTTTTACCTGAACGCTAGGACTTCCAGGAATTGTGAGTCAACCTGAAGCAGTAGAAATTCCACAAACTTTAGATACAAAAATGGGTGCATGGAATACTTAACAACCACAATAATTTAAATCTAACTAGAAATCTCAGTCGTCATTTTTATCACTTACTCCTGTCTCCTCTTTGACTTCTCTCACTGCAGCAGCAAATATATCTTCTCCCTAAGAATATGATAAGTATAGTAAGAATAATGCACTTACTGCATAATTTACGTTTAAGATGAAGAGCTTAGCCTGATAGAATTACCTCATCAATAACTCCCGTAGGTAACTTCCAGACACCATTTCGGTGGAAAAACCCGATCTTTTCTTGGACAACAAGTACCTGCAGGTCAAAGTTGAAAGCAGAGAGTTTTCAGTCAAATCGTAAATATGTTTCTGTTTTAAGTTGATTAGGCAGTATAAAAATTCGAAAAAATAAGAGCTTTATAAAAATATACATGGATCTTTACCTCTCCTCTTTCATTCGTAAGAAACGCTGCAATACCAACTTGGTGCGAGGCATTTGCAGGGAGAGTGTGAGGTCCTTGAGGAATCCAATTCACAATCATTAAGTATTTGGGCTCTGCATGGTGATACCAAAATCCTTGCTGCACAAGAGCGTGAGAGAAGTTAATTTCTGATGGAAGAAAACATTAAACAGCTCAATAACTTTGAAATATAATCTTTTCTTGAAAATTCGTGTCACCTTTACAGCAGCTTCAATAAGACTGGCTTGCTCAATTGGTACTTTGATCCAAACTCCTTTCTTTCCCTGCAAGTTGAGAACAGAGAAAGGATCTCTGGATTAACGAAGGCAAACAAACGTATAGAATGAGGTACTTAGGCCCACACCCATAAACTTGATTTTGGTAAATAGTGTCCCAACATCTTATATCATAAAGCTTATGTTTGTAATGTTAGGATTAGTAGAACAATCAAGGGTATTTATATAATTGTAAAACTTACGGTTTATAGAGAAAATTTTTGAAATTCTTTTTTTATAAAAAAAAAAAAAGAAGAGGCTATATGAGATGTAGGACATATAGTTGTCCAAACTCTCAAAGCTATTATGTCTAAATATATGTGTTCTTATCATTGTATGTTTAATTCATATGTAGTTATTTCGATTTGTTATAGACTTGCAATGAACTCAAGTATGCATCACATTTGCATCCATATGCAGAACATAATACCGGTGAAGACACAAACAGCTTTCCACCCGCCACATCTCATGCAGGCACAAACACATGGTCACACGAACAGACACAAAAACCGAATCCACATCCATTGGCAACCTACCTGCTGTCTCCAGCGAGAAATGGAAGCTCTAAGCACCGAACCAAAGACAGCAGTGTCCATAGGCTGCTCTGCCATTTCCACGATGACCCCTCCAAACTCATCATCCACCGCCTTCAGCGTTCTAACGCCTTGCCAATCACTTTCACTGATCAATTCCTTTCCTGGCATGACTCTTACACCTTAATCTGTTTATGGACACTTGGAAGATGGGTTGTGCAAAGGGAAAGAGTTGCCCCCATCATTTTATAGAGAACACGTACATGTCACTGCGTATGTGGATGCTTCGCTACTTTTTACATATCGTGAGTTTTGGGTCTCGGACTTTGATTCCTCGCATCTTTTGAATTGAAAATGGAACGAAATTCACGTTTCATTCCCTAGGATTTCTCCCAACTTGCCAACTTTTTCTTGGAAGCGAACGCGGTATTACTTTATCAAATCAATAATAATTAATTACATTGTTATTAGCAGAAGATACCTTGTTATGACAAAATATAACGATCAACTAATAAATAGAATAACACAAGATATATTTTAAATGTTGGCACAAAGTATCCGTAATAGGGAATAAACGGCGGAAATGGTTTGACCCAGTCTGCAAATTGAGCCCATTGTTAGAACTTGGACTCGGCTCGTGTGGAACCATAGAAGTTTGACAAGGGTCGAGTTCGGCTCAACAAACTAAGTCAAAATCGTCTTCTGACCGCGTTCGGTTTTTGTCCCTCATTTTCCCCGGAAGCAAACGGGCAATATACAAGGCCCATCAATCTGGTCAAATAAGAAGAATCCTTGTTTATTTTCGAGAAATTCAGTTGCAGAGCGAAACAAGACTTGAGACCCAAGAGTGTTTGAAATGATTAGGACTTGAACGCGTAAACTAGGAAGACAACCAAGAGATTGTCTTCGAGTTTCCTGAAAATCACTCGGGAAGAAATTCTGACGACCAAGGAACGGGAAGACTTTCTTGGAATTTCCTCGAAAGTAAGGCACTAAAAGATCCAAGAGATTGGTGTCGAAAGTGAGGGTGAAATGCCTCGTCTTTGGGAGAATTGAGAGATTGTCTTCAAGTTTTCTACGAGTCAAACAGGAAGATTTCAGACGAAAAAGAAACGGGAGAGTTTCTTGGAGTTTCCTCCAAGTAAAACAGAGAACGCATAGAAAGATCCTAGAGATTAGTGTTGAAAGTGATCATGAAAGAATGGGCTGTTGAAAGTGATCCAAGAGAATTTCTTTGTGTTTCTCCATTTCGAGAAATTGTCCTCAAGTTCCCGGAAATTGAACAGGAAGAAATTCAGATAACCAAGAAAGGATGGACTTTTCTTGGAGTTCCCTCGAAATCAAAGAGATAATAGTGTGGATCGTAAAGAGATTGGTAAATTCTAATTGTATATATAAAATGTTACACAGTTGAATCAAAGATTCTTTATTACTATGCAATATAAAATCGTACGTTGTTTTACACCTACTTATAACAATATTCACAAGTTCAAAGACCTAACAAAAATGTCCTTGTTCAACTACTCCCATAACGTTGCTTCTCTACCTGCAAAGCTTTTGCCATCCATGAATCATGCTCAATTGCAACAACAAATGGGAATTTTCATTATTTTCTCACTTCCTAAACCGATGAAATGAACCTGCTCATAGTGTTTGTCCTCCCGTGAAACACCATTGTATTATATGTGGCATGCAAGCGGTAAATGACCACACTTCATGTTAGGATTGGTGGAGCAATTAAGTTAAAGGGTATGATTGTCATTATAATAATAGGTCTCTATGTAATTGTGGAACTAAAAATATCTCCTAGATGTAGTGGGTTTTCCTGGTAGTATTGGGTTAGGATTTTTATCCTTATGTGGAAGTAAGATTTCCTAATAGTATTTGACTAAGATTCCTTTAGGGTTTCCTTATAAATAGGGGAAGTATAGAGAAACCTAGTGGCGAATTGAGAGAGTCCTCATGGGGGGCTAATTGTTGAAGAAGGCCCCTCTTATGGATTCTAGTTGATAGGAAAATCCATGAGATACCTATTTGAGAAGAGGGATGTATGAGAGAAAATCTAATGAGAAAAGACTACAAAAGACGTAGGACATTATGATGTTCTGAATCTCTTAAATCTGTTATGTTTGGGTGTGTGCATTCTTATATTTGTGTGTCCGATCTCTATGTGGTTGATGCGACCTTGATTAAATTCTTCCAACAAGTGGTATTGGAGCCAGGTTTGGATCCTAACAAATGGTATGGGAGATAAGCTTAGTTCTTAACAAGTGGTGTAGTGAGAGTGGACTGTAAAAGATTGGGACCATAAATGATGAATAGAACATGGTGAACGCAATTGAAGAAGCAAATTGATGTGTTTTAAGGTGAGATTTTCTCTTTCCCTAAATCCGGTTTAATTTTGGATGATATTGATGTAGATCAACTAGAAGATGTTGTTGGATTGAGATTTACAAAGTGCATATCTATGTCTCTCTGTCTATATCTAAGCATTTATAAGTCAAAATTGAAGATTTTGTTGAAGAACATGACATTTTAGAGATGATCAATATTTTTGAAGCTATTAGATTGAAGATTAGATTGATCATATTGTTTGTGGTAGTCGTTTTGTTTCTTTGGCTCAAGTTGTGGTGTCAGATGGTAGAGAATAATGGAAATATTGATGTTTGAGGGGGAGCGTTTTGTTGATGTTGTTGATGAATTGTTGATTGAGGGGGAGCTTATTATGCTCCTATGTTAATGTGATTGATAAAGTAAAAGTTTGAGATTTTCAAGTTTGTCGATATCTAGATAAGGTGTATTAAGATCAACAATTTTGGATGGGAAATGGACTTTTTATTGGAGATTTCGAAGAGTGATCTCAATTGTTGTGGAATCTCATGATTTTTACTTTCATTGAAGGCCTTATGGTGGAGAACACATTTAGATGGAAAAATCCTATGATTATGTGCAGATGCTTGGAGAGAAACAAGACCTAGGAGAGGTGTAACCTAGAAGAGGCTGCAGTGGAAGTGCCTAAGGAAGTATGACCTAAAAGAGGCATGGTTTAAAGGAAAGGCAAGATGGCATAATTGATGCAAGCTTGTTTTGAAGAGAGTTTTTTGCAATCTTCTCTTTCAAAAGATTGTGGTTGAAAAGAGTTTCCTTAGTCTTTCTTTGTCCAAAGACTATAGCTGTGGAAGTAAAAGAGAGTTTCTTTAATCTTTCTCTTTCCAAAGATTATGGTTATGTGGTTGATAATTTGAAGAGATTTTTAATACTTTTCCTATGGTATAGGGATGTTGCACCAAATTGTTCCAAGAAGGAGATTGTTAGGATTGGTGGAACAATTAGGTTAAAGGGTATGATTTTCATTATAATCATGAGTCTCTATGTAATTATGAAACTAGGAAATATCTCATAGATGTAATGGGTTTTCCTAATAGTATCGGGTTAGGATTTTTATCCTTATCTGGAAGTAGGTTTTCCTAGTAGTATTCGACTAGGATTCCTTTAGGGTTTTTCTATAAATAGGGGAAGTATAGAGAAACTTAGTTGGCGATTTGAAAGAGTCCCCATGGGGGTTAATTGTTGAAAATGACCATTCTCATGGATTCTAGTTGATGAGAGAATCCATAAGATACTTATTTGAGAAGAGGGAATGTATGAGAGAAAATCTAATGAGAAGAGACTACAAGGGGTGTAGGACATTGTGATGTTCTGAACCTCTTAAATCTATTATGTTTAGGTGTGTGTGTTCTTATATTTGTTTGTTTGATCTCTATGTGGTTGATGTGACTTAGTTGAATTCTCCCAACATTTCATTTCCTAAGTGACATATCTCTTTCTTAGGAAAATAGTTGAAGTTAAAGTAAAAGCAAAAAGGAAGTTCAATGCAACTCCTTAAGTTAAGAGAAAAACCCACAAGTAACAAAATAGAGAAATGCAAGCAACAAAGTTACAATGTGTTCTCTTACCAATGAATGGGCTCGAAAAATAACAAGGCTATATAATCTACAATAACATGCCCAATGCAGTGGGCCTACCCTAATTGGTGTATGCATTAGTTGATTTCACAATGTACTGTCTCAAGCTTGAAGTTTGTATGGATCTAAAGCCTAAACTTGCATAATAGATTTTGATACCACCTATTATAAAGAGCTTTCATTCACAAGTTCATAGGTTGCTTTATAGGATAAACATGATACATACATATCAATCTTTCACCTATATTATCATGTAAAGTAACAATCGGTTTTTATGTGCTTCATTTGTGTGAGAAAGATTGGGTTGGCAACTGCATATTTTGCTGCATTATTGTCATAATGATACTAGGTATGGGATGATGACATTGAGATCACCAAAGAGATCAATAATTTACACAATCTTGCATGTTGTACATGTCATGGACTGGTACTCTATCTTGATAAATGATTTAGACACAATCGGTTGCTTCTTTGCAACTAATGAAATCAAGGATTGGCTAAGCTAGAAACAAAATTTAGTAGTTAAGCATCTTGACATAAGACATGTATTGTAATTGGCATTGCAATGCACAATGATTTCAAATCTAGATGAGAAGAAGAAAATGTTAGCCTAATTTAGGCTTATATCAGTGGGTATTGTAAAACTCACTTGTATGGGATTATATTAATGTATTTATAAGCAATCTAATTAAGTAAAATATATGATTTCTTAATTAGTAAATATAAACTACTAATGTAGGTCATTGATTACATATTGTCAAAAGGCCTAAAGACTTAACTCAAAAACTAACTTAAGAGTTAGAGGAACACTTTTTATATTTAAACTTTATTATAAAAGATCCACTTTTAGTGTGGGACTTTCATTTTGCACACACACACACACCCACATCTTGAGTGACATTGAATTCAAGGTCATATGGAGTATAATAAATTCAGTTTAGGCTCTAATACCACATCAAAAGGCCTAAATGTTCTAGACTTGTGATATGGGCTGACATGCTAGCTGAACAAGTACGAGTTAGACTTCTATGTGATAAACTGCCAATATAGGCCAATAAACTAAGTTGTGTGAGTACAAGTCCAACCTGCCTAATTTCCTTTGTTGTTGGATTGTTCACTTGGGTGGTGTCTATTGTAGTTTCCTTTTTCATTTATTGTATTTGAATTTACTAAGATGTAATCGACCTCTTTAATAGAGAAAATATTATTTGCTTATTATGATTGTAACAACTTTGATATCGAATAAGATTATTGGTATAATTCAATATTTATGATTGTAACAAGTCTTAATGTGAATATTTATAGTTTGAAATCATAAGTATCCCAATTCAATGAACTTAATCCAAATTCTATGTAATGTTACACATTTATTTGATGTTTTAAATGTGTGACCAATACTACATTGAATTTTTGAAAGAAAACAAACCCATATATAAAGGAACCTCTCAGCTCCCTTTATCCTCACACAATTTACCAAAACTCTTTGTATACTCATTACTCTCATTGTTCCTTAACTCTTCTATGTTTTCTATTCAAAGTGAATCCTTCATGGTGATCCTGGTCAAAGGCTAACTTAGTTTCTAGTCAAGAGCTGAATGTTGAACATACTTTTGTCTAAGTCTGTTACATAAAGCCCAACCTCAAAAGGCTAGTTTATGTTTTGGTAGCTTTAACATTGTTGTTGAAACAACTCTTGTTAATGATGCTGCTACAAAGGTTGTATATAATAATTTAACTTAGTTTAACTTCCTTAAGAATATTGTAAAATCAATGATTTCAAAAGTTATTTAAACATCTCCACATGGTATGAAGTTTTTTAAAGTAGTTCAAAAATTAATGAGGTAATATTTTTCTTTTGACTTTGTCTTTTATAAATTTATGAACAAAATTGATGTAAATTTAGAAAGATGTAAGAAATGCATAGTTGACCATGTGGAGACATATGTTACTTAACCAACTAGGTTAGTGATAAGCTAATAGGGACTTCAACCATGAGGTTCGAGATTCAACACTCAAGATGTATGAGTTGGGTGTGTGCATTGTAATACTAAAAAGACAATTTAAAGATAACTAATTACTTAGTGAACATTGTCTTCCTCACCAATTATAGAGTCCAAATACTTGCTTGTGCGAGAACTCAAGTCATATGATGAGTTATATTTAGATGTAGATTATAGCTTTTATACCATGCTAAAAAATCTAAAAACCCACTTAAGAGTTAAAAGAGCATTTCCTTTATTAAAACTTCTACATTAAAGCTTCTAGTATAAGACTTTTATCTTATACAATGATTTTGAGCCTAGATAAAAAAGAGAAAATATTAGCCTAATTTGATGGGTTCATTAATTTAAGCTTATATCAATAAGGTCTAAGATTCAACACTTCACATGCATGATTTGGGTGCATGCATTATAATACTAAAAAGACAATTTAGAGATATCTAATTACTTGGCAAACATTACTTTTCTCATAAATACTTGCTTGTGTGAGTGTTCAAGTCATATGATAAGCTATATTTAGATGTGGATTATCACTTTGATATTATGTTAAAAAATCCAAAAACTTAAACTAAAAACCAACTTAAGAGTTACAAGAGCATTTCCTTCATTAAAGCTTCATTATAAGAGATTATGCTTCTAGTATGAGACTTTTATCTTACATAATGATTTCAAACATAGATAAATAGGAGAAACTATTAGCCCAATTTGATGGGCTCACTAATTTAGGCTTATATTAATGAGATACGAGATTCAACACTTCATGTGAATGAGTTAAATATGTGCATTGTAATACCAAAAAGATAATTTGGAGACACCCAATTAATCAGCAAAAATTATTTTTCCATCCAATTGTAGAGCCTATATATTTGCTAGTGCAAAAGTTCAAGTTATATGATAAGTTATATTTAGATGTAGATTATAGCTTTGATACCATGTAAAAAGATCTAAAGATTTAATCTAAAAAATAGCTCAAAAATTTTAAAAATATTTTATTTATTAAAGCTTTACCATAAGGGATTATGCATTATGCTTCTAGTATGAGACTTTTATCTTACACAATGATTTTGAGCTTAGATGAATTAGAGAAAATGTTAGCCTAATTTGATAGGCTCATTAATTTAGGCTTATATCAATGAAGTCTAAGATTTAACACTTCATGTGCATGAGTTGGGTTATACATTGTAATACTAAAAGATAATTTGGAGACATCTAATTACTCAATGAACATTACTTTCATCACCAGTTGTAGAGTTCAGATACTTGCTTGTACAAAAACTTTAAGTCATATGAGTAGTTGTAGTTAAATGTGAATATAAGCTTTGATATCATGTCAAAAATCTAAAGACTTATTCCAAATATCAACTTAAGAGTTAAAAGAGCATTTCTTTATTAAAGCTTCACTATAAGAGATTATTCTTTTAGTATGAGACTTTTATCTTGCATAATAATTTCGAACATTGATGAAGAGAAGAAAATGTTAGCTCAATTTGATTGGCTCATTAATTTAGGCTATATCAATGAGTTCTAAGATTCAACACTTTAAGTACATGAGTTAGGTGTGTGCATTGTAATATTAAAGGACAATTTGGAGACACCTAATTATTATATTATTTTTAATAACAAATCATTATCAGTAAAATTATGATAATTAAAGATATTAATTCTAATATAAGCCATTTGAAGGAAACCAAGAGGAAAGTTTCTCCAATAGGTGAACCATTTAAAAACATGATAATGCGCAACATAAAGTAACAATAAACACAATAGCTAAAATGTAAGTTACCTATTTCATTGGCTTGTTGCTTCCATTCTCGACATAATTTTCAACTCTCTTAAAGATTCTTCTATGATTAGTATCTCTCTCCCTACTTAAAATCATCTTCTCCTTGTCCCAATTTGTTATTTTTTTTCTTAAGATTATCATAATCTCCCTAACAACGCAATACATACTCAAACCTTTCCTTATTCGCGTGGGGGATGGAATTGGAATAATGTTAAGAATAAAATTGTTAAACACTTATTATTAGGTTTTATATAATTGCTAAGTTTTTTAAATAATTAAATTAAATTTTATTATTTATTTTAAATAAGGTGTAGGCTTTAAAATAATCAAAACCTAATTATAATAGGAGTATAAAATCTAGTTGTACTAGAATAAGAATTAGGTTTATTTAATAGGAAGCGATTGACTCTTAACTGAGTTACTTTTAACTTTATTCTTCATAATGTTTTTAAGAACTCATTCCTAATTCTAGGAGTATAACACATACTACAATCTTTTAAATTTCTAAACCTATTATTCAAGTCCCAGTATACTTTGACTTCGAACTAATTATTACCTTATTGTTTTCTTTTTTTTCTCTTTTTATGCCATGATGAATGTTGTTTCCTAAGTTGAATCCTCAAATTCAAAGTTGGTAAGTGAGTGAACCCTGCTTCTATCTATCAATTCTTTTTCTTCTTGTTTTTTGTTGTGTAAAGTTGCATTAGAAGGAAATATGTGAATGTATTCTCGATAAAGGTTTTAAATTCACTTGGTTTCCTACTTCTTAAAAACACTTAGTTCATCTTCTTAAGCCTTTCAATTCTTTTTCTTTTTTCTTTTCTAAATCAATTAATGTGATTAAATATTTAGTTTTCTTTCACTTAATCTTCTTGTACATTAATACGTATTTTTGAATCCTAAGTTTATGTTCTTGCATTAGAAAAGAAAAGAAGGGGATAAGAATGGAGCTATTAAGGCAAGAGCATATGGTGAAAAAAAACCTAAGCTTTGGCATTTGGTATCGTCACATCTCTTAGCTAGGGATTTTCATACCTTTTGTGTTGTATGCAAATCATGGCAAACAAGTGCCCTTTATATTCATACAGTCTCACCTTTAATTAATGGCTTGGCATCTTTGTTTCCAAGTTTAATGTCCATGAACTATTATAAGTGTAGATTCTATCACTTAATGTACTACGACACTAGTCACATGGACATTCCCACCTTGTCATTTGAATTTTAGGTGCATGAATTTGCTTATCAAAATATAGGCAGTTACTTTTAACTCAGGATGATTCAAATGTCTTTTTCTTCAATCCTTTCACGAAGAAAAAAGTATAAATTCCAAGATCTACTCACTATGTAGGATTTGAAACAATGTCTTTCTCTACTCCTGTTACTTCATTTGATTACTTTGTTTTTAGAAGTTATCCCCCGCACTTTCAGCATCATTAAACATGGAGAAAGAAGTTGGTAGTTTTGTAATATTATAAGGCAAATATTTGAGTTATAGAATTGCAATCCCATTCTACAAAAAGGATTATGTTATGCTTTAGGTGTGGATGTGAATGTAGTAGTGCTTGATCCCTATGTTTTAAGACCATTTATGATCTTAAAACTTCATTTTTTAAGGATCCATTTGAATGTCCAATCTATCAAAACTATTTAATGGAAATTTATGGAAAGCTTTTAGTTGTATTTATGGTCAATGAAGATGCAACACCAATACATATTTTTTAATTGACTCTCTCCATTATACAAGAAAGAAATGGAAGGAGAACTCAAAGAACATCATTGTGGCACAAAGTGGAAACTTTAGGAAACAAAATGATATGCCTAAATTTAAAGGGCTCTTTTGTGGAACTTGTTGTGCGTAGGGGAACGAGTAACAAGATTTAGTTACCTATGATTTGAGATAATTAAAATGTTTCATACTGTTTCAATTTTGCACCATATAAGTCTTTTCCATGTGATCTTTCCAATAGGTCTCTTTTTCACATACAAGAATTGCAAAATTGTTGTGGCATTAAAGGTGCACCTAAATTTACTTCTAATTAGGACATTGAATGGTGAGAAATAGTAGCAAAGGGAATAGGAATTCATCATTCTTACTCATAGATTGTCATTTTATGTTTTTGTGCCTTTTATTTTCATCTTTTCTTATTTTCTTGTATGAAAAGATAGAATATTTTAAATCAAATAAGAGTACCTACAATATTGTTACTTTTTTTTTTTTTGGAAAAGCAAAATTTTTTTACAAATACAATGGTAGAATAGTTTAACCAACTCTTAAACACTTTCAAGATTATATGCCTTTGGCTTCCAAATTTTATAATCTAGTTACAAAACTATAATTTCATTTAACTACTAATCTATTTACAACATTTTGAACCAATTCTCTAAAAGTTTAATGTTAAAAAATAGCTCATTGTTGTCTCACCACATTCCAAACCAAGTAAATTCTCATTGAAACATATAAGAATAGGTGGTGAAAAACACAACTTAAAGTTGGCAAAGAAAGAAAGAGGTAAAAAAAAAAAATGGAATTAAAGTCTATACACTGCAATTCTCCCTAAGGCCATAGCCTATTATAGATAAGATTAGCATGACTTGAATAAAAAATTGAAAATTGTAAAATAGTAAAAGTAAATGGTCCAGCTTTTTGTTTGAAGCTCAAGCCTCCATGGTTATGGTTGTCTATAAATGTAATGTTCTTAGCCCAATAGAACATACTACTTTCATTTTTAGGCTCCTTTTTATCTTTTAAATCCTTTTAAGATATCTTATATAATTTGTAACAATCAAAAAATTATATCTTTCATAAAGTACAAAACTCACTAAAAGGTTGTAAACAGAAAGGATACTTAGAGAATAATCACTTCCGTTAAGAGTAAGAAAATCATCTTTCCAAGAAATAGAATGAAACCTTATGACCAGTGTTTAAGCTAACATCAAAATTGGCTTTAATACCAATAGAGTATAACAAACAAAAATTCACATTGAATATTCTTAAGAGGGTGAAGCAAAGGATGAGGTGAAAAGTTAAAAGAAGTATAAGAAAGTTACAAACATTATTTGTTTAAAATTTGACATTTCATAATTGAAACACTAAAAGTTAGAGCCCAACTTAACCTTATTGTGTCCCTTCTTTGCCCAAGTTATAATTAAGAACAAATCTTAAAAAAAAAAAAAAAGGAAATATGATCAAAAAAAGGTAGAGAAAAAAATAACATCATAGGAACAACTAAATATACTACCACTTAGTATAATAATATTTTTTCTAAAATTTTAAAAGTTACACCATCTTCCATTGTAGTTTTGAATCTCGTCTTCCAATAAGATAAGGTAAAGACTTGGATGTACTTAGATATTCTAAATCATATACATAAAGAAATCCATTCTTTAGCATGGTGAAGTAAATTGAATTTGCTTTAATCCCACTTCTTGTAGCCACAAAAGACATGTCACGATGATGACATAGGAACATAGTTTGTTTCCTTATATTTTTCACCCTCGTCCACCCTTTTTCAGAAGAATGCGTCCATATAACATTAAATCCATAGACATTCTTTCCAAACAATCTAAATAACAATTGTTTAACTAAAAAAAGTTCATTGCTTGATTCAACAAGAAAGTCTCGACAAAATACAATTTCCGGTGGTGTTAGTTTTGGCCAAGGTAATTATATGGTTATCTGTTGTTTATATTGAACTTTTGCACCCAAGAATTCAAGGGTAAACAAATACAATTAAGAATTGTGAGGTAGTAAATGGTTTTTCCAACTAGTGTTGTGGCTACTAGTCTTGATTCATGGCCAAATTCAAAGTCATGTTGAGTAAAATTAAGATCACCCTATTTGCAAACCAAAAAGAATTTGTCAAAGAAATTAAAGAACAAGATATGACATGTAGCATCCCTTGGAGGGGATGATAGAAGGCAACATTCATAATATGAAGGTTCCAAATGTGGGAGTTGAACCTTTTTTAAAGAGATGGGATTCCAAAGGTAACAATCACCATTCCAACCAAACAAAGCCATCCATCCATGAGAATAAGGGTAAATTCTTTTGTATGTAGTAACAATTTTTAGAAACATTAAAAAAGCTTTGTTATTCTCTTTGCTTCATATTAGTGATTAAAAGTCAAGGATATGATCTTAGGGCAAAAACAAAAAGGGTATCTTTAGGTTGTGTCTAGACTTTTGCTAGCTCTATCATCTATTACCTGATAGTAGCCGAACAATAGAAGACTTGTAATTGGTATACCAATATGTATGAAACAATGTATGCCGACTAATGGAAAGAATGTGATTAGCATCTTGAACCCATAAAATAAAACTTACATTGAGTTTTATTGTCTAGCTTTACGGTAGATTATAATATTCATCCATCAAATACACTACATATGACAAAGATTTTAAACACCATTGCTCAAAAGTTAAAAATCCCAAAATCAAAAATTATTTAACCATATAATTTTTTAGAAGGAAATGATAAAAAATGTATGAATCACCCCAAGTATCACATAAAGCATGAGAAAGATAACAAATCATTAATTTAAGGTTGAACATGGACCACCATTTGCTACTCCAAAAATAACAATATTGACGATGATTTTCTCATAGTTGTTAGAGCATAAACAAAGAATACCTGAGATTTGCAAAATGCAAGCTTAAGGATCTAAGAAAATACTAAACTCTTGAAGACAACTGATAGACATTGAGCAATCAAGGCAAAAGGTTGTTATTTTAATAATAATCACAAAGCAGCGCAATTCTTTGTCCTTTTAAAGACGGGAAGCTAAGTTAAGTAAGATAATTCTTATTCGCAAGGAAGGAGCATTCTACCATGGATTAGAATACAACCAAAAAATAAATTGATTAGGACTAGAACTTAAAATGTTAATTGGTAGGACTTGACCAAAAAAAAGGTTGATTCCAAATTCTAAACCCTTTTTTTTCTTTCTTTCCTTCAAATTTTCAGTACTCATACATTGGGGTCAATATGCATGGTACTAGAAAAAAATTAATCCACCAAGATTCTAAAAAATCTTATAACTTAAAAGATAGCATTTAGGTCTATGTTGATTGCATCATTAAGATTAAAAAAGGTAGCTCAATATTCCATGGCAAGAAACATAAACCAAAATCAGAATCTCATGCAAAGACAATTGGCTCAAATTTATTTTGTTTGTAACAAGGTTATATTTGATTAATAAAAAAATGCATAGTGATTAACATCAGCATTTGATTTTCTCTTAACTTTTCACTTTTATGCTTCTAGTGTAAGACTTTTATCTTGCACAATGATTTTAAGTCTAGATGAAAAGGAGAAAATGTTAGCCCAATTTAATATGCTCACTAATTTAGACTTCTATCAATGGGTCATGTCAAATTTACTTGTATGAGATTATATTAATGTATTCATGATTGGTCTAATTAAGTGAAATATATGACTTCTTAATTGTTAAATTTAGACTAACTAATGTAGGTCATTGATTACACATTGTTAAAAGGCTTAAAAACCTAACCTATAAAGAATCACACTTTTGGTGTGGGACTTTCATTTTGCACACACACACCTATACCCTGAATGACATTGAACTCAAAGTCACATGAGATACAATAGATTCAATTTGGGTTCTAATACCATATCAAAAGGTATAAAACCCATCCTTAAAAGGTTAGTTTGTGCTTTTGGTAGCTTCAACAATATTAAAGTAACTCTTGCTAATGATGATGCTTCAAAGGTTATGTATGGTAATTTGGCTCAAATTAACTTCCTTGAGAATTGTATAAAATCAATGATTTCAAAAGCTATTTCAATATCTTTACATAGTGTGAAATTTTTTAATAAGGTAGTATTTTTCTTTTAAGTTTTCCTTGACAAATTTGTAGACAATCAATGTAAATCTAGAAAGATGTAAGAAATGCATAACTAACAATTTGGAGACACTTGTTCCTTAATCAGTTACCTTAGTTATAAGTTAGTAGGGACTCCAACTATGAGGTATGAGATTCAATACTTCATATGCATAAAACTGAATATATGCATTATAATATTAAAAAGACAATTTAGAGACATCGAATTTTTTAGTAAATAATATTTTTCTTACTAACTATAAAGCCCAAATACTTGTTTATGCAAAAGCTAGAGTCACTTCTTTGACGTGTTCAATTGCATTTGAGAAATTACCAAACAAGAAACATAATTGCTTATGTTTACAACGGATGCTCATGAGAAAATAAAAAATAAATAAATTCACATGGTGTTTGTTTAACTTCTTATTCAAAAGTTAGTTAGCTAGTTTAACAAACACCACATAGGTTTTTGAATCCACGTATATTTTTGAATTATTACCACGGCCTATGTAATGAAACACTAAGAACACAAAAATAAATTAAAACTATCAATTGCCTAAAGTGTAAGTCACCTTTTAATTGAGACATATATACATATCACGAATGTTTTTGGACTATTACAACAATTACCTTTCACACCATACACTTGTAAATCTTTTAGCCTTTAAAATCATAATTCTATAGGGAAAAAAAGAAGGCTAGCAACATTATGCATTAAACTTTTCATAAAAAAATTTGTCTCCTTTTTCCATAACCAAATAGTCATAAATTAATTTAGAAGTTGCACTCCCTCTATAGGCTTGCTCTTTCATCTTATAAATTAACTTATAGAATTGAAAATTACTTCTAAATTGTTTAAAATCACAACTAAAGGGCACCCAATGTACCTATCCCTTGCAAAGGAAATATTTAATGACTGCAAACCCAAGCCATGTCATTTTACCCAGCTTAATGGTGTAACAAGAAACATTTCTAGTGTGTTTCAAGATAGAAAGAGCTAAGATTAAGTGCCAAGTAATTGTATCAAGGATTAAAAATAATAAGACTAGCATAAAGACATTTTTTTTAGTCAAAAACAAAGATATTTCTTCCATTAGGAAAAAGGTTTTTATGTTGTGACAAGAGAAATCATAACAATGTTCAACTAATATAAAATAACTGCTATACAATATGCAAAAAGAACATGAAAAATTAACCAAAAAACTTTTAATGCCACCAATGACTTCCTCATAAATGAATGGTGCAAAAGCTATGTCACAATAAGGTAACCAATGGCAAGAGTTGTGTCGCAATGAGGTAATCAATGACCTTTACTTGAAGGCACTAACAAATACTCTTGTGTTTTCAAAAATATTACAAGGAATGGTAGGTAGTTTATCCTTACGAATATTTACCATTATTTTCTCTTGCCAAGTTGTAATAAAGGATGTTTTAATTCCAAATCAAATAGTTATGCAACAAATAAATTGTATTTAAGTATATAAGAAATATAACTTATAGGTTTCATTAAAGGGTTTTGCATCTTAAGAAAGAAAAATGAACTCTCCAATACAAAATATTTTAAACAAAGTAAACTTTTTCCAAAGGCTTCCAAAAAGTAATATCATAAAATGCATCATAATTATCATAACCATAAACATCGAAGTAAAAAGAAAAATATGACATACCGTTCTCCTAACAAAGTATGGATGCTTTTAAGTCAAAAATTCCACTATCATCCATCCTAGGCTCCACATATAAGCTTTAGGCCCATACAGTCCCCTAAGAGCATGTATGTAAACCAAAACATAATTCACCAAACATGACATTCTTTTATAAAATTAAATGCAGTTTCTTTAATAATAAATAGAAAAATTTTAAACATGGTATGATTTTGTAAATTCAATTTCTCAAAAGGAGAAAATATATCCAAGTATATCTATATAGACCCCACACATAATTATCCAAAAAATATATATAAAAGAGGAAAAGAAAAAAGTAGGCACTAAACAATTTAACCACCTATATAAAACAACTAAACGGGAAGAAAAAAAGGCCACTCATATAAAGTATGACATTTTGTCAAAGCATTTAAAAATATAAAATCAATATTTAAACCATGTTTTTTCTAATGTCTAAAATTGGACATAAAAAAATTCAAAACTAATGCATTCATTTGTAGATTATTAGACTTAATATGAAAAGAAAATAAAAGTCTTAGGTGCGGTCCAGAATATAGCTCCTTCAAAGGTTTAGTAGACTAGAAAAAAATATGAAAGAACTTATATACAATATGCAAAAAGAAGATAAAAAATGAACCAAAATACTTTTAATGCCATCAATGACTTCCTTATAAATAAATGGTGCAAGAGCTATATCATAATAAGGTGATTAGTGGTACGAGGACTTCCTCACAAATGAGTGGTGCAAGAGCTATGTCACAATAAGGTAATCAATGACCTTTGCTTAAAGGAATTAACAAATTCTCGTGTGTCTTTTAAAAGATTACAAGGAATGGTAAGCAGTTTACCCTTGTGAACATTCACCATTATTTTCTCTTACCACGTTGTAATAAAGGATGTTTTTAATTTGAAATCAAAAAATTGTACAATGAATAAATTGTATTTAAGTAATTAAGAAATATAACTTATAGGTTTCACTAAAGGGTTTTGCATCTTAAGAAAGAAAAATGAACTCTCTAATACAAAATATTTTAAACAAAGTAAACTTTTCCTAAAGGCTTTTAAAAAGTAATGTCATAAAAGGCATCATAATTATCATAACCATAAACATTAAAGTAAGAAGAAAAATATGACACATTGGTCTCCCAACAAAGTATGGATACTTTTGAATTAGAAACTCCACTATCATGCATCCTAGGCTCCACATATAAGCTTTAGGTTCATACAGTCCCCTAAGAGCATGTATAGAAAACCAAAACATAATTCACTTGACATGACATGCTTTCATAAAATCAAATGCGGTATTCCCAATAATAAATAGGAAAATTTTTAATATAGTATGATTTTCTAAATTCAATTCTTTTAAAAGAAGAAAATGTATCCAAGTATATCTACATGAACCTTACATACAACCACCCAAAATATATATATATATAAAAGAGGAAAGGAAAAAAGTAAGCACTAAACAATCTAACCACCCATATGAAACAGCTGAATGGGAAGAAAAAAGGCACTCATACAAAATGTAACATTTTGCCAAAGCATTCAACAATATAAAATCAACATTTAAATCATGTTTTTCTAATGTCTAAAATTAGACACAAGCAAATTCAAAACTAATGCATTCATTCGTAGATTATTAGACTTAATATGGAAAGAAAAATAAAAACCTCAAGTGTGGTCAAGAATATAACTCTTTCAAAGGTCTAGTAGGCTAGAAAAGGATACAAAAACAAATGTTAGGGAAAAAAAATAGACAGTCCAATAACATTATTTAAGATGAGGAAAAAATTATAACAAAGAAGGAAAAGAAAAACATTTACCACTCTAAAGCCAACAATCTTCACACATCCACTTTTATCTAACAATAAGACCAATAGAAATACATTTGTATTAGTTAGAAGTAAAGATATTTCTTCCATTAGGAAAAAGGTTTCCATATTGTGACAAGAGAAATCATAATAATATTCAATTAATATGAAAGAAGTGTTATAAAATATGCCAAAAGAAGATGAAAAATGAACCAAAAAACTTCTAATGCTATCAATGACTTTCTTATAAATGAATGGTGCAAGAGCTATGTCACAATAGGGTGATCAGTGGCCTAAGAACTTCCTCACAAATGAATGGTGCAAGAGTTGTGTCATAATAAGGTAACAAATTCTCTTATATCTTTTAAGAGATTACAAGGAATGGTAGGTAGATTACCCTTATGAATATTAACCATTATTTTATCCTACCAAGTTGCAATAAATGATGTTTTTAATTCAAAATCAAACAATTGTGCAATAAATAAATTGTATTTAGGCAAATAAGAAATATAACTTATAGGTTTCATCAAAGGGTTTTTCATCCTAAGAAAGAAAAATGAACTCTCAAGTATGAAATGTTTTAAACAAAGTAAACTTTTTCCAAAGGCTTCCAAAAAGTAATGTCACAAAAGACATCATAATTATCATAACCATTAACATCAAAATAAAAATAAAAATATGACACATGAGAATCCCAACAAAGTATAAATGCTTTTGAGTCAAAACTCTACTATCGTGCATTCTAGACTCCATATATCAACTTAAAGCTTATACAGTCTCTTTAAAGAGCATATATAGTAAACCAAAACAAAATTCACTAGACATCACATGATTTTATAAAATCAAATGTAGTTTCCCCAACAACAAATAGGAAATTTTTTAATATAATATTATTTTATAAATTCAATTCTCTAAAAAAGAGAATGTGTATCCAAGTGTATTTATATGAATCCACACAACCACCAAAAAAAATATAGATATATAAAATAGGGAAGGAAAAAAGTAGACATTAAGCAATCTAATCACCCATATGAAACATTCTAACCGAATGGGAAGGAAAAAAGACCATTCATACAAAGTATGATATTTTGCCAAAGCATTCAACAATACAAAATCAACGTTTAAACCATGTTTTCTGTAATGTCTAAAACTAGACATAAACGAATTCAAAACTAATGCATTCATCTATAGATTGTTAGACTTAATATGGAAAAGAAAATAAAAACCTTAAGTGTGGTCTAAAATATAGACTCCTTCAAAGGTCTAATAGTCTGAAAAATTATACAAAAACCAATGTTAGAAAAAAAAAATAGACAATTCGACAATGTTATTAAGATGAGGAAAAAATTATAACAAAGAGGAAGAAGAAAAACATTTACCACTCCAAAGCTAACAATCTTCACACATCCATTTTTATCTAACAATAAGACTAGTAGAAAGACATCTGTATCAGTCAAAAGTAAAGATAGTTCTTCCATTAGGAAAAAAGTTTCCATGTTATTATATTTAAATATGGATTATAACTTTAATACCTTATTAAGAGGCTCAAAGATTTAACCTAAAAGCCAACTCAAGAGTTAGAAAAATATTTCCTTTATTAAAGGTTCACCATAAAGGATTATGATTCTAGTGTAAGACTTTTATCTTGCACACATGTCTCCACAAACTGAATGACATTAGATTCAAGATTATACAAGATGACGTAAATTGAACCTAGGCTTTGATACTATGTCAAAAGAGTCAAAAGCCTAATTCAAAAGGCTAGCATGTGCTTTTGATACTTTCAACACCACCATTGAAGTAGTTCATGTTTGTGATTTTGTTACAAAGGTTAAATCTAAATTTAGAAAGATATGAGAATGTTTAGTTGGCGATTTAACAACTAATTACTCAGTAGAACACTATTTTCCTCACTAGTAGCAAAGCTTAAATATTTTTGCTTGCCTAAAAACTCAAATCATATGAAAGATAATATTTAGATGTGAATTATAGTTCTAAAAATATATTAAAAAGCTCAAAGACCTAATCTAAAAGCTAACTCAAAAATTAGAAGGCACTTTTTTAATTTAAGTTTCACAATAAAGGATCATACTTTTGATGTGAAATTTTCATTTTGTACACTTATTAGGCATATGATGAGTTAGATCATTGATAAAACCACTAAACATGAATGACCAAATTCTAAATCATCTATAAAAATAGTACACAAAGAAAGGGTTAGGTCCCTTATTGAGCTTTATGTATTGCACCTTTTGGAAAAAGTATTGTACCTGTAGAATTTTATGAATAAAGAGGTAAAGTGTTCATATCTAACTTAAATAAAAGAAACAAAAAACTCTCTTAAGGAAAGTCTCTTTCAAATTTATGTTTTGGAAGTCTCATCAAGCTCATGTATATAAAGAGGGAATAAAGACAAGGATCTTTACCTAGAAGAGTAGATTTTGCCTTGTGAATCTTTTACTATGTTAGCCCAATTTTGATAGGTTTATTGATGCGGACTTATATTAATAGATGATATGTTGAAAAAATTCAATTTTAATAAATGCAAAACTTTTAAATTTGTCCATTTATTTGATTTGCTCAATAAATATTCTATTCTCATTATAACTAAAATATTTCCTTTTTATTATACTTGATTCGATTTTTATATAATATGTTGTATCATGAAGGAATATTTAAAAGAGTTAATGTTATTTGAATTTCACTTTCATAGATATGGGTATTCAAATTTTATTAAAGTTAATTATGATGAAAAATAACATGTGACTTATTATAATAAAAACTATTGTCATAACAAGTATAAGTAAAAATCTACCCATGAGCATTGATATAACAAGTATATAACAAATGAGCTTAGAGATATTACATTAGTAGAGAGTTGACTTAACAAGTCAATAATGCATGCATTCGAGTACAAACAACCACACCATACTTAAGTTGGATTATTAAAGGAAACAATGACATCTCATGAAATGACATCATTTCAACATGAGAAGAAACAAAAAAATTCTCTTGAAAGATTTAACACAATGTAAACTTCTTCATTTCTATTCCCTTTCCATTTTAAGAAATTCTAAAGAATTTCACTGGTTGAAATCTTGTAATCTAGTCATTGGATTAATAATAAATTTTAGGAGGAGCCTAATTGTATGTCTATAAAGGATGTGCACTTATTGATTTTAAGAGAATCTCTTAAAAACTATAACAAGCAGTGTAACATTAATTCTAAATCCTATCACTTTGATTATTTTATGATTTTGTTTCATATTCGCTTGTATTAAGTTTTATTGCACTAATGTATAGTCGTTTATGAGAAAGGGCTTTAGTAGGGAAACTAAAGCAAGTTGGAGTAGGTGTTAACTTATGGGTTGAACCACCTCCTAAATCTTTACATTTTATTTTCCTTAATTGTCCACTTGTTTACTTGTTTCCTCTTATTTATTGTGATTAGAGACAAAAATAAAATAAAATAAAATAAAATAAAATTAAATAAAAGGTATTTATTATCTAATTTAACTCCTTCTTAGGTAATTAAGAACCTTTCGTTATGGATTAGTCTAATAAAGTGAAACATATAATTTTCGTTACAATTGAATATAGATTGTCTTTTGTAGGTTGTTACTTATCTAATAAGACTGTGATGGATCAAACTTATTAGATTAGCTCATAAAGAAAAGGCTAGGTTTTATTCTTTAGCTTTATAAATAATATTATATAGAAAAATAAGACATAAGGGTTTTTTTTTATAAAACATTTCTCTAGTTACTTCATTGAAGTCAATGTGCATAATAAGAGAGTAGATGATACAATCTTAATTGCAAGATTAATTTTTGCCATTCAAATCTTCACTATGAATTCAAAAATCAGTATGTTTTTCTTTTTCAATCTTGTTTATAATACCTCATCTATTATCTTTGCTATTCTAGATTCTAATTATGTAGATCTTAATTAATCTATCTTGTTGAAGACAAATTATTACTTGCATCTTGAATTAGAAAAAATAGGTCAGGTCTAAGACCTAAATAAAGATTTAAGAAATGATTTTTTGTTTTTATGAAAATATTTTCCCTTTTAAAAACTTAGTTTTTGAGGGTTATCAAATAGTTCAAATTTTTGCTAAAAGAATTCATTTTTTATGGGTCACCAAAGAGGTCTAATTTTTATGGGTTGCTCGAATTTAAAAAATAAAAATAAAAATAAAAAAAATGTGATTTTTCCCACTTCATGCACTAAACGCCTCCCCACAAGTCACTAGAAGCCAAGTGACCCTCCCTTCAATTAACCTGAACATTTTTGTGTGTTCCTTGCAATCTTTTTACTTTAGTATACTTTTGTTTATTTTGGTTGCAAGAATCTTTAAGAAATAAAAAAACAAATTAAATCCAATCCAACCCCCTTTTATTGGATTAATTCATATCCAACACCTTATTGGTATAATATTAGTTGTTTAGTATTAGGGCTTGGTAAGGGCTAATGTCGGAGCTTGAGGACAAGTTCCCTCTTAAGGAGGGATGTTACGGGCTTCCCAGGAGCCCACCTGAAAAGCCCACGACCTGGCTAGTGGCCCAATATGTTGTTTCTACTGCTTATGTGTGTTAAGGGCTTGTGTTGTGATGCTCAGCCATGATTGTTAGTCCAACTCCTTGAAATCCCCAATTCCGCAAGAAGAGCCAGGGATTGTTAAAAAGATATTTCGGAGCTGTATTTTGGATTCCATGTGGAATGTAGACGAAAAGAGTTTTGGTGATGTAAGGATTCCCTCCATAAAAACTTGTGAAGTCTTGTTTCTCCCTATAAAAACGGTTTAGGTGTGTGAATCACTGGGAAGAATGACAAAATCCATCCAAGGTATTATGAAGAAAATCCATTCTGCACCAAACCTGGCAACCTACGTGGAATTGGGTAATGACATGGCGTACCTCCTAAACAAGAGGTAGATTATGTTCATAAACAGTATTAATCCCGTTGGGTTTGGTTAATTAAAACTTAATAAGCTTACCCAGTACGAATCGACTTGCCAATACTTTTCCAGGACACTCTTGTCAATATCTGCAAACAAAGGATAAATCCGTGTGTCGAAACTCACCGCAGCAAAAAACGCTTCATTGGGGATTTTACCCTCGTTTAATGTCATTTACCCACCTGCTCGGAACCATCACCGCCACTTAAACCTGTTTTCGTTTTTACCAGTCATTCCTCTGTAAAATGGAGCCCTACGCCGACCACGGTAGAGCTCCGACCCCGGAGATGGAGTTCGCAGACCTCGTGGCGCCATTCCCAGAGGCGGCGGACCCAGTATCCGAGCGTCCGACGGAAGCTATTCACTTGCTCGCAGACCCGATCGGTTACGGTCAGAGCCTTCCGCCGCAGAAGCTCCGTCCTATCAGGTGTTGCAGAGGTCGGTCTCCGCCGGCCGTTGCTGGAATCTCAGGGAGTTTCCCGCCGGAGGAGATGGCTTTCGTTGACAAAAAAGCCGGGGAGTGCTTTGAGGCTCCAGCGAAAGTTGGAGGTAGTGAAGGGGAGCAATGGTGTGGCTTCGGTGTTGGATTGTTGGGGGACGAAGCAGTCAAAGTCTGTTCGGGGTTGGGTGCAGGCGAATGGGGTCCGAACCGCAAGGACGAGTCCGAGAAGTGTAGGTGAGTGTGTTCGGTAGTCATCTCCAACAGATGGTTCTTCTAATGGGATTCTTTTCTTCTGTATTGTCTACTTCTTTGATCATTTCGTTTTCTTTTTCATCTTTGGGAATGGGAAAGTTCGGAAAAAGAGATTCTCACTTCTGTTTGTCGCTTCTGAGTTTTACTAAAACTTTCAGGTAAAAGCACGGAAGCTAAAGTTGGGTTTTGAATCTTGATTCTTTTGCTTAAAAACAATCAGAGCACATAGATGAGTTTCATCAGAATTTTAGAAGAAATCGGATATGGGAATGCCTCTTCTAAAATGGTTATAATCATGCTGATTTCGTAATTGCTGCTCATGTTTTGTTTGGTTCCTTCCTTTCCTAATTCTGTGTTGAGCCACAATGCATGCGCATATGGGTACTTGTAATAAGACTGGCATGTAGGCGGATACTTTTGTACTGACCTTTGGAGTTACTGCTAGGTTTGGGACTGAAATGGTGCTAAAAGATCTTCTGCTAAGCCAGCTAATTTAGAAACTTGGCATCACCTGTCGATGCTTCAGAAAAAGTTGCTTTGTATTCTCGTAACACTAGGTAAAAACAATGGGTATGAGAGTGAAGCTAGTCTACGAGTTTTCGCGGTTGTAGTTTTGATTATTTGCATTTTATTTTCATTGAAGCTCCAAAAACGCTTCTAAAAACATTTTGACTGATTCTTTCTTTTCTCAGTCCGTCTTCACATGACGATAATGGTGATGGCGATTCACTAGCTAACATCAAAAGACCTATTAACTGGAAGAGGAAGAAAAAATCAAGGAGAAATCTTGAGATATTTCTGGAGAGTTTGGTCGCTGAAGTCATGGAGAGGCAAGAGCAGATGCATAAGCAGTTGATAGAGATAATAGAGAAGATGGAGAGGGAGAGAATAATCAGAGAAGAAGCTTTGAAGCAGCAGGAGATACAAAGAATAAGAAGGGAGGAGGAGATAAGAGATCAAGAGACATCTCGTACCCTAGCCCTCATCTCCTTAATCCAGAATCTCTTAGGCCATGGAATTCAAATTCTCAAACCTGTAACCGGCCTGTGCAAGGAAGAAGATGGAGGTAAAATTGGCATGCAAAGTGACAGTAAGTCTGATCCAAATAATGGGAGATGGCAGGAGGCTGAAGTACAAGCGCTGATAACGCTTCGATCTGATCTAGAAAGTAAGTTTCTCCTTTCAGGCTCAACACAATCTATATGGGAAGAGATCTCTGTTGGGTTGCGCAATATGGGCTATAGCCGGACTGCATTGATGTGTAAACAGAAATGGTCGACCATCAACAGGAATTTCAGGGGGAAGAGGTGTCCGGATGGTAAGATATGCTGATATCTTCATAACATACACTAAGCATGCGACAGATGCCATACATAGATGGCCTTGTTGATCCAGGCTTCTGATATAGATGGCCTCGTTGCTTGAATGCTGTTTCCAGGTCCAACTGAAACAGATGAAGCTATGCAGTTTGCATCAAATTGACTGCCGGACTGGTGTTGCTATTCCCCTCAATGCTTCCTGTGTCTTCTTTCCCTCCTCTACTCGAGTAGTCGTTGTCATCCAGCTCTTGTTGGCAGCTGGTAATTGGCTAGATGACTCGTCATGCAGGCTCAGAGACATCCAAATTGGTGTTGCTGTACTTGGCAGCTGCAGGGTGGGTGATCACTTTTGGGAGCAAGGTTTGTCGCATATTGGGTACATCCTTTCATGGACGGATTTGAAAGTTCCACTCTGAGTCCTACCATGTGGAAAGGCACTAGATATTGCATCCCTTTGTTGTTTCCAAGCAATGGACATGACGGGAGTTAAGATTGGGGGGTTTTGTGTTAAAATCTTAAATAGAAACCCAAGTTGTAAAGACAATGGATAATCGAATTGTATTTGTTGGTAAATTCATTATTCAATCGAAAAATCTTGATGAATTAATTATACTAAATCAAATCATATTATACTTTTATCTAAAATAAATTTGTAAAATTAAAACATCTTTGAAATTATTTTTGATCAATACGTTTTTACGATTTTTAAAATTATTTCGCATCAAAATGTTTTTAGTTGTTTGTAAACAATATTTTTTAGCTGGCAAACCATGTTCAATCTTCAAACCGTGCATCTAGTAATAATAACAAATCCTAGAATTTTCTTGTTATTATAATAAGCTATTTCATGTGCCGCGTCGTTTTTCTTCTAATTTTTTAACGACCGTGTTCAATTAATGGTTTCCAAACATCAAAAATACTCAGCCTGTTAAGAAGAAAATCATTAGTAGGTTAGCAGCCTAATTTGGATTTAAAGCTCAATTGGTGTTCTTAGCCTGAATGGCCCAATAATTTTGGTACGGAAGTCGAATTCATAGGCCCAAAAACTTGGTTCTATTAGGTCCATTAACCTGAAATTATTAGTATGTCAAAGACTTAAAAGACCCAACAAACTAAGGGAGATAAGACTAAGAGAATCCTAAAAGAAATAGAACACGTCAAAGAGAGGATGTTTTTGAGATAGAGCCCTTTGAAAAGGAAAGTCTTTAAGATAAAATATATTAAAGAAATAAAATGCCTTTAAAAGATAATTTTTTTTAAAATAAAACATACTTTTAAGGGAGAACACCTTTAAAGAATAAAATATCTTTAAAAAAGAAAATGCCTTCTAAGTGTAGAAACACTGATATATTGATTCCAAAATTTGATGATTTTTATGTATTATTATTTACTTGATATTTATAACAAGCATTTGGAGAATTGATAAATTACATATCAAGAGTAAAATCTTATTTGATCTTATTATTTAATCCACACGACAATGCCTCCCCACAAAAGCAACCTTATTCTCAAGGTTTGAGTCTTAAATTGCAAAACCCCTAAAAACAAGCTTTTAATAACTAAACACGGTTTAACACATTCCAGGTATAGGAATCTTTGATAGTTCCTTACCGAGAGGGTACTCGAAAGAAACACAAAACATCAAGCTCTGAAATACCAAAAATCCCTAACCATGATTCTAAATATGTAATAATTAACAAGGCAAAGTGGAGGAGCAAGCAAACATCTTAGAATCCGAGCTTGGTGCGACGCCAGTGCCTACGCTTCGCGTTGTATCTGATCTTATTGCCCGTTCTCAACCGAATCCAGTGGGGGATCGGCCGGTTCTGGCGCCTCTTCTTCGCCAGCTTCTTCTTTATCATAAAGGTCTTGTGGGAAGGCATCTCCAATGTTGAAGGTCGCCGCCGCAAGAGCTTCCGAAGAGAGAAAGTTATACCAAGAACTTTAGATTTGGCTTTTGGGATACCAAGTCTTGATAGTTTTATACCAAATCTAATTTTTTGGTAATCTATTCGAATTAGAATTCTAGATTTAATTGGTTCGAAAATAGATTTGATTTCTTGAAAACCAAATCTTGTTAGTTTTATACCATATTTGACTTTTTGGTAACATATCTAACTGTATGAGGTCAAATTTGCTTCCACGTTTCAACACATTCGTACGAAGAAAAATTATTTGGGTAAGAAATATACGATATGTTGGAACTAGAGTTTTTGGTCCTTTCTTTTTTCCATCAAAATTGAGTAAAACACACAATGAGTTGATTGTAAATACGTAAGATGGGAAGAAATTACAAATTATGTTACTTTTGGAAGTAAAAAAGATAAAAAGAAAATTAACAAATTTTTTCTTAAATATAATGGAAAACATAGGTGAATGGATTTAAAAGCAATAAGATAAAGTAATTTTTTGTTTCAAAGACATGTTATAAGGTTAAATTAATATTGTTTCTAAAATGAAAGAGTAAAACAAAAATAATGGGGAATCATTTTATTAATTATTATTTATCTCTCTTATCATGTTAAAATATTAAATTAAAGATAGAATTGCAAAGATATTAAAATAATCGAATTACAATTGTAAAAAATTTAAGAAATCTTCAAAAATTTTCAAATATCAAACCAAACTCTATTCTACCTTTATGTGAAAAAAAAATTCAAATTAAAAAAATTAGAGTTGTTTTCGATTAAAATAAATACAAAATCTTTGAATTTGCTCTCAACTAAGTTACTTTCAATTTAAACACTTCCTTATCCTTGCTCATTAGCTAAAAAAATGTTTTCAATTTTCAAATTGGGCATGTTCTAATAAAAAACAAGAAATTTCATAATTTCTACCTAATTTTCCGGCTACGAAATCTCGATCATGGGGATGGATAAGATTTATTTGGAAAATCCAATCACACAATTAGCGAAGATATTTACCAAGTAGCCACGCCGACACGTCAGCTCTGAGGACACTGCAGTAAATATTCATGAACAAAGGGCAATCCTGATGATTTTCCTACTAAGCACAGAATCACAGGTTCCCAAAGGCACAGACCTTTTACGGGGATTTTTACCCTCATTTACCCAACGACAACGAACCCTAACCCCATGAAAATACCTTGCCATTCACTACACTGTAAATGGAGCTATTAGCCGGCGACCGTGGAGTTCCGAGCCCGGAGATAGACTTCCCTGGTCACACGGTGCCTTTCCCGGAGGCGGCAGAGCTGATCTACACTCAACCAACCGTTGCCATTCACTCACCCCCCGAACTGATCGGGCACTGCCAGGGCCTTCCGCCGCAGAAACTCCGTCCGATTAGGTGCAGCAGCGCGCGGTCCGAGGAGGCACCAGCGGGAGCCCTCGGTAGTCGCTCGCTGGCGGAGGAGATGGGTTTTCTTGAGGAAATGCCCGGTGAGTGCCTCGAGACTTCGGCGCAAGTTGAGGCCGGTGAAGCAGTTAAAGGTGGTGGCGTTGGATGTCGGTCGGGGGAAGATGACCCGGATAGAGTCCGGTCGGGTCCGCGTGTGGATGAGTGGGGCCCGGACTGTGAGGATGAGGCCGAAGAGTCTAGGTGCGTCATCTCTGGGGAAGGTTTAATCTTTAATAAATTAGATCTAATATTTTATTTGGGTTTTTTCTGGTTATGTCTTTTGTTCTCTAACTTCCTTTTTGTTTTCTGGGGTGGAAAGTTAAGAAAAGGGACTTTCCCGAATTGATCTTCTTAAAGGCCTAGCTTTCTTTTGTTGCCTTTGCGTTTTGCTAAAATCTTGGGGTACAAGGACGGTTATGATGGGTTTAGAGTTCTTGATGTACGAGTTGTTTAAGAACAAGTCAGCGACGTCTTGTTTGGAAATGTGTCGCCGAGCCTGTGCATGAGTTATGAGAATTTTATGAGGAATTGAGATTTGGGTATGTTTTGTTCTTTAAGAGGGTTATCACAATGCCAATTTGCAAGTATTACTTACGGTTTGGTTTATTCTTTCTCTAACTTTGGTTTGGATTGAACCATATATGCATGTGGTTTAGGCTAGGTGATTTAGGGGCTTGTACGCGTTGCCTTCCGTATATATTCAAAATCTGTATTTAGTGTTTTATTTGTAGCGCCATCACGACAGCAATCATGGCTGGCTCAAGAAAAATTAATATGAAGTGTTCAATTGAAAACTTTAGTGTTATTAGTTTTTGCGTAAATGATGGGCTCTGCAGTTTACTTAGCTCTGGATACTGGGATTGTGATTTGATCCAAATCCCAATACATTTGTAAAATCAGTTTGATAGATTCTTTCTCTCTGCTTTCAGTTCGTCTTCAGATGATGATAACAGTAATGAGGAGCCTTTGAACCAGAGGAGGAAGAGAAAATCAAGGAGAAGGCTTGAGCTTTTCCTAGAAAATTTGGTCACTAAAGTGATGGAGAGGCAAGAGCAAATGCATAACCAGTTGGTAGAGATAATGGAGAAGAGGGAGAGGGAGCGAATAATCAGAGAAGAAGCCTGGAGGCAGCAGGAGATGCAAAGAATGAAAAGAGAAGAGGAGATGAGAGCTCAAGAGACATCTCGTAGCCTAGCCCTCATTTCCTTCATCCAGAATCTGCTGGGCCAAGAAAGTCAAATTCCCGAACCTGTAACTACTCAACGCAAGGAAGAAGATGGTGGAGAAATTGGCATGCAAAATGACAGTAGGTATAATCCAAATAATAGAAGATGGAACGAAGCTGAAGTACAAGCTCTGATAACCCTTAGATCTTCTTTGGAACAAAAGTCCCTTGCAGGCTCCAAACGATCTATCTGGGAGGAGATATCCGTTGAGATGTGCAATCTGGGCTTCAACCGGACTGCTTTGAGGTGCAAAGACAAATGGGATAATATCAACAAGTATCTAAGAAGGTCAATGGAAAACGGGAAGAAGCATCCTGCAAATGGTAAGACATGCATCTATGTTTTCTTGTTAAACTCACGAACAGTGATTCAGGCGAACAGCAAAAGAAGTGAATGTTGCCAAAGTTTCTCACCGTTTGGACATATAACTGTTGTAGAATCTTTATTTGGCTTGTTGATGGGAGTGTTTTGAACTGAAACAGATGGAGGAAGCTGAAAGCAAGTGCTGGACTGGAGCCGGCATTCTACTTTGGTGCAACCATCGTGAAAGTGCTCAGTGCTGTCCGCGACGAGAGTTACCAAATTCGGTTTACCACGCATCTAGTAAAAGCAACAACGTGATTCAGGCTGTGCGGCTCAAGACATGATCTCGCGGAGGGGCTTTCAAACTCTCCCCTGTTTGTATGATTTCATTTCTGTAAATTTTGCTGCATCGAAAGAAAATGGAAAACTCTCTCTCTCTCTCTCTCTCTCTCTCTCTCTCTCTCTCTCTCCTGTTACCGTGGGTATTTAATTAAAGCGATCAGCTGGATAGGGAAAATAACCCAAGAAAAGAAAAAGAAAAAAGGTCTCATTCCAAAATCACTCGGAATTTCTTCTCCCTAAGAAAAAAGAAAGGGAATCTTTGGCTATCATAGCATGAGCTGCTTGAGTTCGAGCTGTGAGAGGTGGCTGGTTGAGGAGTCTTGAGTCTCTGGCGCTCTGTGCTTAAACTCAACAAGAGCAAGATATCATGCACGAGCATGCTAAAAGGGAAGCCTCTTTGGATTTGTTGGATTCTCCCATGCACGAGCCCGATATAAAGGACCTACGTAGTTATCGAATGCAAATCTGACCCCGACTCGATGACGGATAATGCGATGAGTTTCATTGCTAGAGATCCATTACGTATTGGATAACGTAGCTTACAATGAGGGAATAGCAGCTGGGACTACATGAATTATGGGAATAGGAGCAATGATAATGTGCCAGTGATGCCTTGATGGACAAGGTGCAGGTGAAAGACTAAGGGGTTTATGTAGTGGTTGGGGTTGTACACTAATTATGAGGACGATGGAGGTCACATTCAGTTAGCTTAGGTCATATTATTGATTTGCAAGTTGCGTCTATCTCCAATACTAGTCTAATTGTTGTTATGATGCAAACAATGATTTTATATTATTGATGAATATAATAAGAAATGTGATTAAATAGAAGAGAATTTAACAAATTTTTTACTTGACGTTTAAGTTTGATAACAACTCTTTAAATACTCTAATTAAAACTATCTTTTTAATACTTTTATAACATTGATTTTGAGGCAACACATTATTCATGTAATGTAGTACCAGGTAAGTTGAATATTAATTTAATATGGTGAATGGGCGTTTTATAATATGACAACAATCCCATGTTGATAAGGAAATATAATAAAAAATTTATTTAAATAAAACAAAATTTTAAAATTTTAAGTTAGATAACGGATTTCTCTAACACATAAACTATTTTTTCCTTAGTAAAGGTGTGATTATATATTGTTTTGTTTCGAGGACCATAATTGTATCTCCTTACTTTTCTCTATTAGCCATTTGACAAGAAGTTTTTTGTTTTCAGAATCTAACATATCCGTTTTTTTTTTCCGTTATTAAAGACGATAATAATCAAAAGAATAGAAAGAAGAATTAGAATAAAAGTTATGATGAATGGCCTTCAAGGACATGTCTTCATATGCATATTATACTCCAAGACCAAAATCATGTATTCCAGATAACCAATTACACTCATGAAAAAGAAATGACTGTATATCACTACAGCCATTTAACAATGGAGTTATTCTTACTGTGCCTTCCAAAGGAAAAGACTCGCTGGGATCATCTAAATTCTTGTCGTCTCTGTCATCGGGCATTGTCACGGCTGGAGGCTTGGTGGAGGAACAGGAGAATGGCTGCCAAAACCCCTGCAAAGACGAGCAGTATAGAAGCTGAAGGTGGTTGCAAGGGACCCATCACCAGTGGAAGAGAGAGGAGCAAAGCCATCACCAGGATTATCATCATCACTATCCCACCACCGGGAAATCCACAGCTCTCCATCTTGATCGGCGCGAAAAGGTCTGATATATTGGAAAGAAAACTGCAGTACGAATATGCGAGGGGTCACTTATATACATTTGCACAACCATTGGGCATGTAGCTAGTTCGTACCGTCGCTTTGTATCGTCACGTCGGTCGGCTAAGCATGCTTGCCATTTCCAATGTCCATGCCCAAGTAACCCGGGCCAGATTGGTCCCTTGGAAGTGGTCCGACATGCAAGTCAGGCCCACTTCCATCTGACCTCACCGTTGTGCAAGTGTGGGCTCAGGGCGCAACCTACGATTGCTGGTCATATCAACCAGCTGCTCTTCAGTGCTGTCCAACTGTAACTGTTGTTTCTAAGCGGGTAGCACCATGGGTTCCTCGTTCATGTCGCCGCGCTTCCACGTGGTGTAGGCCTCTGGGCACTATATACCTTGACACTTGCCAAGTAACACGGCTTCAACGCCATTCACAGATTGATCAAATTTTGGGAGACCGAGAGAGAGTGTCTGGAGAAGTTGGCAATGGAATGTGGAGGCTTCAATGGCTACCGCAGGATCTGTACAAGCTCTGGTAAAGTATACGCGACGAGAATAACATTATGCTAACTGTGCGATGTACATTTCCTAGGCTGTTTCTTCATGTCCTCGCTAATTCCATTTCCTCGAAGATCTTGCTTTTCGTTCTCTCATGAAAATAAGCAAATCAAGCTGAAACCAATATAATTTCAGTATGTGTAAGAATCGTCCCGGTAAGTCGGTTAATGTTCTCTTGCATGCAAGTGAACATCTTTTTTTCTTTCTTATTTTATTTTCATGTTGGATGAAGACATTATACGTAGAAAAGTGCATGTTCATTCCGAGCAGCTTCCTCTTGGGAAGCATTTTTTGCACCACCGTTTGAACTGCAAGCCATGAAACTAAGGACCTTCGTTCCCGAGCCATCAGTCTAGGGCTTCTGGAAGAGGTCATACTATTTAATTTTGTCGATATTTGGAATCTCCTTCGATCTCCATATTTACTTCTTTGAGTTTCTCTCACACTTTGTGCAGCTCTATTCCTTACGTTCTTCCACTGCTCCGTAAATGTTAGCTCCTTAGAAAAATATGCAGACATTATCATTAATTGTCTACTCTTCAGTTTATATATGGAATAGTCTGAACTTCTGTCATCTGCTGCAAATTTGCGATGGAGTAATGTTGTTTTGATATTCTTGATTGCAGTAATAATCTCCATTACCATGAGATGAGACTCAAGTGTTAGTCGAACAGAAATGAGGGACTTTTGAAACAAATGCCGTGGGGTTGTACAAGTGGCATGCCATATGCATGCAGCCTCTGACCCCACTTGTGACAAGTGCCTTCCATGCATAAGCTAGCAAAAGAATTACCCAATGTATTTGTCCACCAAAATTTTGTCAATATTCCACTTATTACCTGACAGACCAGTGGGAGCTGAAACGTTGCGCAAAAGGATCAACAAAAATTGGAAAGGCAAAAGATTGTTTGACTTGTGTTGGGCCATTCGGGTTCAACAACACGCCGGCCTTGGCTTAAGATCAAGTTATTCTTTCAGACTTGGACTGATTTAGGTTTGGGATAGCAAATTTTTCTATGGCAAAAGAGAAAAAGGAAAAAAGTAAAAAGGGGGTTGTAGAGTTAAAGAGCAACTTGTGACCTAGCCCCAACCATTGGTGGTTTCGCGGATGTCTAACCTTTCCTGTTACACAGAGCAGCAGGCCTCTGTGTCATGGGTTCTGTAGGATGGGATTTCATGGATTTCTCCAACTAATATTGTAGACATTGTAATACGCAACTTTTACTTTTCTGACTTTGTGTCATTCCAGGGCCGAAGCTACCAAATGACAAAATGAAGCTGGCGGAGATCAGCCAGGCCAGCAACCATTCAACGGCGGATGACAACGAATGCACGGTGAGGGAGCAAGACAGGTTCATGCCGATCGCTAACGTAATAAGGATCATGCGTAAGATCCTTCCTCCACATGCCAAGATCTCGGATGATGCAAAGGAAACAATCCAGGAGTGTGTCTCTGAGTTCATCAGCTTCATCACTGGCGAGGCGAATGAGCGGTGCCAACGTGAGCAGCGCAAGACAATCACTGCTGAGGACGTGCTGTGGGCGATGAGCAAGCTGGGCTTTGACGACTATATAGAGCCCCTCACCGTGTACCTCCACCGTTACCGCGAGTTGGAGGGCGACCGCGGGTCCATAAGAGGTGAGCCACTGGGGAAGAGGACGGTTGAGTTCGGCACAGTTGGGGTTGTTGCCGCCGCCGCCGCAGCTGCTGCTTTTGCACCAATGTTCCAGATGGGGCATCATCACCATGGATTTTTCGGAGCTGCAGATCACATAGGGGGAGAATACTTGAGAGAGGCGGCCAACGCTGGCTCGTCCCCGCAGGCTGCGGAAGTGGCAAATGGGAGCCACATGCTGAGTACAAGAGAGCTAAGTAACCCACTTGATCAGAAGTGAGAACTAACGTAGCTAGCGGATAAGAGCGGAGGGAGAAAACTTTGTATGTCTGAGTCTAATGCAAGCAATGGAATAACATGGGTTTTCCTTAAGGAACAACACCTCAGGAGACCCACGAATACTATGCAATTTTGATTACACGAGCTTTTCTTGGTCGCCAATTCCATACAAATCGGCAGTAGCCAAAAAGTAGCTCCTAGAGTAAATCAGTGGTTGAAAAACTAATCCAAGGATATGACCAAAGGCGACCCCACGACAGCATAGACATGACCAGAACGAAACCATTAGGGAAGTAACGCGAAAACCAAAGCTCCCAGCGAGGATCGAACTCGCGACCTTTCGCTTACGAAGCGAACGCACTACCACTATGCTATGGAAGCCTTGTTGCGAGGGGTTCAACAAAAAATTTTGTCGATGGTTCGGTCAGATTCACTTCAGTTAACGACATCGTACTCCAGCACCACGATCCAATTTTGTGCAGATCTCTGATGTACTTGAAAATCTCGAACCCAGCATGCCAGTTTCCTGAGCTCTTAAACAAGATGAATTAAATTTTGCAAGGGGTTGCTTTGATGTGTAAGATTGTAGGCACCAAGCCTTTTGTAAGCTTAACTTGCTAGCTGAAATTCCAAAACCGATCTCTTCTCGGCTCATTTTCCTCTAAACTTCAGGGAACAAGGAGCAAACTGAAACACAAAATCTATTCCCGCATATCTACTACGCCCTAACAATAGAACGCTGATGTAGTCAAGACGCCACCGCTGGGAAAGGGGTAGTTGTCGAGTGGGAGCCCCGGAACCTGGTTAAACCAGGCCGGGCCACATACTTGAACCTGAAAGAAGTGCTTCAAGAGAGCCAGGGCTTGACACAAAATTTCTCACTTTCCAACCAACAACTTTCAAATCACCCCACAAACACAGTGCTGACGGGATTCAAATGGACAAACATAAACTCACAAGCTACTGCTGCTAAGGCATGCCATTTGCATTAAAAATTTGAACCTCCGAGTGAAAAATGAATTATGTGGCATAACTTTTTTCCGTTTGAAGAGAAAAGGCAATCAAGTCAATGTTTCTTCCAAGCCATTGGAAGGGGCTTCAATACACTTCCTTTTTCTATCCAATTCATCATCTTGCTCGTTTTCTTCCCCTTCTACCTTTTGACATCCTTCTGAATCAACTTCAGGTCTTTTTCTTTGAGGAATCACTTCAAAGAACGAAACTTTCCAATCCTTTGTTTCCATAAACTTGAGGAGTATCTCTATCACTTGGTTGACCGTAAGAACCTGCACTCAACGGATAAGATTCAGCGTTCAGAGAAGAAACCTCAGTTTTTCGTCTCTTTGGGTGGAAAACAATCAGCCAGATGATACATGTAGCAGAAAGAGGGAACACACAAGCTTCTGGCCAAGTTAGAATTGATGAAAATAAAATTCTCCCAAATCCAAATTCGATGCTAGGGTGAGACTGATATACATAGCTCACTGTATGTTCACGGTGACTTGTACCAGGTCAATGGAGATGAATGTTGCATTATAATTTAAATCACCCCAACAACCATATGTGCAGTTCAAATGACCAAATGGAGAATTATGGCCATAATATATTTCCTAATATCATTGCCGAGAACTATAAGATTACACACAGTGATTTCCATACAACAAATACACTACCCCAGGAAAGCAGAAAATCTAAAAAATGTTTGATATCAAGATGCCAATTCAGAACACGTCTACCATTTGTTAGGCAGCTTGAAGTGACTGAGACAAAATCAAACTTCCAATAAATAAAAAAGCCAGACTGAGAAGCTATACCTGGGAACTTGACATCTTCAAGTAGTTCCCAATGGGGAGCTTTGCCGTTTGAATTCCTTGCTCTTGTGCCTTCTTCATGGTAATCCCTTTCCACCGATTACGGTCAACTAATCCCCCTATAATGTAAATTTTCTTTGGATCCAGTTCCTCAAGAACAGTCTCTGCATCTGCTGTAAGATATACCAGATTTTCTTTCTGATCTTGCAGTGCTTCAATGTAAGATTGACTTTCCTTCTCAACCATCCACTTATCAAACCCAGGGAGCCTTTGCAATTGGTTTCCCATTTCTCCCTTGCACCCTGTCAACCACAGATGACAAGGGCTTGTGCATCTTCCATTTACTGCATAACAATACATAATCTGCAGTTTTCACCAATAGGGGACACAAAATTACCAACTTACAACCATATCTAACTTTTCCTTGACATAATGAATTAAACATTAACAGGGATGAATGAAATCAAAGAAGAGTGCTGTGATTCGTGATCAGAAAAAAATATATACAGTAAGATGTTCTCGGATCATCATATGGAAGACAGCAAGGTATGCCAAATCATTTGTAACCAATGTTTACAAGACAACAACAATTATGAAGTACTAGATGACTTCCAAAGCTCAAAATCATAAAAATAAAACAAAACAGAATGAAATTCCAGACACACGCAACCGATCTACTGGAACAGTTCATTCTCAAAACAAAACAACGTGACTGCAAATGTAGCTTGGAATGTCAATGACTTCAAGATAAAAATTCCCACATCGAGCACATACATTCGACAGTAAAGTTACGAAGTAAAATTTCTTACTTTAATTAAATATTTAAAATTTGCAACGTCAATAATGCTGTGCTTAGAGTGAAAGACCTGGATAATCCTAATCCGACTGACTTATATTCTCATGGATCAATATTCTTAGAACTCGAGGTTACTAAATACCCCTTTATCTGCTTCCGTCACTTTTATCAACCCTACTTATATTCTTAGAGTGGGAAATTTTAAAAATAATTGATAGAGTGCGCAAAACCTACAGGGGAGAATAATTTCCAATAATTGCAGGTAGCAAAACGACAGAGGATGATTATATGAAAAACAGACACCTGTTGAACGAGGCTGTGAATCTCGGAGGAGGTCATGAGGCGAGCAAAGTCGAGGTCAAGGACAATTTTCTGGCCGCGCTCTTTTGCTCCAGTAAGCCGCTCAATCTTCCTCTCCCTCTCCTCCGACCTCTTCTCCATCCTCTCCTTCCGGAGGCTCCGCCGCGACTCGATCAGTCTGGAACGCTCCTCCTCCGGCACGGCGGCCAACATCTCCTCCCATTCCCTCCGCTTCCGTTCCCCCTCTTCCTTTTTATGCTGTTTCGCCTGAGCCTTCTTCTCCGCCTTCCTCTCCTCGAATCTCTGTTGCTTCAGCAGTTTCTTCTTGGCATTCTTCGAGAGTGGCTGCGACGCGCTGGGAACGGCATTCGTAGGTTCCTCGGGGGCGTTTGAGTCATTTTGTACGGCTTCCATTGTTCGAACAAAGCCACTGCACGGAGTGTGTTTGAAACTGAAAAGACTTGGAACTAAGAGAGTTCTTGGGTTTTAGGGTTTAGTGAAACGACGCCGCAGCTACCTTCTGCCCTTTTAATTTGAAATCTTGTTTAGTTAAAACATGGAAGCAACCTTTTGGTAGTAAATAAATTGTAAAAGTTATATACCCACGTGTTTAAGCGTGATTGGAGTAAGATTGGGTTATTGAGTTGATTAAAAGTACGAGAAATGGAGTGTAGGAGACATTGGCGTGGAGGTGCCAAAGAGCAAATATCGGAATGGACATAGATAGATATCCAGTGCGTTTCATAACGCATTCGGCTTATGAAGTCAGCGTTGCGTGAAATTTCGCTTACATTTGGAGTTCATTTCGCACACTCGTTCGAAAGCCCCCCAAGCGACACAGCGCGAGAAAGAGAAGACAGAGACGGAGAGCGAGCGAGAGAGCGAAGGAAACCCTCTTTCTTTGCTGAACCTCTGCATACGAACCACATGACTGAAGCGCTCCTGGAGCCCTCGAGCGACGCCGTTTGCTAGACCGAACAATGGCTCAGAAGCTTCAGCAGCAGCTCAAGGAGGTCGGATCCAAGCTCGAGACTCCTCCCTCCACCAAAGATGCCCTCGTCAAGTTATTGAAGGTACGCCATTTCCTGTCTGTTCGGTTTGTTCAGAAAGCGAAATTTGACTCTTCTTTGAAACGGGAGTAACGAGTTAGCTCGTAGTGTCGTGCTAGGGCTAATTTGACGTGCCGTTTTATGGTCGTTGAGCTAAGCAGCGAGATGTTTACAAATTTAAGATATTTTCCTCTCCTTTTCTTCCCTAGGTCAACCGAGTGCTTAGTTAATTTAGACTTGTTACCGTTGAAACGAATGACTTTGATTGAACGTTGGGGGGAGGAGTTGGTTGAATTAGGGTTAATTCCGCACATTGCTGCTTCGAATCTGTTTTTCGTTGTATGGTGGAAAGGTTTGTGTTTATGTTCTGCTTGTTGTTTCGTGAAGATTTTTAGTTCAATTGGATGGCGTGCTAACGAAAATGAGGGAAACGGAGACTATGGATTTTATGTGTTGAATTGTTTCAGTTTCCATGTTCTGAACTACTCAATCCAAAGTGCTCAACTGGTTGTAGTAAGGTGACTGATGGTCTTTTTGTTTTCTCTCGGACTTGACCCTTAAAAACATGCGAGTCTAAATTTGATAGGAGATTAAGTGTGTCTGGTCGAGGTAGGATTGTGCTGACTGTGTGGTTACCGTCCTGGGATTGGTTAAGCAGTCTCTGCTTTTAGTAGATGGCAAAAGATTAGTGACATTTTATGGTGGTTCGGCTTTATCTTGTACCTCAAAATGTTGTCATTGTATTGCTTGAGTTAGCTGGGAGTTACCAGGCCAGATCATAGTGGCGAGTTTTTGCTTTGAACTGTGCTGCATGCTAAGTTCAATGTTTGGGTGTTGGGATCTGACTGCTGCTTTAATACATTACAGATCTTGGTTTGGGCTGTATTAATTACTCTCTGAGCGCAATCTACTATTCCTTATGTGCGGACCAGTGTAACTCAAGGTGTATGTTCCATGTGGTCATGACCTGATAGTTTTTCGAATAGTCAGCCTTGTTTGAGAAGAATGAGCACTTAGGATGATCTTGACCTGAAAGTCTGTTGATGGTTTCCATCTTGACGCAAAAATACTTGGATTTTTTATGTTTGATGGTTGTAATGATGCTGGAATATATTATACTGATATTATCAGGCTAAGACGTGAGGAGTTCAGTGGTCAGTGTTGCAGCGAGCAGATGGTTGACCTTGTGAATTTTTTGGCATTTCTATTCTATGGTTGCTGCGGGCAGCTTTTTTATTTTTTTATTTTTGCATCATTTTAGTTATGGGTTGGATTAAAAAGTTATATAAAAGACATAAAAAGAGTGCTATAATAAAAGAAAATGATATAAGTTTGCATTTCCCTGTTGAGGTCATTATATCAATCAAAGACTGAGTAAAAGATGTCAAAGAGTGCTGGTACAGAAGAAAATGCTGTAAGTTTGTATTTCCCAATTGAGACCATTATATCAAAGGACACGATGCTATAGTTTAATAGGAAAGTAGATGGAAATTCTGATGGAATGTACATAACTATTCAAATCGTCAAAATTCATTTCCTCCTCATGGGAGTGTGCCTGATTTTTAATTGTGGATTGTAATGAGACAGTCACAAGTTAAATTTCTTACAGCAGAGATTTTTGATTTACTAAATCACCCAACTGGAGTTTTGTTGCTCTGATAAGTCACCTGCCTGAATTTCTTTTGATTGGACACACTGGACTAAGACCTTGTTGCACAAAAACCGTACTGATCTTTTACCAGTATTATTTGTACTCTATTCTTCTGTAGGTCATTTGTCTTAGTGCTATAGCTTATGGAGAAACTGTAAAAAAAAATTACTCTTGATATTCGAGTATTTGTATGATGCAGAAACTGGTGCTATATGTGTGAAAAATTAGGTATTTTGCTAGTTTATTTACCATATCATGCAACTTTTCCCATCAACTTGCAGCAAGCAGCAACATGTCTCACTGAGTTGGATCAATCACCATCGGCTTCTATCTTGGAGTCGATGCAGCCTTTTCTTAATGCAATTGTCAAGCCAGAATTGCTGAAGCACCAAGATAGGGATGTCAAGCTTCTGGTTGCGACATGTATTTGTGAGATAACCCGCATTACTGCGCCTGAAGCCCCTTACAGCGATGATGTTCTTAAGGTGTGTTTCTTTTACATGGCTAATGAAGTTGGTCATCCATTTCATATTAATCCTATTGCTGAGACCGGAGTCCCTCATGAATGGTGTTGGATCTTTCCTGCAGGATATCTTTCGCTTGATTGTAAGCACATTTAGTGGGTTAAGTGATACCAGTGGTCCATCATTCGGTAGGAGAGTTGTCATTTTGGAGACTCTTGCAAAATATAGGTCATGTGTTGTAATGTTGGACCTTGAGTGTGATGATCTGGTGAATGAAATGTTCAATACATTTTTTGCAGTTGCCAGGTATGCCTTTCCCCATTTTTGTTAATTTCAAATCAATGCCAATGATTTTGTTTGTATCAACTGTAATATAATTCTTGATCATTGAAACACATTTTGGAAAAAGATAGTTATTTCAGTTCTTATTCCTCTGGGCCATAATCTTTTATTCTGTCACATCATCTCCCTTGTCTAGATTTTTTAAGTTCTACTTTCTGAACTGTCTTCGTGTTGGACATTGTTGACAGTCGTGTAGTGTTTTTGGTCCAACTAATGATGAGATGTATGCACTGAAACTGTATGCCTCTGTATTTACTGAGATGAGGAATTTTTAGGTAAGTCATACCAAGACGCAGAAAAAAGTTGAATATTGTCGTTCATCCTTGCTTTTTTCCTCTCCATCTACAAGAAGCGACTTATTGTATGTTTGTGCATGTACTAATCTAGTATTAGGTTGTTCTCTTGGAATCTATATAAGTTTTCAGTGGTTGCTTATTGTAGGCTAAAATATGGGTGGTCATTGGTTCTCATTAGCTGTTTTCTGTAATTTTGTGGAACTTGATTATGAAGTTTAATTATAGACTCTCTTATGGTTAAAAGGTTTTTTAGGTTAGGGGTTGGTCTTGAAAATTTGTTGTGGCACATGCACTGGCTATTAGCTCTCCGCTACTTTTTGTTTCATTGAGATTTTTTATTACCAAGGAAAGAATGTCTTCTGAAGATCTGATAACTGCCGTTCTAAAATGTGCAGTGATGATCATCCTGAAAGTGTTTTGTCATCTATGCAAACAATCATGGTTCTTCTCTTAGAAGAGAGTGAGGATGTCAGGGAGGATCTGTTATTTGTTGTTTTGTCTATACTGGGTCGTAATAAAAGTGTAAGTACCTTTTCTCCATATTGGTATGTGCAATTGATTGAACTAACTGTTATCTTACTACTGTTCTATCAAGAATATAATACTAATATATTAGTGAATTGATTTTATGGAACTTGAATTCCAGGATTTTACTATGGCTGCAAGAAGGCTTGCAATGAATGTTATAGAGCACTGTGCAGGGAAACTTGAAGCTGGCATAAAACAGTTCCTGATATCATCAATGTCAGGAGATAACAGGTCGGCAAACAGTCAAATTGACTACCATGAAGTAATTTATGACATTTATAGATGTGCTCCTCAGATACTGTTAGGAGTAGTACCATACCTGACAGGAGAGCTACTGGTAATTACTGATTCAAAGCCTTACATTTCTATGTTCCCCCTGGTTAATGGTATTTGATGATGATAAAAGGCTTCTCAGTTACAAGTTTCAACATATGCAGACTGATCAGCTAGATACTCGTCTGAAAGCTGTGAGGTTAGTTGGAGACCTGTTTTCTCTGCCAGGCGCTGCTATTTCTGAAACCTTTCAGCCAATCTTTTTGGAGTTTTTGAAGAGATTGACTGACAGAATTGTTGAGGTTCGAATGTGTGTCCTTGAAAATGTCGAGAGCTGTCTACTGTCAAATCCATTGAGAGCTGAAGCTCCTCAAATCATTTGTAAGTGAGGAAAATTGATTTATAATATACATTTACATAATATGCAGAAAAAGAAGTTGATACTAACTTAAATCTTGCTCACCATTCTAGCTGCACTCTGTGACCGGTTGCTGGACTTCGATGAAAATGTTCGAAAACAAGTTGTTGCTGTAATCTGTGATGTAGCATGTCATGCTCTAAATGCTATACCACTTGAAACCATAAAACTTGTAGCAGAGCGCCTTCGAGACAAATCTGTACATATGTGTTTCCTTCTCTGTTTTTGCTTATTTGTTTTGTGACACCACCCACTTGTTCTTTGTATCTAATGGTTTCTTTTGTCTTAATTCCAGCTGCTTGTTAAAAAATACACCATGGAAAGGTTAGCAGAGATATACCGGGTTTACTGCATGAAGTGCTCTGATGACTCTATCAATCCAGATGATTTTGATTGGATACCTGGGAAGATTTTGAGGTGTTTCTATGACAAAGATTTCAGGTAAATGTTTTAATTTCAAGTGATGCTCAAGAATTATATATTATTATTATTATTATTATTATTATTATTATTATTATTATTATTATTGTGCAGTGTGCTTTCTATGTACTTGATATCAAGCAAGGAGGAAACCAATTTGTATTTTATTATTAAAAGTGAAGTCAGTGAAGTATTGGCTTGCTGCATCTGCAGGAATAGCCATCGCTTTTTATGATTAGATGCTAAGATGATACCAAAATGATTTTGCTCTATGTGTTCTATGTTTACATATATGTGTTTCATTTGGACAAGTGTTCATGGTCATAAATACTTTAATTGTGCAGGTCAGATACAATTGAATTTGTTCTCTGTGGGTCCCTGTTCCCAGTTGAGTCCTCAGTTAAAGATAGAGTTAAACACTGGATAAGAATTTTCTTTGGATTTGACAAAGTTGAGGTAAAGGCCCTTGAGAAGATACTGGAGCAGAAGCAAAGGTATCTTACAGATGTGTGTGGCTTTAGCATGAAGAAATTCAATTTATTTGGCTTTTGATGGACCTGCCAATCTTTCATTTCATACATGATGGATTTTTTGGGGGGGAATTTCCTCTTGGTTGCAGGTTACAACAAGAGATGCAGAGATATCTATCTCTTAGGCAAATGAATCAGGTTTGCAAATGTTGAAATTTAGGAAATATTAGACTTTCATAAGCAGTATGAAGATCAAAGAGTTAATTGTTGTTCATACACAGGATGGTGATGTGCCTGAGATCCAAAAAAAATTTCTTTTCTGCTTCCGAATTATGTCTCGCTCTTTTGCTGACCCTTCAAAGCTGAAGAGAGTTTTCAGACTCTTGATCAATTGAAAGATGTCAATATCTGGAAGATTTTGACAAACCTTGTTGATCCTAACACTGGCTTCCATCAAGCTTGTGCTTTTCAGGTAAGGATTGAGTTAATGGTTTGTACCATGTATTTTAGAGCCTGTTCTGATCTGGTCACAGGGTTGGGGGGAATGGGTGATATTGAATTTGGGCCCTTTATCTTAATCCTATTTTCTGTTTTGACTGGACTTGATATATCCCCTAAAATAAAAATGGAAAGGCCAGTATGGGACAAGATTCACAATTTATATTAGATGCTATTTGGAAATTCTGCCAGATCTTGAGAGTAGGAAAAACTTTTAACCAACAATTCTATTCTCTTCCTCTACCACGACCATTTGCATTAGCCTGTCTCAATCTTCGATGCATTTTACCATCACTGCTTTCCCCACTTCCATCATATACTTGCCACACAGGTACTGTACTATCACTGTTACCGACTGCTATATTTGGACTGTCAACGGATGCAATGCACATTGCTGTCTGTGACAACCTTCTTAATACAATTGTCTTGTGAATTTGGTCATTCATGTTACTACCCAAAGTTCAAAGAACTCATACAGGCCCTATGATTGCCGAAGACAACATTGAGCTGCACCATCAGACTTACCACCAACTTCAGCAATTTGTCACTGCCATCCTGAGAAGCAAATGCTCAAGTTGCTGTTTCATTACTTTTGTCACCATATTATCTCCAACAGCTGCATATCCTTTGCAACCTTGTCACTCATGTAGTTTTAGAATCAGAGTCGTATTAACCCTTGAGAAGTGAATCTGATGATCACACGAACAATTAATACGTATCCTAGAATTTCCAAGTACATAATCTACATTTTAAGGACTAATTTCAATTTCATGAATCTCATTCACCTTTATAGGTCTTTGTGAGTAACAGCAGGAAATTTCACCTTCTTCTTTTTCTCCTTTCAGAATGGTCTTCGTATGATATTTTCCTTTACTTGCAGGATGATTTGCTTAGGATACTTGGTGAGAAACATCGACTTTATGATTTTCTGAACAATCTCTCTGTCAAGTGTTCTTATTTACTTTTCAACAAGGAGCATGTGAAAGAAATACTTCTGGAGGCTTCCACACAAAAATCTGCTGGAAATACTCTGTATATGCAATCTTGCATGGATATTCTAGTGGTAGTTACATGTTATTCCTACTGCTCATTTCCTCTGCATAGCTTTTTCAAGATTAATTGAAGTTTTGTCTTTTGCGGTCAATATTAGATTCTTGCTCGCTTCAGTCCACTTTTGCTTGGTGGGGTTGAAGGAGAATTGTTAAATTTTCTTAAAGATGATGATGAAATTATCAAAGAAGGTGTTCTGCATGTTCTAGCAAAGGCTGGTGGTACCATCCGTGAACAACTGGCAGTCTCAGCAAGGTGAAACACTTGAAATTTTTTACTTTTTATGCCAAGCTCCTCCTGTGTTATCTTTCATTATATCCCAGTCTTTTGGCTGCAGTTCCATTGACCTTGTATTGGAGAGACTATGTTTAGAGGGCAGTCGCAGACAGGCCAAGTATGCTGTACATGCGCTGGCAGCCATAACAAAGGATGATGGACTTAAGTCACTTTCTGTTTTATACAAGGTTAGCTTTGTACTTGACTGATGTCTGACGGAAGAAACATTGATACTCTTATTGTTCAATAAATATTTTGGTTCACTTTCATGCATCAGCTGTAGATCTCCTCAACAAATAGCAGTAACCAACATTTGCATATTTGCAAAAGCTGATATTTCATTTTCAATTTGCAGAGACTTGTGGATATGTTGGAGGAGAAGACACACTTGCCTGCTGTTCTGCAATCTCTAGGGTGTATAGCAGAGACAGCAATGCCAGTTTTTGAAACCAGAGAGAGTGAAATTGAAGATTTCATAATAAACAAGATTCTAAATTGCAGTAATGTATGGCTTTCAGGATCCACTAACTCCTGCAATTATGTGTCACTGTATCATAATGTTTTCAATAAATGTGTTTTTGTTTTTATTTAATGTATGTGTTGTTTATTGTTTCAGAAAGCAGAAGATGATACAAGCGCATCCTGGGATGACAGAAGTGAACTTTGTTTGTTGAAGGTTGGTTATTTTGGGGAGATTTGTACTTCATTTATTTTATTTATTTCAAGATAAGAAAAGTAGTATTGGCAAACAAGCTTGATGGTATGTCAGTGATTCTAATGTTCTGACATTATTAGTGAATACCTTCATGATTGTTATTTTTCTTTCGCCTGTTTTGTGCTGTAGATATTTGGCATCAAGACATTGGTTAAGAGCTATTTGCCCGTCAAAGATGCCCATGTTCGTCCTGCTATTGGTGGTCTTCTTGATATTCTTAGAAACATACTTTCTTTTGGAGAGATCTCACAAGATGTGCAATCAAGGTAATGTCAGCCAAATCCGAACTTTTTTATGATGAAATGCTTAGTTGGTTTTTTGCACTTGATATTACAGTTGAAGTTGTAACTTGTTTTTTGAACCTTTAAATTTATGTATTAGTTTCTATAATCATACAGTTTAGTTGACAAGGCCCACTTGAGGCTCGCTTCTGCAAAGGCTGTTCTTCGTTTGTCAAAGTACTGGGATGATAAGATACCTGTTGATATCTTCCACTTAACATTAAGGACATCGGAGGTGGATTTTTTTCCTTGAAAGCATCTCTAGCACATATGATTTTTTTGTCTTTTCTTTTCTTGTTATACCCCTTGGGGTTAGATTAATTTTTATCATCTTCTTCATGCTGGCACAAGTTCCTCAGTTTTCAAAAAGATCTGAAAGTAATGGTTCTCTTTTCCCTGCTGTTTATCTTGTAGATTAGTTTCCCTCAAGCTAAAAAATTGTTCCTACTGAAAGTCTATCAGTATATAAAGGATCGGCATTTGGATGGAAAATATGCTTGTGCGTTCTTACTTAACACCATTGGATCCAGGAAAGAGTTTGAAGAGGTATATAGGCTAAACTGGATTGACTTATAGTAGTTTCCATGTCCTTATCTACTTCATATTACTGGCATAATAATGGTTTTATTTTGTGAGACTTGGTTGACTGCATATCATAAATGCTTTTCTAAGCAGGATAAACAAAACCTTTCCGACATTATTCAAATGTATCACCAAGCAAAGGCTCGACAGCACACCATGCAGTCTGATGGGAATTCCTTGACAGCTTATCCTGAGTACATTCTTCCGTACTTGGTTCATTCTCTTGCTCATCATTCATGTCCTGATATTGATCAATGCAAGGATGTCAAAGAATATGAACCGATATACAGGTGTTTACTTCAACCTTTTTTATTTGTTTTGGTTTTATCTCTGATACTTGTTGAGTAGACCTTGAAGCCATAATCTCATCTTCTGCCCTATTCTTATATGTTAAGAGGTATGATTGGAAATTCAGCTTACTGGATATGACACATTTGGTTTTTCTTGGACCTGTTTATGTATACTGTTTCATATGAATTCCCTCATGAGAGTTAGATTTGTAGAGAACCACAATGAAACTAAAGCTGACGGGCATCATAGTTTGTTTTAATTTGATATGCCACTGAATTACATGGTTCTCCTTCCTAGGGTTTGTCTTTTACATTGTCATCTTTAAAAGATTGCATATATGCATCTTTTACATGTTCAAACTAATAAAATCTTTGTAGTCTCTTCTTCCCGATTGGCTATTAAGTAATTTGTTTGAGCAAAACCTTTTTATGCTTACTGTCCCCTTGTTAACTCTTACTAGCGTACATTTGAAACATTAATTGCAGTTCAATGTGAATTACTAGTAAGCAAACCGGGTATAGTTATTGTGAATGCTCATTTCTGCTAACCTCTACCCTATTTTTGTTTTTGCAGGAAATTGTACTTAATTATTTCTATGCTACTGCATAGAGATGAAGAAACCAAATCAGAAACTAATGCCAACAAAGAGAAGGAGAAAGAGAGTATTTTCATTATTGGTTCTATCTTTCGAAGTATCAAGTGCTCTGATGACATAGTAGATGCAGCAAAATCAAAGGTTGGCTCACTTTCTTGCCTGTTGAACATGGATTCTATATGAAGGGTGGATTGTGACAAGTTGTTACTACTAGCAGTTTGACTTCCTCTTTCATTACTTCATTCTTCTTATGTCCTTCTCCCTTGTTCTCAATAATTGCTGAGCATAATTCATAGACACACACACACACAAAAAAAAAAAAAAAAAAAAAAGAAAGAAAGAGAGAGAGAGAGAGAGAGAGAGAGAGAGAAAAAGGCAGAATAATGTAAAGAAATGCAAAGCTCCTGGCTCACCCTTATTTACCATTTGAAATTTTCAGAATTCACATGCTATTTGTGACCTTGGATTGTCAATCACGAAGCGCCTAGCTGTAAAGGAGGATGACCTGCAAGGTTTGACTGCATCAGTTCCTCTGCCCTCTGTGCTGTACAAATTGCCTGAAAAGAAAGAAGGGGATGACTCTGGGGTAAGTTCTGTAAAGAATTTTATGAACTGGACCGAACAGCTGAAGAGGAAAATTTTGCTAATTCTTCACCATCTATTTGCTCACCGAATGCATTTTATTTTAGTACTCATGCAGTGGCTTGCTTATTGCTTCTTGAATCTGTGGTTTTTGTTGTCATAAGTTACTTGGAAAGAAGGTTTATGAGGTATTTTGACTTTTGCTACCACTGAACTAGAATATTTTCATGCTGTGCTCCATTATGGAAACGTACTGTATATTTGTGAAGTTATTTATTGCAAGTAGACAGTGGTAGCAAACCACTTCCTTCCACAATGATAGGAGTTGGATGTACGGAAAGTGATCAACATCCTTGTTTCAGTTCTAATTACTTATGATGATTATGTGATGAGTTGGACTGCTGACAACAAACCCAGTTCTGAATCCTATGAAAAAAGGATGACTTATTTATACAATGTCTGGTACTTAGACTTCATGGAGTCTGCTGAAATGGTTGTATTCCAAGTATCTTCAACTGTGTTTTCATTATTGGTTAATGCCATATGTCATTTCCTGTATTGAGCAGGCCATTAGTGGGCACACATGGTTGGCTGATGAGGACATCTTGGCTCACTTTCAATCACTTAAGTTAGAAGCTGATGAAGAGGTATGTTTTGCCAATAGATAGCTATTTGGTCATGTTTGGTGGGTTTTTTTGTACCCTGCATCTTATATTAAAATATATTTCTTTTATAACGTCAGGTTTCTACTGAGGTGGCTCAAGATGAAGACTGAAACATGGTGAAATAGACGGGAATGAAGTACCTCTAGGGAAAATTGTGAAACACTTAAAATCTCAGGGGACCAAGGCTAAAAAGGGGAAGAAGGACAAGTCTTTACCAGCTGAAGCAAAAGTTGCTGAAAATGATGTTGACGTCCTGCAAATGGTGAGGGAAATAAATTTGGATAACTTGGGCATGTCCAGTAAGTTTGAATCAAGCAATGGCCATGAAGATTTTCCTAGTAAGAAAACAAAAAAGGAGCCAGAGGATGAAAAAGGTAAAAAAAGAAAAGCTGGCACAACATGCATTCCAGTACCAAAACGACCAAGGTCGTCACCTCATGGTGCTTTGAGATCACCAGCAAGTGCTTCCAAGGCTCTTGTAAGAGGTTCAAGGGATGACTCGCATAAAGCAAGACTTTCCTCGTTTGAATCTATTGGAATGGATCCAGACATTAGCTCTGATACGAAAGCCAGAGTATCTGCGCAGAAGAAAGTGGTTGAAGGATCTGAGTCAGAATTGTTGGTATCTTGTATTCGAAAGAAAAGTGTTTCAGCAAGGCATAAGGGAAGATACTCTGATGGAGGTCATGATGATGAGCCAGATGAAGTGGGAGAAGCTGAGGATCATGAGGACGTAAGTTCTGCCACTGGTTAATGTGCTTTAAGAATACTTTCACCTATGTCTCTTGGTGGTTTGAGCTAATAGTAATAACTTCCATCTTTTCTTCTTACCTTTTGCAGAAGCCCAATGTGCTAAAAGAGACTGATAAGATAAACCCAAGTAGTAATGTCAAGTCTCTTACGGGGTCTAGCAGGAAGCGTAAAAGGAGAAGTATTGCTGGACTGGCAAAGGTCTATTTTTCCACATCCTTTATGCTCATGGCGGTTTTCTTAATAGTTGACATCCATATGTATATATGATTCTACTTCTGTTCCATACTCCTGAAAATTCCATAATAATAAAAGATGCCATCAGAGAAACGTGTGGTGTATGTAGTTAGTCTGAGGTCATTATGATTGATGAGTATATCTTTAGAAGTTACCTGATGAACCTTTTCCTGTTATCTCTTGCTTCTCTCTTTTTGATTTTGTTTAAACTTTTTACTACTACCAGTTGCAAGTGTGACAGGCGGGTATTCTCCAGCGTGATAAAAGTGATTTCAATTGTCTAGAGGAAATAAAACAAAAGATGTCTGGGCTAGGACTCTCCTATTAATGGCATTTGAATTGTTGTCTTACATACCAAACTATAACTTTAAGGACCTACTCTATATCTCTCGGTCAGCCTTGCTTTTATTCAGCCTAGCAGCAGGCATCTTTTAAACCATTACAAGGTGCACACATTTTGTACTCATGTCTGCTTTGATTTCATATCTCAAGCCATGGTCCTGCAACTGCGTCAGCAAATATGGTTTATATTTTTGTTTCATACCATTTCATTTGTGTTCATTTTTATCTGTGTATACAGTTTCCCGTATGTTCATTTCTTTTCCTTATACACATTTTTTTTCTGGATTGCGAGTGACGCATTCATGAGACCTACTAGGTCTCAATTCACGGCCTCTACCCTATTCTCCAAAGGGAAGGAGGTGCCATTTGATCAAGGGCTCATTGGCCTTTCTGGGCTTTTCTTTTGTTGAGGTTTAATTGCTTACTCTATATTTAGAGTCAGTGGTGAGCTGCTCTTATAACAGTTTGTTACTTGATCTGATGTAACTTCTCCCCACAGTGCACATCAAAGGCTGGTGGACGAGATATTGAAGACTTGATTAGTTGCAGAATAAAAGTTTGGTGGCCTATGGATAAACAGTAAGTCCCCATTTCATCTACATAAGGCAGAACAAGAAAATCAAAGGAAAGCGTGAGGCTCTACCATCTTTGTCACTTGTACACACAGTCACTGATACTTGCCGCCAGATTTAATTTTAGCTCGCATATCTCTATTCCATCATTGTTTGTCAAGTGACAAACCTTTTTGTTGAAGAGTGTTCTAGTTTTTCTCCTCCATGCACTTTCTTGTCATGGAAAAACGTCTTTCCTCTTCAATTTTAGCTCAAATATTGATCCTGATGTCTGATTGCGAAACTCACAGATTTTATCAGGGGACGGTTAAATCTTATGATCCTCTGAAAAGGAAGCATGTGGTAAGCCGCACCTTGTCCTCAACTTCTGGGTTGGATTCTTGGGGTTTCTTGTGATTATTACTAAAGAGAACATACTTTAATTATTTGAGAAGCTTCCTTTTATATAAGTTTCACATGTTAATGTTATATGGAAGGTACTATATGATGATGGGGATGTGGAAGTTCTCCGCCTAGAGAAGGAGCGCTGGGAGCTTGTGGACAATGGTCGCAAGTCTTCAAAGGTTTAAAGACTTCACTAGTGTTCTTTACACTGGCTGAAGAAGTTCCATTATCTGTTTCAAACAATGAGTTTTGATTTATTTTCTAACCTTTTTTTTTGTCCCATAAACAGAAGTTAAATTCACCAAATGGTCTTGCTTCAAAAGAAGTGTAAGTGTTGCCTTCCTGATGCAGCATGTAGAGTATCCTGTTTTTCCAATGTTCAGATTGAATCTTTTTGAAAAGAAAACTTGCAACTGATTGGTTTTATTGCAATCTCTTGTTCATCTTTAGCATTTTTTTCTCACTTATATTCTGTCTTTGGTATGCTGTCTTCCTTTCTTCATGTATCATGTCTTTCATCGTACTATAGGTCACCTGGGAAGAAAAATAAAAATTCAGCTGGTTCACGTTGGAATAAGCAATCAACTAAGATGTGAGTGAAACTTGCCCTCTGAATGCCCCTTTTTGTTAGTCAGTTACCTCTTGGTTATTCCAATTATATGATCTTTGTTCCGTAGTGTGAAAAAGAAAAGAACCCCAAAAAGGAATTTGAAGCCTGGGCGAAAGGGCTTATCAAAAATTGACTTGGGTGAAGCTGAAGACAAGGGGAATTCTGATGCACCAAGTCCTGAACCCAGCTCACCTTCCAAAGCTGATGAATTGAACTCAGGTGAAGTGTCTTATCAGTTTCTACTATAAATTATGCATGTCCTAGTAAACACTGGAGTTTGGACCAGGTGAAAGGCATTATTCTTTTTTGTTTTGGTGTGTATTTGACTGAACATTATCCCGATTTGATATGTGTACAAGCGAAATATTTTGTTTTGGTAACTCATTTTGTCTCTCTAGTTGTGGAATACCAGTAGCGGTGCAGGGTAGAATAAGTTGTTGACTTCTTGCAAAGCACAATTATGTAACAGTTCATTATTTATAAAAGTGACATACTTGCCACAAAAGGAAAATACAATTTTTACACGTCCTTGGTTGGTTAGAAGAACATGGCAGGTGCCAATTACTGATTTGTATGTTGCTGGTGCGGCAACTGTTGAAATATTATTGAGCGCCAAGACACGACATGCTTAGTTTAGCATCAAATTCAACCCACTTACCTAATGATGGGATAAAATTGTTTGTTATGTAGAATTCTATCTATTGAACTCAAGTAGTGCGAGTATTTTGCCTAGAAATAAAAGTGTCAGAGAGAGTGAGGGGAAGGGTATATCACTTAGGCATATATTCATAAGTTCGGTGCTTTGTGCAATTTCTTGGTATTCTCAATTCATTTGTGTTTCTTTAGGTGATTCAGATGGGGAACAAGATGAAAGACGGGATGAGAACATATCAGATGAGGAGGATTCCGAGAAGGAAGTTAAGTCAGTTTCAAAAAGAAAAGAGTTGGAACACACAGAGGAGAGCCTGCATGATTCAGATGAATCTGATGAAGAGAAAACTCCTGATTTTGAAGCGAGAAGTGCCAAAGATATTGACAGTGTTCCTGAAGACAGTCCAATTGGTGACAAAGAGAAATCTCATTCAGAAGATAAAGAAGCAGATGAATCGAGCAGTGCAACGAAAGAGGAAGCTGATGAAGAAGAAAAGTCAGATTCCGAAGGACGTCAAGCCAAGGGAAGTATTAGCAGAAGAAAGGAGAAAAAACGTCGAAGAGAGTCTTCAAAACCTTCTGATCATAGCCATTCTGAAGCTTCTGATGATGAGCCACTTGTATTTTCCTCCAACCTTGGCTTTTTAGTAAATAAAGTTTATTCAGCAACGCTGGCGTTGATTACATTAATTTGGCTCTTATTAAATGCAGATGAAGTGGAAGAACCGAGCGGGGAAAAGAGGTTCAAGACGATGATTGTAAGCAGTTTGGGCAAAGTTAGCAGTGACTTGCAAGAGTTTCCTTAGCTGTGGTGCCGTGCGAAAAGGAGGTTCCAGTGTGATCTATACAGTGATTGGCGCAAAGGAAGAAAGGAGATGAAGCCCATTCAATTATGTAAACAGACAAATAAACGTACAGAACAGTATCCCGGCAGTGATGTGTAGAATGTACAATAGCAGTAGACATTCCCACTATTAGGCAAGAAGCAGTGGTAGTTCATCTTAGAAAGTGGGATAACTATTCTGAGAAATGACGGTGGTAGGGTTAGATGGTAGGGTTCAGCATGTAATTTGAGGTGTGGTGCGTCTTTTTGACTGCTCTAATTAGTAAAGATGGGCCACATGTACAGTTATATATCTTACTGTTTGATTGCTAACAGCCAACAGCCCGTGATAGTCTGTATCTTTTACTTTTATTTTTATTTTTTCTAAGCTTCCCCTTCTCTTGGATGGTTGAACTTGGAACCACATGGAACGCGTGGAATTGGAGAGGGAATTGACCTTGCCTAACAAACTGCCTAACCTGCGTGCCACCCATTACAAAGTTAACCAACAAACGGGTCTCAATGGATTCGTCTTTGACATCGCTCTGCTTCAAACAAGCTCCTAAAAAATTGTTTGAAATCCAAGCATAAGGTTGCCCAAGGAAAGGTCTCTTCTTTGTTTTTTTTTTTTAACCACACACATCATGCAACTGTGCCGAATTGAGTTAGATGCTTGTCAACCTTATTGACAGCCGAGACTCTTTGGTCTTGTTCTTTGTTCCTTCTTAGATTTATCCTCTTCAAGCCGTGCATCCCTGTGGGAAGTTTGTAGCTCGCGTGGTTGACCCAGTCAATACATGGTAGCGAGTGACCAATTCTTTTTGGCCCAAAGGAAGGACAAAATCATATTATCCTCGTTGTTCAACGAAGAGTGAGTCAGAGTCAGCGTAGACGGGCACTGCTATCCCTTTTTGTACGAGAAAAGAACTGGTCTCCTCAAGTTGTCTTCCTAACCGGCGCCTGCCGGTTCCCCGCTTTCCTATCCTCGTCTTTAAAAATGGTCTTATCGAGCTGGCACGTCTGCTAGCAAATATCTGGCGCCCAGTTCCCAAACGCCAAAACCAACGAAATCCCTGATCGTTATTTCGGTATGTGGATTCAACTGTTTCTATTTTTGTCTTTGATTTTATTTGATTCAACGAAGAAGCCGTTTTGTATTACATACAGATTTATCACTTTTTTGTATTTGTTGGGCGTTAGTCTGTTCTTTGATGCTGCTGCTATTGTGGTGGTTTTTCTATGGATTTTGCTTCTACCTTGTGCATAACATAAATGGAAAAAATGCTGGGTTTCTCATTTCCTACATTGGTTTGTTTCAGCCAACCTTCTTGATTTCGCTTTCTTTTATCAAAATCTCACCCCTTTTCCTCCAATTTTAGACCTCCCTTAATGTTTTATAGTGTATGTATTTGTCCGTGTGTAAATACACATATTATTCGGAGTTAAGAGCACCTTTTTAGATGCGGTAGTTTAGAGTTAGAGCACCTTTTAGTTCTCGGAAGTTGTTCGGCTTAGCTTTATTAATTTCCTCAATTCCACCTGTCATTTCTATCTTGTACCACATACGGATAAATGGGCGTCGTATCATCGAGTTTTAACGCATATTTTGGCTCGATGCTTTGCAGTGGTTGGGTGTCGTTTTGAGTTGATACATTCGTAGAAGTGGATCATGGGGGAGCAGCTGGGGATACTAAAAGTGACGGTTGTCCAAGGAAAGAGATTGGTGATCCGGGATTTCAAGAGCAGCGATCCATATGTGATAGTCAAGTTAGGCAATCAGGTGGTTCTAGGCTCTTAGATTTGTTCCTCTAATATTTGTGGATATTTGCAAATTGACTCATGTTTATCTCAGAGCACTTTGATATCTTACTTCAATCTGGAGGAAACTATGACGCTGATCTAATGATTTTATTTATTAATATATTTTTCATTGTGTATTACCTTCCATATTCTATAATGTTAAATGCAAATTCGTTGCTGTCGCATAGTATTTAGTGTGCAAAATGTATGAACTTGGAGTTCATGTTTGTGTTCCTTAACTAATGAGCTACAAGTTGATGATTGGATTGAAAAGATCAAGGAAAAAAGAGATAAGGTGAATTCCATGTTTTTGCCGAGGCTGGAATTAATTTTGTTTGCCATGACTTGCCAGTTGCCTTTCATTTTAATGTTTGCTGTCTCCACATACTTGATTTTGCAATAATTTTGGCAGAACAAAGAAAATGAATTAAGCAGATTGCTAAAGAATTCTTCATCAGCACCTTTGAAAATGCTTGGGGCAAGGAACTTGTTAATATCTCCATAGTGGTTCTGTTAAACAGTTTTGTCCCTATACAAGTTTTTAATTAACTTATTTCTGTTATCTGTATCAGACAGCCAAGACCAAGGTTATCTACAGTTGCCTTAATCCTGTTTGGAATGAAGAGCTAAGTTTCTCGCTCACAGAGCCTGTTGGAGTTCTAAATTTGGTAAGTTCTTCAAGTCCAGAAGAAGCATTGTTATGAATTGTATTGTTTTTTGAAGTATATGAGGGTTTTAGGTGGGACCTTTTGCAATCTTATTGGTTTTAGAATACACAAGTTTTTTTTTTCTCTGCTTTCCTTTTGTCTAGTTGCAAATTTGGTTGAATGGTATAATCCCAAAAGGTTCTAATTATCCTTGTTTGGAATTATCAAATTTGATCATGGAGATTTGATGTGTTGAAACTTCTCAGTAGTCCCTCCTTTCAGCTATGTTCTCTTTGTTTTACCTGATTCAACTCCTTGGTTTGACTTATGGATTCACAAAACATCCGTTGAATGTCACTTATTGAGACTTGCTGCAACAACCTGTGCTGAGATGTGTGGAACGTTTCAATGACATGCCTGGATCTATCAGTTTTTTCTAAATAGTAACAGGTTTTCACTTTTGAGTGCCTTTCAGTTAAAATGTTGTGTGTGCATTACAATTTGAAGGGCATAATTCTTTGTTCTGTCAGTAAGCTTGTGATTGAACTTCTTGTCCCGAAACCTTGATTGGGGTTTTCCGAATGGAAGTTTGACACCTTTTTGTGTTGTCTTAAATTGTCCACCCCGCTATGGTCCAGGACCTTTACTCAATGGGGGCGGTATGAGCTGCTGCTTAGATTGTCACCCAAGCATGCTCTTGCCCTTGTCAGTATTTGCTTTATTCATTATTCTTCCTTCGGTTTTTGTACTTTCTACTTCTGGTGAAGTGGTTTTTTAGTTTGACTCTCATATTGCCTTTTGGAAGAAGGTTTCAATCCTTTTCTATGTTATGTTCGAGGGCACTCTTTTGCTATCGGTACATAGACCTTGGTGTTGGTGGCATTGAAATGGTGAAAAAATGAGAGAAATGGGTTCCTTTCTGCTTTAAAAAGTTGGCTATCTGGGGAGAGTAGGATATGAGAATTCAGAGGACTCAGACGTACTTGGAAGCACTAATACTTTGACGTGATTTAATCATATTAACTTTTGGTGATACATGCTGTTAATTTATTTTGAAGAAGAGATGTTTTTTCCGACTCTTAGTTTCCTCATAACCTGCTACCTAAGGTTCAAGTTCTGAATTTATCCGTTTGGGAAATAGGTTCTTTTGTCATAAACTTGGACATCTGGTTATGTTCTCATCTCATTCAAACTCTCTGTGTCTGCTTATGTGTTGCACAAGTAGTCAAAAAAGTAGTCTTGCCAACGCAGGCGACACTGTGCAGTCTGATATTTGTGGCATCTGAGCCAATTGCAATTTTTCTGGCAGGAAGTATTTGACAAAGACCGTTTCAAGGCAGATGACGAGATGGGGCATGCTTACCTTAGCCTTCAGCCAATAGTCTCGGCGGCTAGATTGAGACAGATCCTGGGGGTAACCTCCGGGGCGACGACATTAAGGAAGGTCATCCCGGACGGTGACAATTGTCTTCTTGTGGAGAGCTCCATCACTTGTGTAAACGGCGAGGTCGAGCAAAGTGTTTGGTTAAGGCTTTGCGAAGTGGAGTCTGGTGAGATCGAGCTGAAGGTCAAGTTGATCGACCCTCCTGTTGCTCACCCAAGATAGTGCAGAATCTGTAGTTGGCGTCGGTTTTACGTTCCTAACAATTGGTGGGGTGGGGAGGTGGTGGGTATGGAAGAGTGTGAATTTGTAAGTGAAGTAGTTTAGCTTAACCTCATGTAGCCTCCCCCCAAGGGATCTGTCAATAAACCACCACTGTAGAATTAGTGTATGAATCTCGGGTTGGCTCAAGTTGAACCTAGGATAGTTTCTCTTTGAATTTTCGTTTTCCTCTTCTTCGACCCCATCAAGAATACTGTTTAACTTGGCTTGCAATAAATTCAATGTGTCTCCTTCGTTTCCACGCTGCGCCTTCTTTTTTCTCCAAGCAAAAACATAAAACCAGTTCACATCAATCTTCAGCTAAAACTCCATCCATTGTTTTGGTATATGAAGTTTATTAGAAGATTCAATGCCTTAATTCAAAAATTAATTTAAGAATTAAAAAAATATTTTTTATTTACACGCTGACCAATATTTGATTCAAATTTTCATAAAGTAAATTCAACTTAGACATGATTACTTTATTTAAATTTTATTATAAGAAATTATATATTTAACATTTTTCCTGACCATGTTTTTACGACATCGTTATTATTAAAATAACAATTAAATCTAAAAAATTTCAGCAGAACCTATTATGAAAAATCTAACTGTAGGTGAAAGGGCAACGCCAAAAAGGCTGGCGCGGAACCGGAGTCGGTACTGCTGCTTGGTTCGATGAGTCTGAGGTTGAAAGCGGTGAGCGAAGCGGCGGACCTGAACCCCGAGAATGAGAGCGGCTTGAAGAGACGGGAACAGATAGTGGATCTGGGGAACGGAAGCGAAATCGTTTATGTACCGAAGTTTTTGCCTTTTAATCGGGCGTGGGATTGCTTCCACTACCTCGACAAGCAGATTCCTTGGACCAGACCCACCATTCGAGTCTTCGGCCGCTCTTGCGTCCAGGTAAAGGAACATGAAAAATTTGCATCTTTACGAGTAAATTTTGTGTGCTTTGGTCGTTCATATGCAATCCCTCTAATTCAGTAGTATTTGATTTTGATAGCCTAGAGACACATGTTACATTGCGAGTCCTGGGCTGCCGGACCTGATTTACAGTGGATACCAGCCACATGCTTATTCTTGGGATGATTATCCTCTACTTAAGGAGATTTTTTATGCGGTGAGAATGATTATGTACAAATACTGATTATTAGTGCATAAGTGAGGTCTACAAGGGGGTTGATCATGCCGGTTTTGTTCATTAATTTCTGAAGGTCCACAAAGCTCTTCCTGGGAGTAGTTTCAATAGCTTGCTCTTGAATAGGTATAAAGGTGGTAATGACTATGTCGGTTGGCATTCTGATGATGAGAAGCTCTATGGGTCGACTCCAGAAATTGCTTCAGTATCCCTTGGATGTGAACGTGAATTCTTCTTGAAGAGGAAACCCAGTAAGAAATCCCATGGTATGATTTATGCAACTTTATGCATTCTTGTGGATGCTGTGTGGATTTTGTTGCAATTCCTGAATCCACCTAGATTCAGCTCTTTTTAAACCTTTATTTCTATTGCTAAATCAATAAAACTCCCATCGTCAGGCATCTATCACTGTTCATGTGTCACGGAAAGGTTTATTACAAGTTAGATTTAGTAGTTGATTGCATCAGTTGGTGCTTAGTTTCTATGGAGTATAAACCTGGACAGTTTGTTTTTGAGTTACATCAATTCTATAGTAAGTTGCCAGAGGACTTATGGGGTTCTTATGTATGCAATTGTCCTTTGGTGCTAGTGTCAAAAAGCCAAGACGAAGAACCTGCAAGCAAGCGGTTGAGGAAGAGTAATCATGCCGATCAGCACTCATTCACACTTAAGCATGGATCCCTGCTGGTAATGAGGGGCAACACTCAGAGGGATTGGATCCACTCTGTGCCTAAGCGTGCAAAAATAGATGCAACTCGAATTAACCTCACCTTCAGGCATGTTCTTTGATGAGTCCGGCTAAAAGAGAATGATTTTCTGTCGAGCTTATTCTGCTTGTCAGGTGTTGTTGAAGAACCAGCTGTAACAAGGTACCTTGTATTTTGTTAGGAGATGGAATGTACAGATTTCTTGACAACATGATATGAATGTTTGAAGGTTCAGGAATTTCAAAAGGTTTTGGAATATGGAATATGCATTTGTGTAAAATGCATCAAATTTAAGTTCGTCAGTTTTCTTGACAACATGATATTAAGTCTAATGAGATTCGAATGTTTCTGATATGACGCAATTGCTGAGTCCGGTGAATTCCACACTCGAACAAAGATGACTGCCTTGTCCTCCTTTTCTACTTCCTCTGCTCGAGTTGCATTATATTACTAAAGAAACCCAATGCCCTTCCAACGCGCGGGAAGGAGAATTGTATAGATTAGTTAAAACTTACAAACCCACAGCATGATAGGTCTAATCGCATAGCATGCCAAAAATAATAAGGCAGCATGAAGCAAATTTGAATTTTGAATCAGAAGCCATTAAGAGGTCTATCTATGACAAGCCGAGTGCAATTGCAGGGTGGACAGCTAGTATATGACATGCTATGCCATTGAGCTCTGTGATGATAGAGGTGGACTGATGGTATGTAGAATCAAATTTGGTTTTATAATCATTGCGATCGAGTTTGCACAATCTCTCCAGTCTCCATTTTAATCAGGCCATAAAATGTGAATTCGAGTTCTTCACTTTTTTTTTCCTTTGGCTGTGCTAAGCAAATATAAACGCCGGCGTATCTAAGTTTCAGGCATTGTAACGAGAAGATGCAATAAAAAGGACAACATTTTAGCAGAAGACCAGGCCAATGATTGTCCTCCGATGCCAATTATGACTCTCTGATCCGAAGCTAGTCTTTGTAGGATTTACCCACCTCGTGTTCTCAATCCACCAAGGTCTGCAGGACATGGAACTTGTTGAGGTCTACAGAACAATTGGCAGTATTAACAATTTTTGAACGCTGTAAGTTGAATGGTTCTCAACATTCAAGATGTGGATTTTAGACAAGTATTTTACCATCGTATTGGGAAAGAAAGTCTTAAAATCTAGATTTTTTAAAAAAAACAATTAAAAATTCCATTCTACATTATCTTATCGACAGAACTTGATAGGATAAAAAAGAAAAAAGAAAAAAAAATTTAGAACTACTTTCAAAATAAATAAATAAAATTATAATATTAAGAACCATCATTGAAGAAGAGCTTAGAACCATGATGTGCTGATATAATCGTGGAGTTGGATGGGTTGGGTGATACAGCTGAGCAGAACTTAACAGGATAACGACGGACAATGAGGGGCCCCACGGAAACGGGTGCGTTTTGCGCTTTCCAAGGTCGAAGCTTTCAACTTTCGGAAGTAAATCTTCTGGAACGCACTTGGTTTCGTGTCCGAGGGTGATCGCGAGCTCTCGCACTTCCAATCATTTCTAACCTTTCTCACAAGTTCCTCAAATCCAAAAGGGTGTTGGTTTGTCGGTCTTACTGACTTGCTAGAGAATTTCTTTCTTAGACGATCCGAATGGCTGCTGTGTCGGTGGCGTCCTCGGACTCTATTAGACCTCGAGGTTCTTTCTTAGTTATTGTTATTGTTATGAATTGCCTCTTGATCACGTTATTTTCACATGCTCTTCCTCCGTTTCATTTTCCATATTTGTTAAACCTTTGGGTTCAGCTTGACTTCCTTCTTACAATCTTGTCTAAAATTTCCTTGAACTCCTCTGATATCAATGGTTCAATTACTTGGAATTGCCCGTGGTAAGCATTCTTTTTTGGAGGATCATAAAAGACGGGAAATTTTCAAATATCTTAAAAGGACTTCTTTTTTGTTTAATATGAACAGGCTTACGAATTTGGCCCTTGGAGCGATTCTTACATTTGTTGCAGCTTTTTAATCTATAGTTGTTTCTTACAGATGTTTGTATTGTTGGCGTTGCTCGTACACCGATGGGCGGCTTACTTGGTACTCTTTCATCGTTGTCCGCTACACAGCTTGGCTCTATAGCTATTAAAGGTGATTACTACTACGTAACTCTCTTTAACTGTAGGTTTTTTTTTTTTAATCTCTTTCTGTTGTTATTTTCCCATAGACTGTGTTACTGTTGGGAATAATATTCGTGTCTGTGTGTTTTATTCACATTCTGATTGTAATTGATCTATTGAAGGTGCTCTTAAGAGGGCGAATGTTGATCCTTCGCTTGTGCAAGAGGTTTTCTTTGGGAATGTCCTAAGTGCAAATTTAGGCCAAGCTCCAGCTAGACAGGCTGCTTTGGGTGCAGGCTTACCTAGTTCAGTGATCTGCACCACTATTAACAAAGTTTGTGCATCAGGGATGAAAGGTGTGCCCTCCATTGGATTGAGAGTGATCGTTTCACTTCTACTGTGAAAGAAAAAGGAAAACATAGACTTGGATTGAATGATTGTTTCTCTTCTTTGTCCCAGCAACAATGCTTGCAGCACAATCTATCCAGTTGGGTCTGAAGGATGTTGTTGTAGTTGGTGGAATGGAAAGCATGTCTAATGCGCCTAAGTATCTAGCTGAAGCGAGGTTAGCCTTTGTGCCGTTAATTGTTTATTCAATATTTGACATCGTATTGCTTTTGTGCTTTTACTTATGGACTTGGAGGTTGAATGAGGACATGCTTGTGAAAATTGAGAAACCTCTTAGGTTTTATGAAAGGATCTTTGTCGTTGAAGCATGTAGGTATGTATGTATAAACAAGCTTGAAGGATATGGTACTTTTGTGGATTTCCTTGACAGTGTCTATCTTGTGTCAGTAAGGCCTTCTGTATAGGAAAGAATCATAGAAGCAAAATTTTATTTTGACTTTGAACAATTTGATGAACCTTTCTAGCTGAATACGATGATTATCTCTATTGTCCCATTAAATGTTTCACTACGCTTGCACTAATTTTGCTATGTTTACACAGCTATTGAGAAACTGAGGGACTTGTAGATGTTTTCTGTTGTCTTACCTCGCATATATGTGTTAAGTTGATGGAATTATCTTTGTTATCAGTTCTGATTACGTTTTATATACAGGAAGGGATCTCGATATGGCCATGATACTGTTGTGGATGGCATGGTGAAAGATGGACTATGGGATGTTTACAATGACTTCGGAATGGGAGTTTGTGCAGAAATATGTGCCAATCAACATAGCATAACAAGAGAAGAGCAGGTACTGTTCTGTGGTATATTGTCCACTTAATAATATCTGATGCGTTTTATGTTTTGGATGTTTGTCAATTGAATGTAGTTGGACCAATTTTATTCTAAATGCCTTGTTTTTTTTAATATAATTTTTTGTATCATTGGCTTTTTAGTTTTAGTTTTAGTTTTTTATTTGTTCTTATGACATTTGATTCATAAGTTACCACAAAGAGTGAGCTTAGAGTTCTGTCACGATACCATGCATCAAAGCTCTTGAAGAACTAAAGGTGTCTTCTTTGATGCTGTATCTTCTATAATTAACTGTTTCCTTTAGTGACCTTTAAAGTTTCGGTTGGATATATGTTTTCCTTTCTGCTTTATCTTCTTTTTTCTGCAGGATGATTATGCTATTAGGAGCTTTGAACGGGGAATTTCTGCACAGAATAGGGGTCTGCTAGCATGGGAAATAGTTCCGGTATGATTTGTTGTTCCATACTATGCAGGAAAGAGTTTGAAATCTATGTGTCAAGTTAATGTCAACTGCTAATTCTGTGCAGGTTGAAGTTTCTGTAGGAAGAGGGAAGCCTTCAATAATTGTTGATAAGGATGAAGGTTTACAAAAGGTGAATTCAGGCCGGGATTAACTTATTTAAGCTATGTCATTTTAACAGTTATGTAATCTCAATTGATTACTTGACTAGCCTTCATTACCTACAGGTGGTTGTCAATTCATAAATTAGATTGCACCACTCCAGCTGATGGACGTTAATCTACTTTTAAATGTATATATCAACAAGTTTCATATTTTCAGTGCTCCAGAAAATTATGGGAAAGAGAAGAAAAAGATATTGGCTATGCTTGTCCTGACTAATTTATCAGAGGCATGGCAGTTTGTTTTTCCTTTAGTTTTTGGTTTTGCACAACCCATCACCTATCTACAAGCCCCTCATTGAAATGACAAAAACAGAGGAAAAAAAAATATATAAAAGAATCAAGTCCTTGCAAAATGTCAGAGACCCCAATCTTTTCAACTGGTTACCAATTTTTCTGTCATATATTTCTTTTCGTCTGTTCCCTGGCTTTCCAAGTAGATAGGGCCTTGGTCTTTGCTATGAATGCTGTGGACCTTATTGTTACTGATTATTGACTCAAAAGACTATTGGTCTCCTGGAGAATGTAGACTTGGTCTAAACTTAGATGTTTAGTACGTAACTACCACATGCAGTCCATTAAGAAATTAACTAAAATGTCCAGATAGCTCCCCAAGACAATAGTTTTCTTCATGTTGATTTTATACTGGTTTTATCTTCTTTTTCTTTTTTCCCTTCTCTTTTGACTAATTTGTAGTTTGTCAATGTCAATTCCTTGTTTTCTGACTTACCTTTTCCTCCACCACCTTTCTCTCTCCCAACTCATAAACATACCATTTTAGTTTGATGCTGTAAAGTTGAGGAAGCTCAGACCAAGTTTCAAGGAGGGTGGTTCTGTTACTGCTGGCAATGCTTCTCTCATAAGGTCCTCTATCTCTCTCACTCTTCCCCCTCCCCAGCACCCCCCCCCCCTCCCCCCCGCCTCCTTTTCTCTCCCCCCAGTGCCATGATAGGTTGGTTGTACAGTTTTGTTGCTTCCTTGGTATTGGTGCTGAAGTTGAATTCCTTATCATTTACTCTGGTTTGGTGCTCTCATTATGGACAGTGATGGTGCAGCAGCATTGGTGCTGGTGAGTGGGGAGAAGGCACTTCAACTAGGGTTGCCAGTGATTGCAAAGATCAAAGGTTATGGTGATGCAGCCAAGGTAATACAAAGAATTTGTGATTTTTTGGCTTGGTATTAGTGAAATTTCAATTGAATGGTGCTAAAACAAAGTTATCTGTGCAGGCACCTGAATTATTCACAACTGCACCAGCCCTTGCAATACCAGAAGCCATTTCAAATGCTGGATTGGCAGCTTCTCAAATTGATTACTTCGAAATAAATGAAGCATTTTCAGTAAGAATTCATGCATTGCTTGCCCCACTAGTCACTTGTTCATTGAGCTCTAATTTAAACTCCTCATGTAGGTTGTGGCACTTGCCAATCAAAAGCTGCTTGGTCTAAATCCTGTGAGTCTTCAGCTAACACTGTTACTAATTCATAATTCAGTGAACTCTGAATTGAGTTGCTTTTTAGCTGTTCATTCTCTCTGCATTCTCAAAAGTATTATCAACTCTATATTTTATTATGGATACAGGAAAAACTCAATGTGCATGGTGGAGCTGTATCATTGGGACATCCACTGGGATGCAGTGGAGCTCGTATATTGATCACTTTGTTAGGGGTAATATGAAGCTATCTTTATTTTGTTCTATCCACATAGTTAATTTATGATTCAACCAAAGATAGTTGATGTATACGTGAATGGATATTATTCCTCCGATTTGTTCTACAACTAAAACCATTTAGGAGAGGACCATTTTTTAGGAAATTAGGAACAAATGAAATTAGAAAGGAATAATAGTGAAAACTGAATATTGTTTTTGCAGGTGTTGAGACATAAGAATGGGAAGTATGGGGTTGCTAGTATCTGCAATGGGGGAGGAGGCGCATCTGCCCTTGTTCTTGAGCACATGTAAGCCGTTTACATTTGGTATTTCATTTGGTCGATCTAATATTTCAAACTTTGTAATCGTATTATGCTACTGGTAAGTACCTGGCCTTAAAAAGTCTTGCTTACCATTACCCATATTTGATGAGATAGCTCAATGACAAACCACAAGCAAATAGACGAATATTAAAAATAACCAAGTTGGCTTTCTTAAGTTTCCCCCAAAGCAGTAATTGAATCACTGATCCACGTATAGTTTCATTACCACTGTTGAAGGTGTCAGAGAACAACAGATATTTCAATCTCTCTTGCCGTTATGTTAAAGCTTTTAAGTCGGGGAAGAATTTTGCATCTTGCAGGTCCGTTTCGCCGGTGGTACCTTCTAGGTTATGACTGATTTGCTGCTCAGGTTTCTCTCTATTGGTTAAACTTATTTCCTTTTTCCTTTTTAATCTCTTCTTTTCTTTCTGAATAACGAAGCAAAAGATACGGTGTCAGCTCGTTCGAAGAAATGTATGATATCTAGCATGTCATGTTTTGGCAGCTACATTTGTTATGACCAAATGATACAATATGTTAAGACAGGTAATAGGCTAGCATATTACTTACAGACATCATCACCTGAATTATGGCAATCTCCGACATGGGATAGAATAAATACACGCCATTGCAAGCATTATAGTCCCTTTAGGAAGTATCATTAAATGCTACCTTTTGGTTACTAGAAACGGTTCCTTTCCGATTATTCCTTAAGTAGCAGTAAGTTTTGCATCGCGCCATAAAGGAGCTTAACACAGGGCTAAGGCACAAGCCAATACAGCATACATAATTGACCGTCGTGTGACTGAGGTAGGCATGCGACCGTTGTCTGTCCTGAGGAACATACCTTGGTAGACAGGCAGATTGAGTATGACCAGTAGACCACATAGAAGAATCTGCAATGTTAACGGTTGTGAAAGCAAAGTTTGCTCACCCATAATCAACTTCTCCATTCCTCCAAGAAAACAGAATGCGTTTGTGAGTGCAAGTGTTGCTATAATGGTAAACATTGGGGAAGAACTACTAAATTCTAGGACGTCTTTCTTGTATCTCAGTGACACATCGTTGTTGGCCACCTTTTCTGTGATGACAAAGGCCGATTTTGTAAAACCCAGTAGTTTTAAGATGCAGTCAAAAAATCCGAACAAATAGGAAGTAGTTCTTTTGAACAGCAACATCCTTTGATCATTCCACCAGCCTTGGAGTGTGCCCCCACACCAAAGAAATTCTCCAAGACTGTAGGCGCTTTGGGCAGAGAAGACAAATCCAAATGGTAAGAACCATGGGTTTGAAATCTGTCGGTTCAGAATGGTATCGTTCTTAGAAGATGATATGGCAACAATCAGAGGCAAGTTCAGCAAGTAACAAGTTTCGTACCTTGGGAAACAAGGACATGCTTCTCAACAGGCAAATGGATGGAACAGCGACGTAGTACAGCGCGGCCAAGGAGTTTGCACCCCATAGCAAATATACACAGTATGAAAGTTGAAGTTTTAGGGGGATCTTTTTGTACCCATAAACAAAGGGACAGTATGAGGCAAAGACCTGAAAATCTCCTTCACTCCATCTCTTATGCTGTAATAGTGACTGCAGTAGTGTTGTTGGAGCAAGTCCAAGGAAGCCATTCCTTTCTGGATTGAAGTATACGGATCTCCAACCTCGAGATTGCATAGCTAAGCCTGTTAGGATATCTTCCACTAGACAACCATACTTCAGACCCATCTGCAAAATACCACACAATATGAGAAAGGAAAAGGAGAGAGAAGTTCCACTGGAGAGTCATACTTCAACACATCTGCAAAACCCACAAAATATGAGAGAGAAGAGTGACCTCCTTTCCCCATTCAGTGTTGTCTTCATAGGTACAGCTTGCAAGGACTTTGCATGTTTCTTCTAGTACACTTGCACTCTCTTCAACTTTTCTATCATTCCATCTCTTCCAGTCTGCCCTATATTCCTTGCTATACTTCTGTCCAGAAAGAGTCTCTCTTCTGTGAAAGCACCCGGTGCCTATATAGCAAGGCCCTCCATTTGCATCGAATCCTGGAAGCTCTACCTTTAAAGCGAGTCACACAACTCCGTAAGGTCTTTTCTTGTCAAAACAGTTGGCAGTTAATTCATTAGTATGGACACCTTTTAAGTTGTTTCTTCATCCTCACCTTGCTTGTTACGATCATGGAATTGCTGTAAACGTCATTCTTTGTAAGATTATATAACGTCTGCGGGAACTGAACGAAGCCAATTTCATCACCTTTTTCTGCATCCATGAAAAAGCAGACAGCATCTCTCACAGAGTCCGAATTGTTTGAGTACATGTCGCAGTCCACATTAAGAATTATCGGAGCATTGCTTATCTGCGAAGACACCCTTATCTATTTTTTTTGGTTAATACCATAAGATATGCAAAAGACATTAACAAATGATTCTTTTGTGACGAATATTGCAAAAAAAAAAAAAAATGAGCCGTAAGATTATGTGGATCTTACCAGTGCATTCATGGCTCCTGCTTTAAAATTATGGTGGTACTGGGGCCTCTTTTCACGTGCTAGGTACACCAGTGATGGCAAAGGTTGTCCTTCAATGTCCACAGCCTCGGGGTATTTCCCATTTATAAGTATCTAAGAAATGGTTAAGATCTATTAAGAACCAGGGAAATCGAGTTACTTTTGAAGGTGTAAACGTTGATTACTTGACAACTTAGAGCGTACTTGAAGAATGGTTTGGTGATCACGTTGGCTTGCAACCGAATTCCACTCGCTAAATCCCTTGTGTTCTTTACGTATTTCTTTCGAAATTTGACCCAGCTTTGTGGTAGTTTCAATCCGTTTCTTCATGTCTTCATATGATTTCTGTCACATGAAACAGGATTTAAAATGAAAATAAAAAGATGTTCATCATTTGATTTGCACCTGCATTTTGGCAGTAAACATGCTTCGACAGGAACAATAAGCTACATAGTTTCCTATTATATTACTTGAATGTGCCAGTCAAGGCATGGCCCCCTGTTCACAGCTATGCTACAAGTAGCTAGCGAGGGTAAGATGTCTCTACAAACTATGAGATGACACCTTGGACTCTTCCCTAACAAGCCCTTTCGCTGTTATGAGATGGCACCTTGACATCTAACTCTCGCAGAGAATTGGCGTGGGTGGAACGAATCCAACCAAGAATATGACAGCAAATGATCACTCCCACCGGCAGTTGTCATGGTCATCCTCTCCATCATCAGCCACAGCCATCTCCTATGACTTTTTCAGCTCTCTCTTGTAGAAAGGCATCCAAGTTGTAAAACCCAAGACCTACATTTGAAAAATCAAGGACAGACGCAGTCCAGAGGTGTATACGACGGCATTCTACAGGGTCCCCATGGAGCAGAGTAATACGCATGCTCTCTGCGGTTTGTCGACTAGTGTAGATTTTCCACATGGGGACCAACTCTGGGAGGTGGAAATCGATAGGCAAATGAAGAGGATCGCTAGAAATCGCGTTGAAGATGAAAGATGAGATGCGTATGGCCAAGGAAAATAAGTGCTTATCGGATCTGAGTTACTAACTCTAGACTTTATCGTACGTATTGTAAATTTTTTATGCTTCTTCATCGTAGAACCATAGTGATATATATAAATATTACTTAAAGAAAAAGTAAGACTCCAAACTATCTCTTCACATAACTATGGAAGGGATTCCCTGGCTCGGTGGCAATTGAGTCAGGATCCCTGATCGGCGGAAATATAATAACATGAAAAAATAATTTATAAATAAATGTCTTCCTTCGTTTATGTTTAAGGATTTTAAGTAAGATATAATTCAATTGTTATGATTTGAATTAATATCAGAATTTATGTTTAGGTATAGTACTCCTTCTTTATGGGATAAAGATTTTTGTAAGAAGTGTTTTTCTATATTGGATAAGGTGGATATGAAACGTTTTTTCTGATTTTTTTTCTTAAATTCACGGAATACGAAAAATACTATGTACCTTTACGGAGCACCACTCGTTTGCCCTGGCTGGATCTTCAGGTATCTCAGCAGCTATGCTGAAATAAGCCTCAGGCGATCTTGGTAGTACTTTGAACTTCTTGCAAAACGGAAGCCAAATCTTGGAGAAGCATGAGGCCTCTAGCATGGCGTAAAACGTCAAATCTGAACCACCGTCGTCTGATAGGTAAACGCTTAGCTTTTCAGGTGGATAGTCGTAAGCCATGACAGAAAGGACAGTGTTAATCACCATTGTCGGTGGTTCTATCATGGGGTCTGCGGTGCACACGAATATGTCCACCGCCGGCAGAGCCTTTTCGTATCTGTATATTGCACAACACCATTTAGCAAATATAGAGGCAAAACGCGCACACATTAGATATGTCACAAAAGAAAGAGAGACCTGAGAGACAGCCGGTCCTTGAAAGTGTTACGGTAGATAGGATTCCAACGGACAACCATGGTGATAACCCAGTAAAAAGAAAACCAAAGCTCCGAGAGAAACAATCCAATCCAAGCCCATCTTCCAGCTTCTTCTTTTGTTGGTATGTGGCTCACTCTATACGCGAAGATTAAGCATATCCCCACGAAGATTGAAAGCTCAAAAAGTTGGAAAGGGATCCGTCCCTTGGCTGACTTTGTTTCGAAAAGAGGAAGATGATCGTTAACTTCCATCTCGCCCCTCTCTCTCTCTCTCTCTCTCTCTCTCTCTCTCTCTCTCTCTCTCTCTCTCTCTCTCTCTCGAGTAATGTTGCTAAAAAGACGTGCAGGTTTAGAACGCTACCACAGGAATTAAAGAAAAGCACGTACACTAGAAGCCAAGCTGAAGTCGGAATATTATGGCAGGAAGCAACAAATTGCTGACAGCGGAAGTAAAAAGATTTAACCTGTTAGAATAAAATCACCACAGTCTAGGTTTTAAGCCAAGAATCGTGCATCAATCTATGAGTTCAAAATTAGGTTTTTGTTAAAACATAAAGACGAGATTACGTACTTGACCTATGTTTGGTAAAGAAGGCTAGTTATGTATGTTGCTATTATGTCTTTTTTGTCTTATTAAAACATGAAGGTGATAGTTTGTATTTATATATATACAAGTAGGATAATAGGTCATGGTAGAATGACCAAAAAGACTTTTAAGTGCAAAAGTATAAATCCTTATCCCAACGCACTTTGAAGACCTATTAACACCTATTTTCAATATACAAATTCAATTGTACATAGACCTAGTCCACTTATCTTAATATGTACTTAACTAAATAGTATTAATTTAACATAGTTCTCTAAGATGTACTCTAACTCACACCAATTAATATCATATTCAAAATTAAGAGTAAAATCTATCTAGTTTTATTGCATTAACATGATTTACATCAATACATCCTTATAAAAAAAAAAAGTTTACACATTGAAATAAACTCACATTACATGAGCGTACAAAATGAGTTAACATAACCTTATTAATGGCACATCAAGCGGGCTACTTTGAAAGTCAAGTGGAGTAATACTCCTCCAATTTTGAAATTTGTGGTGGAGAAAACCTAGAAAGCGTTTGTTATGGGAACAAGCAGGCAAGCACATTAGTTTAAATCTCTTGATTTTGTGAGTAATTTCACTGTTTTGAGGTTAGTTACATGCTTAATAAATTAAGTGGCTATTTTCCTTTGCTAGTTCTGTGAGAGCGCTAGGTTCTGCCATTTTTGACTAAACAGGGACTTCGGCTCGAGGAAGCATTTGTTGGCACGATCTACACCTGCAGTGGATCTCATTCGACTGTAGAATCGCTTGTATACGATCAGTAGCTTCCATGGCGATCAGCTAACGTGTTCCTAAGCTCTGTTTGAGCAACTAAGTCTGTGCAATCCAAATTGACTATATATTCACCAAGGTGCTTCATTTAATATGTGTGAATAATACTCTAATCCTAATTTGTTCTGTTAGTCCTTTTTTTTCAACAAGCATATCAAAGATACCTACTCTGGCAACAAATATAAATTTAGAGGACTTGGGTTGAAAAGATCTCCATGAAGGTGTAGTATTAGTATCCTGATAAAATTCAGTCCTTGCCAGCCGCACTAGGATGGCCAACGGTCATCTTGACGGCCTCCGACCTGTCCTTCAACATTTGCCCATACAACCCCACATCCCATTACCATTTTTTTATGGAGCAAATTGGACTTTTGAAGATAGGCTATGATACAATCTAAAAGTCGAACTCATAAATTGTAAGGACAATTTTTAAATTTAAACATTATTTAAAAATTATTTATTTTTCTATTTAAGATTTTTATTTTCAACATTTTTTTACATATTAAATAAACATTGGATTCAATATTAATTGAGATGGAATAAATGCTTTTGCACATCTAACATATATAATGGGTTTAAAGTTGAATAGGAAATAAAGAAGATCAACTTGAGATTTGATATCATTTTAAAAATAAGTCATAATCCAACTCAAAAATTAACTTTTGAATTGGGGGAATAAGTTTTACATCTAAGTATTATTCAATGATCATTTATTTTGCATATGAGCTTTTCATTCTTAATACTTTTCAAACATTGAGTATACCTTGAGCTCAACACCGAACGAATAAGAATAGATGCTCTTGTATACCAAACCTAAAATGATGGGCTTAAGTCGGAGAGTTGAAAGGAATTAACTTGAATTTTAATTTTATTTTAGAAATATATTCATTATCAAATTTAAAAGCCAACTTGAGAATTAATAAAATATATTATCATATAAGCAAAGATCCTAATATATTTATCATATTATGAAACTTATACCAACATTATAACACAATCATTTGCCATGATAATCAAACCAACAAACTATTGTAGTGTAAGTTATGTAGTAATGTGTAAAGTTAATTAATGGGAGCTCATGAGAATATTAAGAAAGATTTTAGATTTTGATATCATCTTAAAAGATTCATTGTCAAACTTCAATACTGACTTTAAAATTAAAAGGTAATTTTATATTTAACTATTAACCATAAGCCATTCATTTTTACGTGGGACTTTTGTTTGGCGAGGGATAGTGCTGTCTTTTGGCAAACAATTGTACGGTGGACGTGCATTTTCCTTCAAGGGCCACGTCAAACCTCTCCGTCTCTCCCGCTAAAATAGGTACAGAACGCGGGGCTTTCACCAACTTCGTTCTCGGCATCTTCTTGTTTACAGCGCCTCAAATTCAAAGACAGAAACGGTAATATCAGTAACGAAAGCGAAGTTTATTTTATTTCGTGAATTCAATCTCAGGCTTCACACTTATTGGAACGTTATGCATATGTGATTCGTGTAAGCTTTTGGTAATGGTGGATCCTGCAAATTTCTTTATGATATTAACCTTGTTCTTACTGCTTACAACCATAGAAGATATATGCAGCTTCTGATAGAATGAAAGCGTTTTCCTCATGGCTCGTGTAATCAAAGGAAGAACTCATGCCATCTTTGATTTGTAGATTGAATCCTTTGATTCGAGTAATAGACATACATTTAACGGTTCTTTTGTCATAATCTATCTGTGATCTTCCTGTAGCAAGTAAACTGTTTCATTTTTTCACAAATTGTTAGCCTTGTACGTTCAAAGTGACGTTTCTGGTTCCAAAAATCAAATTTTGGAGAAAGTTTCTGGAAACCGCAAGGTTCCAAGGACTCCTGGAGGAAGGTTTCCCTGGTGTTCCAAATAATTAGTCATACGGTTGCGAAATCAAACCTTTCTCTGCTGATCATACAGGGTTCTCGAAAAGTCAAAGTACTTGATTTTTACATTACCTGTGTACCCTTTTTGCTATGATGTTAATTTGATTTCATTTGGCAGCAGAGTTTCGAAAAATAGAGATGATTAAGATCCGCACAAAAGATCACCAAAAGCCTCCTGGTTCTCCAAGGGCAGATGTGGGAGAGATTGATACCAGGTTACCTTTCCAATCTGTCAAGGCAGCTGTTACTCTATTTTGTGAAGTAGCTCTCCCTAAGGAGAAACCTCCCGTCAAGAAGCCAAAACTTTCTTCAGAGGTAAAAGGACTATTCCATGTCCAAGGAACATTATCTGAGTGAGAATACAATGAATAAAGGGCAGGATTGCATTGGATGGAAAAATAAGAGAAATTTGAAATCACCTGCACTTCCTTGTTGGAAATTCTAATGACATATCCTTTAAACAATTTGAGTGGCAATCCTATTCAACATGTATAAGATGTAATGATTTCCCATTCATGTAGCTCCTTTTTGGCTTCAATGTTATAAAAGCGTGGTCTTGTTCTTCCTTGCTGCCAGAATGTACTTGCCAAGGAGACGCAACTGCTTTTGGCCCAGAAACAACTAAACAGGACAAAGCAACAGCTAGATAGTCTGGAGACTACAAAAGCTCGGGCACTGGTGGAGCTTCAAAGGGCAAAGGGAACAGTGCAATATTTAACGACCAAGCTCAATGCTATAAACGAGTCCAAGCAGAAGGTAGTCGAAGCTACATCGTCTATGAAGAATCAAGCCAAGAAATCTGAACCAGTAAAATCAAGAAACGGTATCGGATGTGAAGCTTGGAGAGAAGAAGTGGACCATGAAAGAAAGAAGTACATAGCCACCGTTTCTGAGCTTGATGCTGCCAAGCAAGAACTCACCAAATTTCGCCAGGACTTTGATGCGACCTTGGAAGCCAAACTGGCTGCCTTACAACAGGCAGCAGAAGTTCAGCGTTCAGCAAATGCAAACACTGAAAAAGTTAACGAGCTTACAAAGGAAATTGCAGCGATGCAGTTATCAATTGAGAATCTAAAGCTTTCTACTCTACGGGCTCAACAAGAACATGAAAAGATTCTGGCGGAAAAAGATGCCTGCCAACAATCGTATAAATCCGCAAAGGAAGAAGCAGAAAAAAGGTTGTGCTACTTGAAAAAAGAGCTTAGTTCAGAGTCAAATGCAAATTTACAGGCCAGGTTTGTGGAAACAACCTTGGAGATTGAATTTGTCCAAGTGGAGATGAGGAAGACACATACTTCTGGAATGGATACCGTGAGAGTAGTAACCTCAGAACTCAAAGGAGCCATAGAGACACTGCAGCAAGTTGCTGAAGAAGAAAGCTCTCTTCGAAGCTTGGTGAGTTCCCTTACGCTGGAGCTGGAGCAGGTGAAGAATGAGCACGCTGACTGGAAGGAGAAGATAGTAGCAGAAGAATACATTGCTGCTAACCTGAATACTGAGCTGCATGACTTCAAAGCAGAGGTAGAACTTGAAGATAAAGATTCAGATGTCTCTGATGATGAACTCCAGCAGCAAATGTCAGAAGCCGAAGAGATGAAGAGAAATGCTGACGAGCTTAAAGAAGAAGCTGGAGTTGCACGAAAGGCAACCGAGGAAGGGGTGAAAAAGCTAGAACTCGCACTGAGAGAGGCTGAGGAAGCAAAAGCTGCAGAGCAAAGAGCCCTTTCAGAGATTAAGATTTTTTCTGGGAAACAAGACACACTTAATTCTTCGAATTCTCTGCCACCCGCCAAAATCAGAACGACTGTGGACGAGGTTGAATCTCTGAAAAGGAAAATCGAGGAATCTCGATGTTTGGCCGAAAGTAAAGAGAAAGCTACCATGGCTCAGTTAGAAACAATCAAAGCAATAAAAAATGACGCAGATAGAAAGTCAGAGGCCAAGCTGACTTCAATCGAGGGAATGAGGATTGCAACACTGATGGCCCTTAAAAAGGCAGACATGGCAGAGTCAGCGACAAGGGTGGTTGAGAGCGAACTCCAGAGGTGGCGACAAGAACAAAAGGAGGAATCTGAAGCTGCTTCTACCATTCAAAAGCATGCAGGGGAAACAAAGGGATCATTTTCTCCTGCTTTGGTCCCGCCGGAGAGATCGAGGATAAAACACGAGATCATGCGGATCCCCATAATTGGTGAAGAAGCCATTTGAGAATTTTGTTGACAATTATGCAATGTAAGTAGTCACAAATAGACCAGAATGCCCAACCCTGCTTTCATGGATTCTTGGTAGTAATTTCTTCCTTTCATTGGATTCTTATAGAATTGATTAAAAGGTTAACAGTATGCAAGTGCTCCCTTACAGATACTCGGGCATGTCAATATACAAAAACATGGGATGAGCACAGTCGGGAAATAGAAAGCAAACATATGTCGCCTTCAAAGATTTGCCTTTTAAGGGCCATTTTGGAAGCGTGAACATTGCTGGAATAGCAGTTCAGCACATGGCTTTTGGCAGCAGTAAGCTATATCTGATAACGAACCATTTTCTAAAACTGACCACCACAGAGCACTACTTTGTCACTCGCATTGCCAACAGAAAGTGCCTTGTAATGAACAATGGTCCTAGAGACGATTCATCAACAGGTTAGGTTACACCAGAACACTTGAAAGGATCCATCTAACGGTTAGGAGTCAACGCTGGAAACTACCAGAAGCTAAAGTCAATGCTCTGCTACTAATACTCAACCTGTGCAACTAAAAATAAATTCTGCTTTACTACAACACGTCAGGCTGGGAACAGCTTTCAACTAACCATCCAGCCAATTGGTCAAGTTACATACATTATATTAGGCTTTCCCTCTGTTTCATGAAGGGATATATCAGCCAATGCTGTTACATTCATTCTATAGCTTAATTAGAATGGTGGAAGAAAGATCATCTTCCTTCTCCAGCAGCTCCAACAAAAAACGGACATTGAGTGCCTTTCATATCACAGCTATTATGAGAAACATTGGGCTTCCCATTTTCATTTATCGCCAATCCTTAGCCCATCTACCGACTCAGATATCCCGTTTCCATTTTCAAGCTTGTGTAGCTCAGATTCTAGAGTTTTGGCAATTTGCATTCCTTCTGTAGCGGACTCAGGCAAATCCACATAAAAAGAACCCTGTTTAATAGGTACAACGCGTTCATGTGTCAAGGATTGCTGCTTGATGTAGTTGTAAAGCTGTTGATGAAAGGGATGGTCAAAGGAAAAGCAATTTTCAGATCCATTGTCTACATGTCCAGATGATCCAGAGCCTTCTCTTCTACAGAAATGTGGTAGAGAAGCATAGTCCATTATCTACATTAAACAAAAAAACCCAACAAAATTAGTCCCCTGGAAGAATGGAACAGAACCCCTGAACATCATTCGGTAAGCTATCAAAAGAAATATATATTCCATAAATAAATTGTGTGTTCATGTTATAAGGAAACGTTTATTTTTATGCATTGCACCCATAATCTATAGCCCCAGCATTTCGAATCCAGCTTCCAATGAGTGCTTGACCTTGGAAGTGGAATGCAGGATGCTTCAGTGTTTGACCAAACCACATCAAGGGGAAAATTTTTGTTTAACACCAGTATCCATGCCTCTGTATTTAAATATAGAAACCAGAAAATCAGCTCCACTCACTCCTAGGTCTTTAAAGATACTTCCAGCCAGTGATGGTCAGAAGTGTTGGCTAATACTTAAACAAGGTTGTCATTTACCAGTGAACATATTGGGTCAAAACTACCAGTTAAAATAGACCCCATTACTTTATAAGTGTATATTAAAGACTTGAAGAGGAAATAACATGGGATAACTGGAACCCTAGACAATAGAAGAACCGATGGAAGTGCTAAGACAGCTCTGCGCTGATCAATGGGGAAACAAGGAGAATAGTTACATAAGAAGCTTAGGCATATCTAGGTCGACTATCATCAAGACAGTTTTGGACAATGCATGTAGATTTCAAGCCCTCTATACTTTAAGGCATTCTGAAACAAACTTACTTTCAAGAGCTCATCTCTTCCACTACCTGGCAAGACCTGAACCTTTTTCCTTGTCCTCTCCTGCAACAGAGGCTTGACAACCTGCTAACGGTTCAAGTGTCACACTCTTGCCAAGCCATAAAGGTCATACCTTATAAATCAGTATGCCCAAAAAAAAAAAAAAGGGAGAACAATAGTCTTTTTACTGCAGAATGAATTTAAAACATAAGCAGGCGTTCATTTTGAATCAATCACTGAGAATAAACACTAGTAGAATAGCAAAGCAGGAGATATAATGGTATACAAAGTTGAGGCTTACCTTCCAACAAGCTGAAAATATGTATGGGGCATTTACAATGTAATATGTATTTGTCTTCTCCGGGTAATTCAAGTCATCAATGGTTGATATTATCGTTAATAACTGCATTTAGCACAACACACGTGACTAAGTGAATGTCACATACATTTGAGGGTATATCAAATTCAATGATCAAGAAAAGAAGCACAAAGTTGTTCCTGACAGTTATGTAACTGTCGCAAAATGTTTATCAGCCAGTACAAGATTAACTCAGACTGCTAAGCTTCAGACAATATATCTAGATCACAAGTTTACCTTTCAGGTTCTACCACAAGGAAGGAGGATTTGCTTTACGATGAGCTCATGACGCATAGCATAAGAACAAATTTCCATAATACAGATAAATTATTTGCATTTTGATAGTATCCAAAACACAGAGCAACAACTTAGTACCTTTTGTCATATCATTCCCATAATTCTATGATGTAGTCATTCATAAATTGCTCGTCTTAGATTTCAGAAACCACACCTTTCACACAAACTATTTAGGTGATTATGTTCCATGATTTGAATTCTAATCGATCCATCTTGAAAATGCCAAAACCAAGTGACTGTTTGTCATAGATTCAAAATCTGATAAAAATGTGTATTATCTGGTTGCAAATCCTGCATGTCCAAGTAACCAAATAAAGTAAACGCAACAGCTAACTTTATTTTTGTTACTAACACCTAAACAAAACCAAGATAGATCAGAAGAACAAAAGTTATGAGAAGAATAAGCACAACTATTAACATCAAATGGTGCAGCACGGAAAAGAGGGGGAGGGGGTGGTGTGTTTGTGTGGAGGGTTGGCTTGGGGGAGATGGGGGAAACGTAAATAACAGCAATTTCTACCTTTATCTGGCTCAGTGCTGAAAGCTTAAGACCAGTCATGTCCAGGACTTTTACACAAGTTGTAATGGGCCGGCCATATTTTTTAGATGCAGAAGGCTACAAACAGATAACACAAGGGTCAAAAAAGTGACTTAGTTTCTTCTTTATGCAAAAAGGCTATGACAAAGAATATAAATGAGAACATCAAGGGAGGAAATCATCAATCAATGAAGATAACAGAAGAAATTTCTAGAAGATCAAAAATTTCAACACTTACCAAAATCACACGATCCCTGTATTCATTAATTTGAATATGTGACTGCACATAGTAGTTGACCTACAAAGAGTTAAGACATACAAAAAATTAAATCCTGCATTGAGATCAAGCAAAAGAGATTGTTTTTCCACTTATGAATTAGTTTCAGTGAACCTTCAATAAAGGATTTATCTTAATACTTACAGATGCTTTATCATATGTGCTGAGCCCAACACCAAGTGCAAAGACAGGCAATCCCTGGAGAAAGTGGCGAGAGGGGAATAAGTTGAGCACAGAGCAAAGCAGTTAACAAAGTTATTTTGAATAAGATGCTCCACATGGAGCAACATACTGCACAATTGAACATGTAAATACTACCCTGGCCAAAGGAAAAAACAATTTTAAAATTTGAAACCGAGATAAGTTTTGGTTAAGAATGAGCACCTCTTTTGAGTAACCTGATAGTCCTATGAGCTGCGAATTACGCACTGATCTATAAAGTTCAGGGGGAACAATGGGTTTCTGCATAAAGATAAAGCAACGAAATCAGACACATAAGAACTAATTGACAACACTAGTTTTTTTGGCACAAAAATCACCTAAGCCAGAAAAAATGTCACCAAAACAGAATTAACATGTATGCAGTGAAAAAACAAAGCCACGGTGACGTTGAATTGTGTTGTCTTTGAGTATGTGTGAATGTCTTTGAAAGCGAGAGAGAGAGAGAGAGAGAGAGAGAGCAAGAAAACAAAAATTTAGCAGTTCAATCATATCAGTTATAGAAATCAGTCGCATGTCTGGCTAACTGTCCACCAGCCAACCCGCCCATGATTCTCATATTAAAAAGGGAATTTAAAGTAGAAGTTCAACAAGCCACAGAGAAGACAATCAGATTAAATTTAAAAAAACCGCATGTGTGCACTAACAGCTTAAACTTAAGAATTGTTCATATAGGAAATCATTCTATTAATTATAAATTTAGTTTCTTGTTGACTGACGTAGTTTGTAATCAAAATTATCAAAACTTCCATGCAAAAATAGAATACAGAAAGGAATCTATGTGCCAATCTGTAATTTGGTGAATCAAAATGATCAGACTTTTCAGAAAATGACCAGTGAAATAAATGTCTTTCCAAATTAAGTAGAAATAACTATCTGTTTATAAATAATCAATTTAAAGGAGAATGCAAACTCACTGCTAAGATGTTGTCAATCTCATTCTGTACCCTCCAGTTTAAACAATCCACCAACTGAAACACCATCAAAGGCATAAAATATGTTATCAGTAAAAAGGCGAAATCAAAATCAACCTTCTCCTATAAACCATGAATGATTCACAAATATTTCAAACAATAATCACTTCTAACCATTTTATGAGCTTTGGCAACATTCCCCTCCCTGGCTTTCAGGAAACGCATCAGAGTTTCAGTTAAGTATCCTTGATGAACATTCTGCAGATATAGAAACAATTTTCAAATACATACATTCAACTCAAATACTATAAATTTTGAAGAGCCACACAGCATGCAATGAGGCGCACAGCAATCATTATTTACCTAGAAACATACCAAATGCATCACCAAGAAAATAAAAACGTAAGAAAGAAATTAAAGGAAATACAACATAACCCTGCAATCATTCTACCAAATTTGGTTTTGTTTTGCCTTAAGTGAGTGGGCTTTCTTCAATGGTATGAACAAGCAATAGATGTTTTGATGCAGACAACATGCAGGTCGCTTTTCTTACCTCATCCTCCAAGATTGTACCATACTTTGAATGTTACAGTACAAAAATCAATGTTGTTTGACACTTTGGTCCATATAGTTTAGGGGGATAATATGATCACGAAAGTTTTTATGAGAAGCAAGAGTCTCAACACCATAGAATAAGCTTTTTATGAATCTCATAATGTACTGCTATCTGATAGCTAGCTATAATTTAACTCAAATGGATTCCTGCTGAAATATGTCCAAATATTCCATCAGACAACAACCCAAGGGGTGATATATTTCCAGGAACTGCTGGTTTCATAGCAAGACAAGTACCATGATAATGTGTCCAATTCTAAGGAGATACAATTCTTGCCAACCCTTGAAGAGACTCAGACAGAAAAAGACTTGAACAGATCTAGTTTCTCGGTTAAAGGAAATATGCCAGATTTTAAGCGGTATCTAGGTAAAAGCATTGACTCATCAGACTCTTAATCTACTCAGCAGACTTTGTGCCATATCAAGTACTCTGTTCATATGACAAGTTGGCACACAACTCCAGTTATGTTCTCTTTGGTCCGGCAGTAAAATATGAAATTAATTGGTTAAATGTAAGGTATGGCACGTCAACCCAATCTAATCCACATGAATAATTACGGAGCTTCTAAAACAATCTCTTGGTTTGAACAACTCTCTAAAGAAAGAAAATAAAACAACTACCATTTTTTTTTTCAGCTTATGAGGTTAAATATGATAGGCATTCAAGTTGGAAATTAATTCAGTAAATAACGTAATGCATGATGCAAGAGTGAACTTTAACTACACAGGAGACCTCCTAAGACCTTGTTTTGAATCAACATCACATGCCAGTTTACCACCAAAATGACCATCAGAAGACTCAACGAACAGATCAAAGTATTCCACCATTCGACTAAGTTCGTTTCCAGGATCGAAGTCTATTGCCCAAAAAAATTCAATGAAACAAAACAAACATCTTCAACTCATTTCTTTGTCATTCACACCTTACCCACAAAAAATCAGTAGACAAAATGCACAGAAATGTGAGTTTTTGAAACAAAAAAGGAAAAAAGGAAAGTACTTTGAAGGATTTGACTCAGGTTGAAGACAGATCGGAGGGAGTATAAGATAGGGGAAAAGAAAGGAAAATGCTAACCTGAAACGTCCTCTTCAATGGCTCCTCAACTGACATTATTCAAAGAGTTAAGAAAATGAATGAAAAATAGTTAAGCAACTACATGCTGAATGAAGAAAAGGCAAAAAAGGAGAAAAATTTAAATTGGGTAAGAAGACCTTGATCCATCAGTGCCTGGAACTGGCCGATCGCTTCGTGAGAAACGATCCCCATTTCTCCTCTCCCTCTAGCTGAACTAGGCCCAAATGCGCAGCCAAAATTCACTACCTCACAACCTCGTTTCTCTCTCTTTTTCTTTTGACTCTTCGTCCAGCAAAGCTTGCTAATTTACAGACACAAATACCATTCCAAAGGACACTAATAAAAACTCAAAGAGGACAGAAAGACAGAGAGAGAGAAGTCAAGAAAGGCGGGCCCACAGACCCAGCCACCTAGAAATTTGCGTGTTCATATTTGTTTTCATATTTTCGTTCCTCTTTTCTTTTTTTGTGTTTCTGCTTGTTATCCTCCCAACCAAGTTTCTCGGAGCCTCCATCCTCTTACTTTGTTGCTCCTGCATGATATACACCCTCCCCTTTCAGGACTCCTAATATTGTATCTATCAACTACTAAAAACTGCGCCACGTTTACAACTTTCCTTCCCAGATTCCCCATTTATTGTTATCTTTATTGGCCTTCTATTCCTTTCCCTTTTTTTGGTTTTTTTTGTAAAGACCATATGGACCTAGTTGTTCTGCTGTCTTCGTCTTCTCATATTTAATTACGTCTCACGTAATGCATTACGGTGTAATTATTGAGTATAAAATCTCAGATTCATGCATGCTCTTGCTTTGTCTTCTAGTTTAATGCTCATAAAATACGTCATCTCCAAGTTGATCCCCCAAAAAGGAAAAAAACTTCGTATTGAAAATAGGAAGTTAGTTGGATCCAAAATGTAAAAGATGCATGGTGGTGCCTAAAATCCTCTTTAAGGTTGCTTTGCTACGAAGATTCTCTTACTAGGCGCAGACATGTTAATGAAAAATGATGGTACAAATGACCCAAAGTGAAAAGTAAAAAAGAGGCAAAGACCATTGAATGAGGAACACGATTGGCTGCCTATTTGTGCTCCAAATGAAGAGTAAGAGGACGCAGCCCCTCTCTGCAACGAATTGTCAAGCCTAGCCACGTAAAAGAAGACGACCACAAAGTCTTTGTCTTAATTTGTTTTTCTATGAGGGATGCTTTCCTCAAAGCGCAAGGCTCCTATCCCCTCGCACCATGTCGCCATCCTTAACGCTGTTGTCGTGTCATCGAGCAAAAGCATGACTTGCCTAACTCCCTTTAAGACTCAAGCCAGTCTACCGCGAGTTACATAAAGCAGAGGTCACACACAAAGTCTGACCACATAAGCTTGAACTAATTGGGCTCCTCTTGGCCCTTCAGCTTCGGTTGGGTCCTAGGCCTGCAGACAGATGGCCAGTTGGACCCGTGCTGTCGTTGAGTTGCTGGAGTTTAGTACGGGCCTTACGCACGCCTTGTCGTGTACGAACGTGAAAAGAACTGCATGCTCTGCACCGTCCACAAGAGAATGCCGGAAAGAATCACGAATGAGAGGCCCTGAAGATGCCAACAGTCATCATTCGGAAATGTCCAAACTCTGATCACCAAGAGAAAAACATCCCATGAATGGACCAGTTTTCTTTGAAACCATCGCCAAATTTTACATCGCGATTTGGGAGAATCTGTGTGTGTTTTTCTGACCGAGAATCACAAGAAAATGCCTGTCGATGTTAACAAATAAAGTTTGGACTTTTTGATCAATTCTTTTCGAGGAGCTGTGATTCCTTGATGCCCACGGATATCCCCATGCGGTGTGGCAAACTGTCTGCTAATACTAAATTATAAACTGCACATAGTTTCGAATCCAGCCGTACACATCCCTATTCACACCTCGCACATCTCAAGCAACAACCTGCGTGGATTAGTAGGCTCATGTTCAGTCGTATTAGGTTAAATAATGCTTTGGTTAGGCTAAGAGGAGATGGTCAAAGCTTGGCCACCGACCTACCCACAAAACATTGCTACCAACCCAAAAATAATAAAACAAGATCATAACAAACTGCGCCTAAGAAATATACGTGAAACAGTAGGTTATCTCTTCTTCGTGTCGGGAAAAGTAGCTTCTCCACTGTGGTGATTTCATCCTGGGAAATCTCGCAGTCCTCTCCAATCATAGAGATTGAGTGGTGATATTTTCGTCAAAGATACAAACAGGAAGGGAATAAGTCAATGGTCCCTTCAAGGTTCCCATGTGCTTCTGTTCATTGTTTACTTTCTCCCTACCATAGGGGAGTTTTTTCTTCCCAAGCCAAACAATAAATAATTAAGAAAAATAACTCAAGGACCAAACAAAAGACGTTTCTATATCTTTTCAGTCAAAAAGCCATGGTATGGTGATAAATCTCTTTCCGGAAGTTGTGCCAAAGATGTCGGTTTCCATGCCAGAGGAGAATTATACGTCGGGGGATGAAGCTGGGGCTGGATACCAGTACCAGTATGCCGAACGTGGCAGTGTGTGGGAGATAGAGGAGGAGAGTCCAGGGGAGACCTCAGAGACAAACCATGGAGTACCTTTGGCATCTATCAGAGAAGGCAGTTTGTTTCCACCCGATGTTCAGAACAGTGAAGATTGCGTGTATGTGGCCGTGGGGAAGAGCGAGTCAAGCATGGACGCTCTGGTGTGGGCGTTGAAGCATGCCGCTGCTCCATCCTCCACGGTCTATCTCATTCATATCTTCCCGGAGATACGGTACATACCAAGTCCATGTACGCTCCTTCTCTCCTTCTCTCTCTCTTCTCTTCCATCGGTCAGTGATTCACGGTCAAATCCGTGAACTGACAATCTGGGCCATGGGAAGCTTAGTCTTAACCACCTTTGACTTTACTCCTGACAAAGGCAACAATTACATGAGGTTTTTTCCGCAACATGAAACAATGTTAAAAAAAAAAGTTTGAAAAGATGCCATTACTGACAAAACAAGTGGCATACATTAAATCGCGGAAAAAAGTGATAGCTATTTGTGCCTGAATCAACATATTTGATGTAATCAATTTTAGAGATGTCGAAGCTTGACCCTCGGGAGCGGCAACGGTACCGGGTTTGATCATTAAGTTAGATCATAGGAATTCTAGGATCATCTATTTCTGCTCCATCATGAATTCTACCTTCGAGATCCGACCAGAGTTTTTTGGATCATCATTGTTATCCAGGGCCTGTTTGTCTCTAATAATTTGGTTTCCACTTTCACTGTCTAGCTGTTCGTTATAACAAAGTTTCGGATTGGATCAACTAAATGAGGATTTTTTTGGGGGTTCTAGTAGGAAGGATTCCTAAGGATCAAGTGACCCCAGCGCAGGTGGAGAGTTACACGGAACAAGAAAGAGGCAAGATGAGAGAACTACTTCAAAAGTTTCTTAACGCGTGCTCCTCTTACAAGGTGCGTAAACTTCCAACTTTCCATTTCATAGGAACGGAATTGTGAGGATAATCTCCTTAACTTGCAGAAAAATGGTAATGAAACAGGTTAAGGCTGACACCATTGTTATCGAAAGCGACACGGTTGCAAGTGCTATCCTGGAACTCATTCCTATTCTCAACATAAGAAAGCTGGTGGTTGGAACCTCTAAATCGAGTCTAAGGTACCGTTTTTAGTTTTTTAAAGGGAAAGGCTATTTGAAAACGTATTTCCACATCCCCGAGGAACCGTCTTCTCATCTGTTCATAACTTCGGATCCATTTTCAAATGGACAGGAAATCGAAGTCTAGGAAAGGAAGTGGGCTAGCCGATCAGCTGCTTCAGAATGTACAGGAAGGTTGTGAGGTTAAAGTCATATGTGAAGGAAAGGAAGTGATTGAGGGGATGATTGAGTTACCTTCTCCTGGTGGCAATGAGGATGATCCCATGCCTACCCAAGAAGAAGATAAACGCAACGATAGATTTTCGTGTATGTGTTTTAAACCCAAGTTTTTGTAAGTTGTGTCACAAACTTTACCTGAAACCCGAAAAGGGGCATGAGCCGAACAGATTCCGGGGAAAGAAACAGACTGAGAATATGGTTGACTCACTTCGTTTATTGTTCTCTTTGAGCGTGTGGGGGAGACTTGATTTATTTTGTTACGTTCTCCTTTTTTTTGCCTTGTTTCGCTTTGGTGTTTGTTCCTAGAGTCGGTTAGGTACTTCGAAAAGTTCCTCGACCTTGTGAACAAGTAAGAGAAGCCCAGCCATGGAAATGGGCTGCCCATCCGAACTTTTCATTTACTGATGCAGGGAACAATGAAGCTGCTACTTCTGGTGGAAACGTCACTTTACTCGTAAGCACAATTAAGCGCTTCTAGCTAAAATTTTCTCCTGCTTTCCGAGATTCTAGTTCTTAAAATGCGCAACGCTTCCATGCTGTGTGAAAAAAGGAAGACAATAACTCACTTGTGTAACATAAGAAAAAAAAAACTACCTTCAATAAGACTTCTACTATTGGAATAAGAATGTGTCCCATGTCATCAATATAATAACTTATTATATTATTTATGTGAAATGTCCTTTCTTACATGGGAGGAAGTAGTCATCTAATACCAGCCTTTTTGTAATCTTTTGCTCAACGCTACAATTACCCCGATGTCCATAGATACCCTTGATTTCTGCGGCCAAGGGTCCAAAAAGCGTGAATTTCAAGCTCTAATATGATATGAAGGAACCAAAAAATGCGCGGAATAACTATGTTACGCAAATGTGAAACCCTTCATAAGCAACAATATGCCAGCAATGAAATGTCTAGAACCTTCAGCCCCGCTAGGAGAAATGGTTTCCGTTATCACAACATGGAGATCACCAAGATGTAAATGGTATCGTTCTGAAGGATGCAAAAAGATTTGAACAAGCTCCTATTGGTTTCTCAAGAGAACATCAAATGACCTCCATGACTTTACCGTCCAAAACAGAGCATGCAGAACCTGCTCTACCTCCATCTGTTGACAAAGCTAACTTAACCAATATGGAGACCAGAAACTGCCATCTCAGCATTGACCTCAAATACACTTCTGCCACCTCAGCCTTTGTGACATATGAACCGGACAACACGTCAAGCAAGTTAGTCAAAGGGAAGGAAAAATGCTTAGCCTCTACTATTTTCTAAAAGAGGAAGCAACAACTGATTATTGGTGAAAACCCTAGTGGTCTCTATGCCTCACCTTCCCAAGTCAAGAAGAAAGTGAGAAGAAAGTTAACTCAATTGCTATGTATGAATGTCTTGTAGGTTTTATAAAATTGACCAAGACTTAGGTTTAGTCCTTGAGGAAATCTCCAAAACAAAAAGTGTGAAGTGTAATGTGTCATGAAAGAAACCCCTTTTGGCATAAATATGTAATAATGCACCTTCTTTGAAATTCAAGCTTTTGAAAAGCTCTATTTAAAATAATATAGCCCATTGTCCCTCTTCTAAGCTATTGTTCTTGCTTCCTACATCAAATTCTTATTTTCTTGGTATCATAGTTACTAAATTACCACATTTCACTAAATAATTATGTCCTATAATGTAGCCTACTCATTTCCCAACTCTGTCAAGATGAGCAACTCCATCACTATCAAGCTCATTGAGAGAAATTATTTTCCTTGGATGACTCAAGTTAAGTCCTTAGTTCAAAACTCAAAGGCTTATTGGCTTTTTCACGAGAGAAGCAACTAGGCCACCATCTATGTGGAAGATAGCAAAGAAACTAATATAGAATATGAATCATGGATGTAGAGTGATGCCTTCATTAAGTCCTAGATTAGAAGCATCATGCCCAAAGAAGCATTGGGTCACATCTTAAAGTTGGATATCTCAACTCAAGTATGAGAAGCCTTGGTGAATAACTTTGTGCATAAGATAAAGCCACATGAGTTTAACTTACTTTCCCAAATTCATAAATTGCATAAGGTAAATTTCTTTCAACATTACTAACTAAGTTCAAGGGATTGATAAACCAACTTAGTTCCATAGAAAAACCTTTCTCAGACATAGTAAAAACTTTTTGCTTCTTTCAAAGTTTAGGTCCAAATTACAAGCCATTCAAGATTATAATGTTCAAACCACCTATACCATAACTCAATAAGGTAGTATCCCAAATACAAGCCTTTAAAGTTAAACTTAATGTGTATGCTCCATCTAACTCATCATCCCTTAATGAAAACACAACCTTTATAGTGTAAAAAATGGACATGATGAGAAAAGTGGATTAAAAGGAAAAAGAACCTATTGAACCAGTTTAGCCTATATTTAGGCTTTAGGTTAGGTTTGTTTGGAAGGTGGTGTTACCCTAATATTGAAAAAAAAGAAAATATATTTTTCTAGGTAGTTGTAAAAAAAAAGCGAGAGAAAAAAAGAAAAAAATTTCACAAGAATTAGAAACCGTACACATCAGTTAATCAAATGTTTGATTAAGGTCAATACATGATCCAATTAATCTGATTTTCAATCAATAGGTTTAAGATTGGGTGTTGTTTATTTTGAACAATAGTATTATTGTTTGTATCTTTTTATATCAGTAAATCTTGATTGAAAATTTAGATAATTTTTTTCAACTTTTCTTAGTTAAGTTGATATTTTCAACTTGTTATTCACTATTAATTGTTGATTCCGTTGTTATTGTATTGGTAAATGTTTGTCCTAATGATACTATTGAGGACTTGATTAGCTTATAAACCTGAAGATTTATATAGTAAAAATTTGAGTAGACTCCGTAATTGGTCTCGTAGTTTTTATCCTTCACATTGGAATAGTTTTTCACATAAAAAATTCTCTTGTATGATTGTATGGATTATGGTGTGTGGATCTTTTACTTTTTATTCAAAATATATTATTTGGGTTTTAGTATTTCCTTATAGGTTCAATCAAAGTGGGAAACTTTAGACCATTTTTTCCTAATAGAATCTCCTTTTAATTCACATCACAAGGAAGAAGTTTCAATCCCTCAACATAGAAAATTGACACATAATCACAACCAAAGCAAATTTTCCTAGCCTAACTTCACAAGGACAATTTCTAGGTAACTCCAACAACATTAGAAATTCCAACCATTTTCTACTAACAAGTAGTATTAAGTGAAGCTCCTTGAATTGGTATGGTAAGTACAAGTATGGTATCAACAAGGCTGATATATGATTAATCAAGTCAAAAGTTAACTCTACATTATAAATTACTCCAACAAAATTTAGCTCAGGTGTAAAAATCATTGGAATAAATAGTTTTAGGAGTAGAAAGTCTTATCTTATTTTTTATAGAACTATGTTTCAAAGTTAAGATTAGGTGAAAAATTTATTGGAATAATTTTTTTTTGGAAAATAATAAGTTTTATTTTGTCAAATCATTTCATATCAAACTATAGGAAAAAAAGGTATTGAATCTTGGAATGTTGGAGACATCTCAATTAGTTCTTACAAACCAAAGATATTCCCAAGTCCTTTGCGGCCTTATAAATAAATGGTGGAATCAAGTAATGTGAAATGAGGTTTATGACTTAGGCACTTCATCACACATAATTAATGCAATAAGTAAGCTTTCAATCTCAAAACCCTACAATCAATTAGACTACATTATGATTGGAAATGGATAGCAACTGCTAATCACCTACATTGGCATTGCCTTTTTGAGAAATGAGAGACTTCAACTCAATTTTGTGCTTATGGTACCTCAAATGAAAAAAAAAATCTCTTATTGTTCAATGAAATTTAGATGCAAGTAAACATGTTAAACAATTAATGTAACGATAAGAAAGATATCGTCTCATAGAGATTGGTGATTATCAGACCAACTAATTACTAATAGTAAATAACTCCTAGAATTTATCTAACAAATCTAATAATAGATGATAGATTAACTAACTAAATTTGAGAAAACTAAATACAAGAAATATGTTAAAGTATTCAATTTCACCATAACTACTATGTATTAATATTGATTATTTAGGCTTGCAAGAGAAATAATATCTATGTGATGATGAAACTTTCTAATTTATTTATTATCTTATGTCTAGGTATAACAAACCTACTTAGTTCATTAATTTACTATATCTCTATATGTGAATTGAAACAAACCAAATACATTAGAATTTGTGAATATTCCCAGTTTACACCAAAAGTCACACAAATAATATAGTATATGTTTATCCATATTTAATTTATGGTTACATATTACAAAAAGCAACTGCATATCTTCTCTTATCAGTTTCAAACATGCAAATCAAATTATTCAAGTGGTAACTAATTACTTAAAAACATTAAACACAGTAATATATGACTTTACATAAACAAAATATCTTACAAAACATAATAATCATAAGATTCATACCAACATAATTAGGTTACATCGTAACTTTAACAAAAGTAAACTAAAGCATAAAAAAATAATGAGGAAGAATAGTAATAAGACATAAAGAAGACATTTTGAATCTAAGAATAAGAAGTCTATCATCCTTTTTATCTTCTCTTCAAGAAAACCTTTAGTTGTGCTCAATTTCTTCCCCCTCCTTTCTTTTGCCTCTTCTCTTCTCTTAAATAGAGTTTAGGTTTAGACTTATCTCCTATCCTAATAGAACTGGGTTTTAAAGACCTAAAACAATTGGATTTTGAACTCCTAAATTAATTAGAATTTAAATTCCTTACATGACTTGGTTTTCTATTTATTTAGAAAACTCAACAACAATAGAAAATCTAATAACAATCATCCAAAGCCTAAGCCCATCTTGACTCTCTTGATCTTGATATTACAATTTTTGCTACACAATAAGCATCAGGTTCTCTATGTTCATCTCTTTTCTCATTGCCTCCTTGTGCTACATAAACAAAATAAATTTAGATAAATAAAAAGGAGTTCAAATGTTTTCTCACAATTATTAAAGTTATTTATTGACTAAAATAAGTAAAATAACTCTATAAAAATAAAGTTATCACTTATCAATACCTATCGTCATTGATAATTATCCATGCCTTGTTATATTTGATAACAAGTGTGCATTGTCTAATAATATAGGTTAAATTCTAAGGACACAAAAATTCACCCTTAATACACTTAATCAAAAATTAGGAATCATCATCTACTTCCTTTAAATGTATACCTCATTTTGCATACTTGCAAGCCTAGATGTAAAGCGTATACTTTTGCTATTGCATTGTTTCTCTCTCATAATTTAAGAAATATGTGAGAAGAACACTACCATTAACATCCCTTACCACCCCACTTCCAGTGCATCTTCCTTTAATATATGAACCATCCAAATTCAATTTCAATTTCCCCCATAAAAGGGTCCCATCTTATTATTAGTCTTTACACTATTGGCAAACATTGAATGGAAACATCCAAAGCTAGAAGCCTTTCACAATCTAAAATAAAAGGGATCTTAGACCGCTTGAAATTTTGAATGGCCATTTTAAAAAACCCACAAGTAATGGGGTTGAAAACACCTTACTGGAATAAATCGTATCAATATAGGCAAACCAAATATGCTATAAAATGAAACTTACTATTAAAGCAAGTATTATGCCCTCTTGAGATGAATCAAATGCTATTGTGAACCAATATGATATAAGACTAGTTGTTAAATCCCTCCCAACAACAACCTTGAAAGCTTGACCAAAAAATTGCCACATCTAGGAAGCCAACTTGTTATTAACAAACAGGTGATTAATAGTTTTCATTTAATGACAAGAACAACAAATACATTTAAAAGCTAAAGGGATACCTTTATTTTGAATATTTACATCAATGAAATGCTATTATGTATGATTCACCATAAAAAAAGACAATATTCATTAAAAGATAAGGATATCATATGAATTATGCTCAAATAACTTTCTCTTGAACCACATGCAAATCATCAAAGGACACTTGCCACCAAGAAATTCCTATTGGAAGTTAAGTAAAAAATGAAATGATCTGACTCATCATTCAAAGCAATCTAAGTTACTTGTTCTAACTAAGAGACTATAAGATTAGAAACCAAAAACTCACCATGCAATAATGCCTCCTTATGGATTGTTGCTAATCATCATAGTGTAAGAACCACAAAACTTTATCTAGCCATTTATATGTCTCAAATAGTTTTTCTCCCTTGTCAATAATCCATTTACTATGAACGTTGGCATAAGGAACCTATTGGAAAATTGTTAAACAACAATGCAAAACCATATTTCATAGAACTTGATTCATGATTATTACATAATTCTCATACTTATCTACTATAAATTTGACCTATAAAGACTCCTCCTTGATAAAAATTCATACAATCTTCACTTGTAAGAATATCATAACTATTGTCAAATCTTGAATTCTTAGACCCTTTTTGTTAAAATGGGTAAAAGCCTTGCTTTAGCTAATCCAATGCCCCCTATGTTCTCCCTCATTAGCCCATTAGAATTCTATCATTTTCCTATTTATCTCTCATAACACTGTTTTTGGTACATCTGTAATAGAAAGGATGTAGATTAGGATGGAAGAAATATGCTTTTAATGAGGGTCATCTTGTCCTTATTTGATAAGAACTTATTCTTTTGATTTTGATTCTTTCATCAATCTTAACAGGTAAATTATCAAAATATTTCCATTTAGCCCACACTTTAAACAAGAGGACCTCTAGATACTTAAGGGGAAGTTCAACATATGAGAATCTTGCCCAATGCTTGATTAGGAACTTTTTAAATGCCAAGATTTTTTTAAAAATCATGAGATTACACTTGTGAGTATTTATCAATTGTCCACTATTTGAAGGTTATGATAGATCATTTTTTTTATTCAAAATACTATTATATCATTTATATAATATAGATAATAAATATATACAAAATCATTTGTACCATTATATGTCATGATATCTCTAGTTTGTACTAAGAACTTAAGGTTCACGTTAAAAGCCTCATAAGTAATGATGAATAAACTAGATGATAGATGATCCCTTGTTTGAGACTTTTAGTAGACTTGAAAAGTTTGAACATCTTCCTTTACATTTGTATTAAGAATTAGTTGTTAGAAATACAGTTGAACATTAAGTCTATATGTTATTGGGAAAAAAAATAAACTTTAAAAGAACTTTGATAAGAAAAGCTCATCCATCATGTCATATGTTTTTGCCATATCAACCTTGATAATAACATTTCCACATGGTATAGATCTTTTGATTTTATGACCATTTCTTGAGTAGGTACAATATTCTCATCATCATATCCTTCACAAGCCTTGATTATTTTAGCGATCTAATACAAGGCAATATTATTAATCTATCATTCTAAATTTTGGCTAGAATCTTGTACCTATATGTACATAGTTTGATAGGCATGAGGTTTGAGAAGTTACTTGGCTGAGGAACTTTGGTGATTAAAGCCAACATAGTATTTGTCATACTTGTTAGTAGTTGGTAACCTATAAAGAAATTTATTATTGACACCATGAAGTTATCCTTAACTATGTAATTTGTTGTTGAAAAATAGTGACCAATTAATTAGTTAAGTTTTAGAGCATTGTCTAGATCTAAGGTGAGTATTATCTACTCTACCTCATCCACTTTTGATGTTTTACATAAATAAGCATTTTGCTCCTTCATGATGCACTCAATAATGTAACTAATCAAGTCAATCTATCTTCATTACTCAAGAGAAAACTATAAAGGTTGGAGAATGCTTCTTTCACTAGCAAAAGTTAATAATGATTTGTAATGTTCTACCATCATCAACCCCAAAAGATTCACTTTATTTGTAGAAGTACTATTTGGAAAAGTAAAAATTAAAGTGGCATGACTTCCACCTCTCTTTGATACAAATGTCAAGGTATGTTGTATTTTTATCTCCTCTCTAAAGCCATTTAGTTTTAACATTATCTTTTAAAATTCCTTCATCTTTTGTTATATTCTAAGCTAGTGTTTGTTGAGCCTTTAGGAACTCTTATAAATGGACTTTTCTCACCTTTTTACAATTGCATCTCCAAATGTTGCACCTTTTCAAACAAATTAGCCCACTGGTAAGAGCTTGTTTTACTTATTTTGATTTATTGTGCAACTTAACCTAAGGAAGATTTATTGAATGAACTATTTATTATTATGTAATGATTTATAATACTTTAGGATCCTTTAACCATTGCTGCTAAAATATAAAAACCCTATATCATGGTAATTAATCTAACATAAAAATGAGTAAATGAAAACAATCTAACAACAAACAAGTCAAATGTTGAATTTTAAGTTAGGAAGAAAAGATGAAGCCTCCATCTTGCATAGGACCCTATCCAAATGTAGTCATATTCTCCTTACATCTGGAACATTATTTGATTAAGTAAAGGGCGCTCTCCTAAACCCATAATTGTGTAGCCCAGTGACACGAAAAGTTCTAGATGCCCAATTAATAGATGGTTGACAATCGGATATTATTTCTTCATTGGCAACAATCTAGTGTCTTGATAAGCAAAAAGGAAAACCATGATATCTTAATCTTTAGAGGCCAAATATAGAGCTTTGGTAGTAGGGACAACTGAGGTAATTTGAATTTTGCACCTTATGCGGCATTTAGGCATTGGCATTTTTCTTGGGTAAAAAACTTTCATGACAATCTTAGTACTCTTTTCTTAATGACAAAACTTGCGTTTTTCTCCTTTCACCAAAAGCTTACACCCATATCTTCACCTTAGTTGCATACTTGGCCTTGCTATTCCAAGTTTAAGGGGAAATTTTTGACATTGTATTGAAGGACACAAAAAAAATTAGAACAAGCTTATAGTTTCTCAAGAGAAGATGAAATGACCTCTATGACTATGTTCGTTTGTGAACAAATGTGGCTCAACCAATATAAAGACTAAAAACTACCATGTTAGCATTGAGCTCAACTATCCTTCTATCACCTTTGCCTTTGTGAATTATGAACCAAGCAACACATCAAGATAGTTAATCAAAGGAAAGGAAAAATGCATAGCCTCTTTAGTTTTTTAAAAGAGAAACAACTATTAGTTATTGGTGAAACCTCAAGGATCTTTTATAAAAGAAAGAAAATGTATAGCCTTTATTGCTTTTGATAAAAGAACAAAAAAAAAAAAAGAAGCTTGATTATTGGTGAAAGTCCCAACGGTCTTTTACGCCTTATGGATGACTCATCAAGAACTTCCTTATATCAAGAAGAAAGTGGACCCAATTGTGTGTATAATGTCTTACAAGTTTATAAAATTAACCAAGACTTAGGGCAAGTCCTTAAGAAATTTCACAATAGAAAGTGTGAAATGTAATGAGTGCTTTTGTAATTCTATGAAAGGACACCCCTTTTGATATAAATATGTGTAAGGGTGCACCTCTTTTGAAATTTAAGCTTTTGAGAAGCTCTACTAAATAAAATAAGTCATTCTCTTTCTTTAAAACCTCTATCCTCTCACTCCCTCCATCGAATTCTTGTTTTCTTTAGAAAAACAATTTATTGAAACCTGGTAGACCAATAGTGATAGGACATAGCGAAAAGCTAAAAGTGTTGGAGCAAAAGTCACAGCCCATTGTTTTGCAAAGGACCTAGAAAATATTAGGCTAAGATATTCACCACCTCATCTTACTCCAATAATCATCCTCCTAAGCCACTGCTACTAATAAGCTCTTGATTTCTGTACCTAATAATCTTCTTTTTCTCTTTTTCTTTTCCCTTTTCCTTCAAGCAATGAGATAAAATTGGAATATGAGATCACCGAAACGATAAGGGTAGAAGAAGAAGGCAACGGCAGACCAAAAAATTAAAGAAGAAACATAATGTAAAATGGCTTTTATCCATGTACCATTTGCACTTCTACCATATCTTATTGGGCCACAAGCCTGTATCAGGCCCATGTCCGCTGTCCTTAATACAACATTTGTATTTACAATTACTCTTTTATTTCATTTATTTGGTTTCGTACCAATAACGTTATTTGACTAGCTACCTTTCTCACGTTTCCCCTTCGGTTTTTAGCTGCCTCCAGACCCTTCATTTGCATCCTTACTGGTTTAATATAAATTTACAAAAAAAATCAAAATTTGTCCGGAAGGTCGAGAATCCCGTTTGGCCGCAACTACCGCGTCCAGGCCCGACGACTGGGTGAGAAGATGCGGTTCAGTTCGGGTTGTTGCGTCCTGTGCGGCCGTAAGAGAAGACGAAGATTTCGTCTTGCCGGTGCCATCTGTTGTACGGACTGTTGAAGATGCGGCTGCCGAAGCTTAAAGACGCACGGACGGTACGGCCGAAGTGGCGGTCAAAGATGTTGCCGCGGCAGAGGGAGGCATTCTTTCGTACAGTGTGTAATGATATGAGTAGGTGACATATTCTAATGTTTGGAAATAAAAATACCGTCAGTGGAGGGACCCAGGGCAGCCAGGCATGGTTCACACGGCACAATTGATCCTTTTCTCTTGTATATCAAAAACAAATTATAAGAGTTGAACTCAACTATAAAATTATAAGATTTGATGTACCTTCAGGTTCAATAAAATTAAACTCAACTGCAAAATCTTAAAATTTGTTATAGTTCAGAGAATTAATTTCACGAAATTAATTAATTTCTTCAAGAAATTCTAAGAACCCAATATGAACCTTTTGAGAACAATCAATATTTTTGGATGGCCTAACCTGATTGAGTAATGCTGATGTGTCTGTGCCATGTGCTGTTGATGTGGCACTCATGATGATGTGGTAAGCATTTTGAGAATTCGATTTTAATAATCGTAACTATTAACTCTGAACATTTGAATTTGGTACAATTTTTAATTAGTTAATAGTGATTTCTCAAACGGAATATACTCTCATTTTATGAATTAATAATTTTTTCATTTTTTATTGAGAAAGAAATACTCAACCTTTCCCAATATTTTATTTCATATTTATCCATTTCAGTTGTTGGACCTTTTCTTTTTTCCTTTTTAATATTTTCATCTGTTTAGAGATATTTTTAAGGTCGCCGAGGCACCCGGGGAGGAATAAAGAAAAAAAAAAGATCTGATTGTTTTTCTTTTGCCTTTTTCCTCTTTCATCATTTTTCAACATAATAAAATAACGACTATTTAATTCAAAGATAATGATTGACATTAGAAAAAAAACCTATGCAATACAATATTTTATACATCATTAGCGATCATAATAATCCCTGTAAATTCTGGTCAATCTTCATCTTCCGGGCGTGTCAGGCCAGACAAAAGGTCACGTCATGATGAATTGCCAAGAAACTTAGGAGGGGCAAGTAAGTTATTAGAAAAACATTTGGAACTATTAAGTAAACTAAGATGTGGTTGCATTTGTTTTCTTCTGGGTTTGGGTTCAACATTGAAAGTTGAATAAATCTGTATTGTGTCTTTAATTTAGTGGATTACTTGTACATCAAAAAAACTTGCAGGGTCGACAGATATTATAAGAAACTGCCTGCTGCTTTCATGGGTTGTAGGGGTCAACCACGGAGGATATTCCAAGTAGAAGAAACTGAGCCTCTCCACCGTTTTCGAGGGGGCTAAATGATCTGCAGTCGCTGCACTCTCCTTCTTTGTATATGCTTCCTGTCTTCCTCAGTAAACGCAGCAAGAAGTTGCCCGGACGATGTCTGTTCCGGCCGAGGAGAACGATCGCTCACTTCTCTCCGGTGCAGCTGTGGGGGAAAGTTCAAGCGATCTCTTCGAGATCGACCATGGGTTACTCTCGGCAGACGAGTTTGAGAACGATAGCAGTGTATTCTCTTTTGAATTTAAGAGATGGAAGGATAGTGTCTTTGTAGCGGTGGGGAAGACCGAGTCAAGCTCGAGCATGGATGCCCTGGAGTGGACGCTGAAGCACCTTGTAAGTCCCGACACCGTCGTCCACCTCATACACGTCTTTCCGGTCATACGCCACATTCCAAGCCCATGTAAGCTCTTTCTCTGTTCCCAAAAGTGCGAAACTTTTTATGAGGCCATGGTTGACATTACGAAGCGTAAATAAATGGAAAACCAAGTGTACCGATAAATGTCGACTGCTGATTTTTTTTTTTTTTTGACACTCAAATTCAATCAATCAAATATCAAATATCAAATCTGAGATTGAAAAGTTTTAAGTAACACTTACTTCTAATTGAGCTAGACGCCTGTCAACTCGATTGCTGAATTTCTGTTGTTAGATGTATAGGACTTGAGTTTCTAGCCATTTTTTGCTTCTCAGAGGCTTAGATTGTGTATGACTTTCGTTTGGCATGTGAGTGTATGCGTAGGAAATGCAATCAGATTAGCTGAATATTTTGTTGTGATTATAGTAGGAAATCTTCCAAGGCGTCAGGTGAACCCGGAAATGGCACAGATCTATGTGTCCCGGGAGAGGGAAAAGAGAAAGAAGCTCCTTCAAAAGTTTCTTGACAGGTGCTCCGCTTCCAAGGTGCATAGCTTGGCCAAACTTTCTTGGAAACTCTTGTATATGACTTACAAGGGATGTTAATTCTTCTTTTACTAATAAATGAAACAGGTACAGGCAGATTTAGTACTCATTGAAGGTGATGACATCGGGAAGGCTATTCTGGGCGTTATCCCAGTTCTCAACGTCACAAAACTAGTGCTTGGAACCTCCAAATCAAGTCTAAGGTACGATATCCAAGGACTGAGACGTTTCGATTTTCCATAGTTGTCTTCTTAGTAATTAGTATAATGGTGTTATTCAATATTTAAAAGGAAAACGAAGTCCAGGAAAGGGGGAGGGATTGCAGACAAGGTCCTCAATAATGCACCGGAAGCCTGTGAGATTAAGATCATCTGCGAAGGGCAGGAAGTCATTGATCGGATGATGGGGTGGTCCTCTCCAAGCAGCAGTAGCAATGAGTCCAGCTCCACGCGGGACGAAGTTCAACTCAATGTTTCCTTCTTGTGCATGCGTCTCAGGCTTTGGTCATGAGCTGTATTAACTGCTTCAATGAACAAATAGCACACCAGGGGCCATTTCGAAAGAGTATTTCCTTCCACAATGCCTACAGCTGTTTGCTAAAATATATTCGCTGTAAATACTGAATAGTTTTTCCCATCTGAACACCTTGTATCCCCCATAACCAGATTATAGCTCCCAGCTGCTTCGTAATCTCCAAGCAGTGACGAAGAAAGTAGTTTTAGTATTGATATGCGTCACCAACACTTGCCGTAGTACTAGACTCTACCCTATACGTAAGTTGAATCAGGTTCCATTGGTGCTAATGATATATGGTCATTCAAAGATGGCGCCTTGGCTTAAATCGTTATAGAATTTCTTAAGGAGAGAGATAAGATAAGTTCCTCGCTGGGAGATGAAGAGATTCAGTTGCTAAGGAGTCTGAGGATTCTAAGGAGGGAATGTTGGAACATAATATTTAAGAAGATTTCATGGAGAAAATTAGGCTAAGAAATAAACCATTCTTCCAAATCGAATCTGCGTTGTTGAAGAGTTGTTGCAACTCCGCAATGCTGACTTTTGAATTTTGAACTCCGTTCTGTACAGCCACCCTAAATAGTACGGGGAATAAGTCTAAGAATGTAAACACATTGACATAATGTCAATTTCACACTAGAATCTTTTACAAGATAGAAACCTAAACCTAAGAGAGAAAACAAGAGTGGTCTTTTTCTATTCTCAATATTTTTCTTCTATGTTCCTCTCTTTCCACCCTTATGTCTTATTTCAAAGGAAAAACGAAACAAAACTCAGTTATCTAAACAACCCATAAATAAAATAAATTTGAATATTAACCAATGAAAGACAGCCATGTGGCATGTCTCTCCTTGTTCGTGACAATAGTTAAGAACAGAGATTGCACGAAATAAGAGGAATTCATGAATCAACTTCTTAACCCAATAAGAACCCGAAGGTAAAGGGGGAATACTTGAGAGAATAATTTCTTGATTTGACAATTTACAAGCAATATGATTACAGTTTTATAGGAGAAGTAAACTTAAATAAGGCAAACGTTGAATTTACGGAATTGATAATGATTTGCCAAGAATTCAAACCAAAAATTAATGAGGAATGGATTGATGGAGATTTTGTTGTAACCACTGTGAAGACTTTTGAGAATCAATAGCTTTCTTTTTGACTCAATGGCTTGCCGCTGGTGGAAGAATTCAACAAAGATGCATTGTGGTCTTTTTGCTGACCGGATATGGCCCATTCAAGGCCATCCCACCCTCTGTATAAGCCTCTCTTTGATACTAAAGTAAACACTAAATGGCAAAGAAAGAATTTGATTATTAGTGAATTTCATATGAAAATCCCTTATGATACGAAGATTCTTAAAATGACTATCAAGTCAAGTTGTGATTTGGGTTTGATATCACTACTCATACACATAAGTTTTATCCTAAAAGATTAACTTAATAAAAGTAATAACCAAGTCTTTTTATATGACTAAATCATCTCGTTTGTTTTTTCAATTTCAATGGGATGAATAATCAAGTCTTTTTATATAGGTAAATCATCTAGTTTGTCTTTTCATGTGAAAAATAAAATCTATTACTTAAGCATCATTTATTTAAAACAAGCTTAATACTTTACTTAAGTCCCTCATCCAAATGGGCTTAAGTCCCTCGTTGAGCCTAGGGCCTAACAATGCCCACCGCCAGCTCCCGCCCTCTTCTTTGAAATCCTTGTCCACTAGAGTTGTAACAGAACGAAAGAAAAGTGGGCGTCCGCCTCCTTCCATGTTGGATCACTGGTTAGGGGTTCCGATCATTCAATGAGCATTTCTACAAATGATGCGTCATTGCGTTTTACTGTTTGGCGTCCTAGGATGGCCACCAGCTCCACAATTGGCTGATTGTCTTCAGCGAGTAAGGACACTCCCAAAGGAATACGACAATGCTGACCCACGGTTTTCATCAATTTGGAGACACGGAAAACATGGTGGATCTAAGCCCGAGGTGGAGGAGTCAACTTGTAGGCCACCTCAATAATCTTTTCAGGCACCGTGAAGGGACCATAATACCGGGAAGCGAGCTTGAGATCCCCCCTCTCGGACAACGAAAGCTGACTCTGCGGTCGCGCTCGTAAGTTAACAGTCACTAACTTGGAATTCTCGCCCAGAGCGTCAAGTGTTGGCAAACTTGGCACGACGAGATTGGCTTTCTTGAAGGCACAGTTTGATGATCTGAACTTTTTTGGCCCTCTGCTTCATGTAGTTGTCAATGTCCTTGGCCTGGATTGGGGAGACCCACAAGTACATTTCGTCTCCAACAACCAAAGAAAAGTTACTTCATCTTCAGTACATTTCGTCCCCAACAAACAAAGAAAACGAGACTCACAAGTGCTCACGATTCGCTCCCTAACATACAATGGAACATATATTTAGCGGTGGCTATAGTGCAGCTTTGGGGTTGCAAAGGCCACCGGCTAAACTCACATGGAGTAGAATCAAGCATTATGCTGAATATCAACCTAACTGAGTGCAATACAGTTCATAGGGATATTTTCCGATGTAGTGTCTCGACAATCTCTAGATTTTGAACTTGGAATTTTATACATTAACATGCACAAAGATGACGAACAAGACAATACATAAGAGTACAACAAACTTTGCAAGGGGGGAAAAGCCAAAAAACAGAGGACTATGGGAGGAAACAGTAAAATGAAGTAAATGATTCATTACAAGTAATGAAGCAAAGAATATTCCACTTCTTCCCAAGTTTCAACTTTTACACACTCGGGCTTGATAGATGGCTTAAAGTTTGTCTGGAGTGAGTTGTATGTGCTAAGGCCTACTGTATGTGGGAGGGATGTAAGTACCCTACAACCCTGTCTATAGCAATTTGAAAGAAAGGCGTTCAGGCAGGCGTTCAGGCAGAGCCGGCAATATATGCAATTTTCAATGATGGCAGGAAGCAGAAGATGCCAAGTCCAGCATTTATTGTGAACATCTTCTGCTCTAAGGGATTGAACGAAAACTAAACATCCAGTAGGGGATCGCACTGTGAGGTCTTAACTAATGTGTGTATCCTAGAAGCCTATCTAAGGTGCTCGAAAAACCATGTCACTAGCATTATTTGGTACAAGCGGCCCTCCGAAGACCAGATAGCTGTCATTTTATGCAGAAGTTAATCAAGAGAGAAGTGCTCCCAGGCGTTTTAATGACAGGGTGAATTCAAGCAATAAATACGCAAATGTTCTTAAAAGCATCTTCCAGCAAGATCCATCATACAATTCCTGACAAACTCCTAATAAAAGACTATGTGGTCACCACTATCAATCCCTGGAATCTTCAAAACAGCTCTCTGATAGCAATCTTTTCCAATTAATACCGATCATCACTAAAAGAAATCAAATTCGAGATAATTATCTGAACCTTTCTGACCAGGAGCAGGTGTAATGGCGACAGCCTTTTCACTCGACGATGCTGCTGAGGCAGGTAATCTCTCAAGCTCAACAGGCTTCGGGATCTCAGGTGGACTAGCACAGCGTATCAGTGCCCAATTCACACCTTCAAAGAAGGGATGTTGCTTGATCTCAGTTGCGCCTCGTTTGTATGCCAATCTATGTTGTGGTTCCTTTACAAGCAAACCCCTCATGAGATCCCTTGCTGCAAAACTGACAACCGGTGATTCTAGAAAACGAAGAGGCTGACCAACAACATTGAACAATGTAGCTCGATTCCCTGATCCCTTAAAAGGAGTTTTACCAAACAACAACTCATACAGAAAGATTCCAAAAGTCCACCAATCAACAGCACTTCCATGACCTTCACCCTTAATAATCTCAGGTGCCAGGTACTCGTGTGTCCCGACAAATGACATAGACCGGGCATCAGTTGGCTCTGCAACGAGCTCAGGTAATGGTCTGACTTGGTTTCCTATTTCATTCTTGGGTTTCCGGTCCTTCTTGGACTTGCTTGAAAAGAAGCGTGGTGAAAAGCACGTTGTTGGCATAACACAGGATGGCTGGATACAAGAAGGCTCAATGCAAGCTGGCTGCACACAGTACACAGTATTTTTTCGTAGTGGTTCAGACTCCATAGATGATGTTTTGACAAGAGTTGGACTAACGGTACAGCGGAGAGAAAGGTCAAAGTCAGAGAGCATTATGTGTCCATCCTCCCTCACAAGTACATTTTCTGGCTTAAGGTCACGGTAGACAATCCCAAGCATGTGGAGATATTCCAGAGCTAGCAGGACCTCCGCTACATAAAATCTGCAAGTTAATGAAAGAAAAAGAGTTGTCACTGTCAAGAATCATATGCAAGCATGACTATCTTAGAATTTTTGGCCCGAGAGAGCTAGTAGGAGCGTTCAAGGCCAATCTTGAAAAACTGATTCTTTGAAGGACAGAAGGACATCCAAGAGTTGGACCATCTTAGAATTACATCCTAGTAGGAGGATTATTTGAATCCCTACATTTTCCACGATAGCTTACCCTCTCACAGTGGTTGAGGTTTAATACAGCTTTGAAGTTGAAGCCCATAAAAGACCTGATTTTCAGGCAAAACTTTAAAACTAATTTTCCGCAGTATCTGGCATATAACAATTGTTGGGTACATGCAACCAGACTTCATTCAAGGCTCTATAAGGAATGACGGGGACCGTCATGCAAGCATCATAGCAACATCTTTATACACAAGTTTTAGGTTTCATTCGTTAAGGGCAGCTTTGTGGTTACAGCTTACGAAGTTTTTATCTATACCTCCAGTTTCAGAGTCCACTCAACATGGGTAGGCAATACTCAGACAAAAAACTAACCCAACAAGCTGAAGTAAAGTTTATTAGAAGGACAGAAGGGAAAGGCTATAGCAAAGAAATAGCTCAAGAAACACAAATATTTTATATGAATGACATGCATAACAAGTTCCTAAAAGTAATAAACAAAATTTTCGTTTGGGAAGGTGGCAGCTGTTTAAACCTCTAAAGTTATAAACAGACAACAAGGTGAGCTGATAGAGAATCAGGACATGCATGTCAACTGAAATGAATACAACAGACTATTTTCGTTAAACTAGCTTTAACATACTTGACTGCCTGCTCAGGGAAATGTTTCCCTGGCTGCCTCTGCCTAAGGGTGTGCAAATCACCCCCAGGACAGAACTCCATTACCAAGCATGAGAACTTATCCGTTTCAAAGTGGGTATACAATGTCGGAAGGAAGGGGTGGTCTAGACATTGCAGAATCTCTCTTTCTGTCTGAGCACGAAGCAGCTTCTTACGACTTGCTAGAGACCCTTTGTCCATAACCTTCATTGCAAAATAACATTTGGTTCCACTTAACTCAGACAGATAGACACTGCCAATATCCCCACATCCCAGCCTCTTCAGCAGTCTAAAATGGCCCAAACCCAAAGCCCCATCTCTTGTTCGAACAGCTTGGATGGCCTCCCATCTCAAGTCATTTGCTTTGTGAGGCTTACTGATACTGCTACTAAAGCTGCTGCAGGAACTCTCGTCACTCACATCACTGCTTGTGCTTCCTCTACACATACTGCTCTTGCCACTCTCCACAAAATCAACACGATCACTAATCTTGGCGCTTCCACTAGTCTTAGCAATACTACTGGTCCCATCACTCACTTTAGCAGAGACTGAACTGCTCTTCACACTTCCATACTCAGATGTCTTCTTTTCTTGATCAGCAGAACTTTCAAGTGAAACTCTTGTTTCACTGACAGTAGAATCTACTTCTATAGATGCTTGCTCAAGACAAACTGAGGAAGAACTTGAATCAAATTTATTAACCAAAGAATCAGAAAACCTCTTTTGATTAGAACTTGGTGATTCCTTATTTTCAGCAACTTCACCCTGAGCCTGCTTTGATGTGCTTCGGACAGATTTTGCCGGTTGATCAGGTCCAACTAAATCAGGTTTGCTTGCCTTCGCAAACTGCGGAGGTACAGACTTGAGATCAGTTGCCTCCACTGTTTGAACACCAGCTGTTTTCTGTTGCTGTTTCATTGAAGCTCTCACACCAGTCTTTGAGGCCATCAGAAGTATCAGAGAGCTTTACAATATATCAGATTGAAGAAGCTCATAGCTCAACATTGACTATCAACAGACTATCACGCAGTAGCAGACCAGCATACTTCCCTAGCTCTGTGAGAACCAGCTTTTCATCAGTTAAAGACATCATTAATAAATTATTGCAAACCCATTCCAAAGCAAAGTGAAAATATTACATTTAGTTTTAAAGAGTTATCCCACCTTGATCAACAGGTTAGAAGCACATCATGAAATACACTAATAATAAAATATCAAAGCATGAATCTGTTCAGAAAACAAAGCAGAGGTGTTCTCTCCCTTTCCAGTTTTCGCACGGCCCAAAAATGGAAAAGTATCATGAAATTACATCAGAAAGCACTCCCAAACGAAAATTAACATTCAAAAAATAAGTCGACATATAAACTCTGTCGAGCAGACAATAAAAGCTTATACACAGCAAATTATGTAAAAATATTCTGCCTTGATGCAAACAGTCCAGGATAAAGCTGCATGCAGACCTTTTTGTTCTTTTCGCAAGCGGACCTGGATCATACTGAAGATATATCATCGGATGACTGACAACCATAGATAAATAGCTCAATAAGCAATCTCTCGTTCAACAAAATAAATTTTAACATGCTGAAAGCAACAAGCAAACTAAAAGAATAAATAAATGCAAAACAGATAGAAAAGATTCAAGCACCGCCAAAAAAGCAAAGAATCAGTCGACCAACTACACCCAATCAGAAAATCCAATTTCTAACTCGATTTTAACCAATCTCAGGTACGTAAATTCTCTGTAACCAACTGCAAGAGCATTCTCAGGCCAGATCTACCTGAAAGCAACTAAGGCCCTCTGCGAAAAGCCAACACAGATCCACAACCAGAAAACGACCCAGATGCAAAAAGCAAGAGCCAAAGGTAATGTAATACGCAGAGAGGCTAAAAGGGTAGGAGGGAGAAGGCCCAAAAAAGTACCTGATATCCAGGATCAAACACTGGAGCTGCTTAGCTTTGGCGGTCAAAAAAGAAAAGCACTTCCGCAGGGGCAGCTGTCCCAAGAGCTTAATACTTGTGTAGAACTCAGAGAGCGAAAGGCCTAAAGCCGAAGCTTGGGATAGATATTGAAATCACGAAGGAAAACTGGGCCTCCTCCGCTTATGGTGAATGTATGGACAAGAGAGACCACGGGAGAGAGAGAGAGAGAGAGATGGGTCAAAGCTCCTTTCCTCGTCGCATAAAATTTTCTATTGGTTAAGCGTACAAGAAATAAAGGCGTCGGAATCACCCCCACCTCCCCTGCAGGTTCTCACCTGCTTGGCATGCCCCTCAAAATGACCAAAATGCCTTTGCTTCTTTTCCATTTTCTGTCCTTTTTTTTCCTTTTACTTTTTCAAATTTTCACTTTCCCTGATAACTGTCTTATGTCCTTTGTTTACAACGTCGGTTAAACTTATAGAACAACGGCAAGGGATGTCATAAGGCCTTCCACAACAACAAAAGGGTGTCACGGCTCATATGAACAAGAGAGAACTATTCATTATGAAGTTGATGGGCAGTTGTATCTGATCCTCGACAACAAGAATGGTGTCCGGGTGTAGTTAGGATTCTTAAGACCGCTTGAGATTTCTTTCATTAGATTAATAAGTTCGACACTTAAGTGTGTAAATTTGAGTGTGTATATTAAAAATGAAAAATGAAAAATAAAAAAGACTTCTTTTGTTGAGATCAAAATAATTTAATTGCTTTCATAATTTTCATTCATTATTGAAATAAAGACAAATTTGTGGGATATGAACATCAACGCTTGAATTTTTTTTCATTAAAGTAATATGTTCGACACTTAAGTGTGTAAATTTGAATGTGTATATTAAAAATGAAAAATAAAAAAATATTTTTTTTGTTGGGATCAAAATGGTTTAACTACTTTCATAATTTTCATTCACTATTGGCACAAAGACAAATATGTAGGATATGAACATCAACGACATTATTATGCTGGCATTGGGTTGTTGGTTGCCTTAATCAACTAGGCAATGGACCGATGGTGGCTACGATACCGGATGAGGCAGTGGACTGAATTTAATCAAAGCTGATGGTCCAATCTGCAGATTGGGGTGCCGCAGAAGGTCACCTTGCGAGCTGAAGTTCATCCACTTAAAGTTTCCATCGACGCCCCGAAAGTTGTACTACCTCTGGAAGTCGCTTTCGTCTTAAACATGTTGCTGCGAGGAAGCCACGCAGGATCTGCAATTTAAGCTGCAGTGGAGGGAGAGAGGCAGAAATAATGTGCTACAGGAATAAATGAGGTGCAAGAGATTGTCGCTCCGTGTTGGGAAACTTAAGGACAAGGGCAAAAGAACTAACCCATCATCCAGAAGAACCCAGTATAGCCTAAAGTCTAAATTTCGATCACAAAAATATGAAAGTCGTAGGGACTGTGGCTTCTTGGAAAAGTAAGTAAATCATTGAATATTCCAAGTCGTGCCAGCTTGAAATGGAGACCACAAGATCTCTCTAAACAATATCAGTTGAAAAGGGCCAAAATATGTCTGCCTCAACTACTGGTTCCTCATTTCTCTTAAGTTAGGTGGGCAGGTCAAAGTCAATTTTGGCACGCAACAGTTACTGTTGTTTTGGTAGTTAACTACTGTCGTGGACAACTTTTTTGGGGTTTAGGTCAGAGTCAAAGTCGTCCACCCGCAACCTCAGAGACTCGTGAGTTATGTTAATGAAATTAGAGGATCTTAATTTGACTTTGCTGTATTTTAATTTGGGTTTATAAGGAAAACCATTGCTCCCAACCTGGGCTGCAACCAATTGATGTCCAGTCAACAGCCTACGCGGCTGGCCAAGGAACCTCGTGAAACAATGGCTTTCTGGTGTGGATAACAGAAGCCCTACCCACAAAGATGGCGGGATACTTCTGGATAAGGTCAAAAGTCTGAGTGATGAGAACTTATGTGCTTTTTAACAAATGTTTAGAGAGGAGTATCAAAAAGAAGAAAATATATTGGTTCAGATTTTTTAAGTAAAGCGTATCTTTTCCAGCTGATACCTTGGAGTTCGTCTCCATTCTGCTTCAGGCTTTGCCCAGACATGACTTTGGCTCTAAACCAATCAAACAGAAGCTCTTCATGTGATGTGATGCCATTATGCACTTCTTTTCTTTCACTTTGATGTTAAATGACATGTTGACAAAAGAGAAAAGGAAAAAAGAAATGCATATCCACACAGCTCAATGCATAGAGCTGCGGGCTACCAGCAGTTTTCACACGTTATCACATGCATCCTATTTGTTTACAAGTTTAAACTAAGGGATTAGCTGTTTTGTTCAGTGGTCCTCAGTTGTTTTCTGCATTATTAAAAAAGTTAACGATTAGGGATGCTGATTAGAAGGCCATACAAACATGATCATAGTCCCATGCCTCTTCTGCTGCTTTATCTTGCTGGGGAACCAACTCCTAGCATCATAGATAGTGGTGAAGGACGGAGGTTTTGGGCCAAGCTTAGAGATAAGATGAAGAGAGCTTCATCTAAGAGGAAGCAACAACATTGTTAATGTCAAGATTCTAGTAGTGGTTTTTCTTCTCTCTCCTCTTTTTTGTTGCCAGGCACCAAGTAAGATTACCATAGTGGTGGATCATCTGGATATCAAATCACCAAGAAAGGAGGAGCTTTTACAAAGAAGACGTCGGAAACAAAACAAATAGAAAGGGAGTTTCTCAGAGTGTTTGAGAAAGAAAAAGGCTAATTGAAAGCATGACATCTAGAGGATTCTGAAATGTCTAAATCTGGGTAGGAGGTAGGACCTCCTTTCGTTGGGATCCCGACTCGCACGGAGGGGCTGTCATTGCCAAGCCATTATCTAACCCTGTGCAATAACTCTGTTTTATAAGGGATCATAATTTCGGAAAGGAGAAATCAGATGACTAAGACCTTTCATCCAAGTGACGCTGGGGTTATGTCAGCGCACCATTTTTTCTGGGAAAAATGGTTGATGGGCTGGAAGTCGTGGCTTCCTACTGGACCAATGTAGAATACAAAGCCTAGTTCCTGTCTATGTACACTTTGGTAGGAGATACAGGAAGCAATAAGCACGTTTCGAATAACAGAGTTTATATTAAGGGTACTCACCACATCAAACCTAGATATGCTCTTCTTTAACAAGTAAAGTACAGGTAATGTGAGACTTATTTCACACTATTTTTAATATATTTCTTCACTCTAAGTATAAGAAAACATTTTTAAGAACATAATGTACAAAAGATGGAATGTTTTACATGAAACTTAAGCTTTGATATTATATTAAAAAATTTAATTTTACTTAATGTTTATTCAAGAATATATTATGTTTCTTCATTATGAAGAGAATTTTCAGATAAGATTTAGGTAATTTAAAACTAATGATACACTATTTTCAACAAAATAGGAAAAGTGCTGTGAAATGGGATTGAAAATGGCTCAAAAGGCGGCCAGTTAAGAAAGTAATTTGGAAATTTAATATATTAAGTATTGCTATGACTAGTACCAATTTAAGCAGAGAGTCAATTAGGAAGAAGATTAGAGGAAACCCGCTGACATGGCAGAGTCATGTCCAACGAAGGTAATGATCAAACTACTGACCTTATAGGAACGAGGTTGAGGATGCGAAATCAAATTGCATAAGCCAAAGGGTGAGACAATTCGGGGTACAACGTAAGATGATGCTCTAGATGTGACAGTTCTTGCCTTCTCACAACAAATAATGACACCTAGAATCGTGTCTTTTTAGGCTCTTTCCTCCTGTGTGTGGATAAATCCGCATTTCGCACCTACCCTTTGAAGCTGATTGGAAGGGGATTTCAATTTTTGCCTACTCCAATGCTTGAGTGCATGGTTGCCAGGTTTTTTCTTTAAAATAAAAAATAAAAAACATGTGGTAGTGATATATTGGTTACGAGGGATTTGATCAAGACTGTCAAACGTTATTGGTGCACCAGAGGTGGGGATATAGTTGATTGGTTAAACGTTATATCCAATAGTACAAACAAAAGTTAAATGATAATATGTATTCAATGGGCTCGAAGTCACATTCCTAAGCTTTTGCTTGAATGGTGAGTCATTTTAAGTTGAGTAAATCATTTCTCTTCCTATGCCTGTTACAAGATTATTGCTTACGCCTTGATGAACTGTAATAGAAGGAAAATGCCGCATGGCAATGAATCCTACCAGCTGCTCATTATAAGAGATCCGTGAGTTTCGTTTTTATACCAACGCTCTTCCCCTACCATATCAGCCCGCCCAACAAGTTTAATCCATATGCTTGTATTTCTGAAAGTTCTGGTAAACCTTTTCCTTCGTGACTTTCTACATGATAGCTTCATATATCACCTGCCTATGCATTGCAATTGTGTGAATTTGATAATTGTTTGAAAATCTAATAGACTTCTAAGCATAATTTACGTTACTTTAGACTCTTGCCACACCATGCAAAGAACATGATCAGGATATGTTGATTGTGAAGGACATCTTAGCCAACTTATTAGCTTTGGCATGTCTATTCCCAAAAATGTTGCCTCTTTCTTTGTTAATAATCATACTTGTGATTTAATTGCAAAAAGTTAACCTCTTCCAACGAGTATATTTTTTACTTTGGCTTTGCAGATGAGGTAAACGATTCTCTGATCGAACAAGTTCGACTTACAGCCCCTATTACAGATGATACAACATTGCCATGCTTTACATTTCGAACATGGGTGTTGGGGATCACATCGTTTGCTGTTCTGGCATTCTTGAATCAATTCTTTGGTTACCGACAAAATATAGTATTTCCACTGGGAAAGCTTATGGAAGCATACCTACCGAGCAAACCGATTCGCATTTGTGGAACACACAGGTCCTTTTCATTGAATCCAGGGCCCTTCAACGTGAAGGTGCATGTACACTAGTAACAATTTTTGCCAATTCAGGTTCCAACTTGGTTTACGCAATGAACATTATTACCATTGTCAAGGCGTTTTATCACCGGGGAATTCATCCTCTGGAAGTTATGTTGTTAACCTTAATTTGTGTTCGTTTTTAACATAGCCGAGGCCCTTCTTGTAGATAACTTCTGCAATGAAAAACTCAATGTGGTGAAAATGCACCATGTTTCTAACATCAGTGGTATCTCCAAATGATTTGACTTACTGAAATTGCTTCGCCTCTACCTTGTGTTGATGGGCTGGAATTTTGGGAAGTTTCTTGTCAATTCACCTTACATGTGGTGGCCTTCCAACTTGGTTCAAGTGTCCATGTTTAGGTGCCCGTAGTCTCTCCCTTTGCCTCCCTCCCCACCCTAAGTCCCTCTCACTTTTCACTGACAATCATTTATTTGAACTTGCAGGGCATTGCATCATCTTGACATCAGACGCAAGGGAGGTCTAAAGTGGCTGCAATTCTTCCTTGTGGTTCTTGTTTCAAGCTTCGCATACTGTGTTATTCCCAACTACTTGTTTTCATCTATAAGTGCACTCTCCTTCGTTTGCTGGATATGGAAGGACTCAGTTACAGCTCAACAAGTTGGTTGTGGTCTTAGTGGTCTTGGAATTGCTCGTTTGCCCTTGATTGGTAGATTTCTTCATAACTGTCTACATATCGATCCCTATTGCTTACTGGACCAACTCCTATGAAGCCAAGCGATTTTCTATTTTCTCATCCCATGTGTTCAACTCTGATGAAGGAGCATATGATGTCTCAGTAGTTTTGAATGGAACCACCTTCCAATTCAATCAACAAGGATATGATGGCTACAGTAAAATTTATCTACTTGACATATGCTTATGGTTTAAGCTTCGCACCATAGGCTGCTACATTGTCTCACATTGCAATTGTCCATGGAAGGTGCTTTGTACACATGAAACGAGACATTTGCATTACTATTTGCCCATTTTAGTTAACTTTTTTTCCTGAGACACTAACCATTGTTTACATTTCTTTGACAGCACTTCTCTTTTGGATATGCAGAAAAATCTGGCAACAAACAAGGGCAGCATTCAATGAAAAATTCGGAGATGTGTACACTAGACTGATGAAGCAAAACTATGACGGTGTCCCACGGAGGTGGTTTTACTTACTCTTGATCGAGGTGATTAGACTTCCCACGCTTGCTTGTAAAGGCTTTGGCAGGCAGTTGCGACTCCCTTACTGGGGAGTCCTACAAGCAATTGTCTTGGCTCTGCTCTTCACTCTCCCAATTGGCGTCATTACTGCTACCTCAAACCTGGTACGCTATTGAGACTAAAAGCTTCTGAGCACTTGGTCTTTGTGCTTGACTGGATATTGGAACTCTCTGTGCAGAAACCAGGAATCGGTTTCATCACTGAGCTTACTATGGGTTACATAAATCCGGGGAAACCTCTTGCAAACGTGGCTTTCAGGGCCTGTGGCTACGTAAGCGTGCCACAAGCAATCGCATTTCTCTCTGTATTCAAGCTAGGGCATTACATGAAAATTCCACCCAAATCCATGTTTATTGTTCAGGTTGTTTGCCAATTATGTTAATTTTTCCAAGAGTTATTTTCTCAAATTGATAACAGTCTCGCCTGAGTAGATAGAAATCAAACCAGAAAGTAAAACTAGTAGTTATTCTGTGTTCCTCAATGAAGTTAGTGGGGACCTTAGTCGCATCCTCGGTCTACTTCAGCACAGCTTGGTGGCTTCTCACCTCAGTAGAACATGTTAGAAAATGTGAGCTCAAATGAGGCTCTTTTACAGAATTTAGGCATTGATCATGAAAAGAAAAGTAGGTTTATATACATAATACAAAAAGTTGATAAACATACTATATTTTCTCTATATTTGATATGTAAAAAAAACTAAGCTTTCCACTCTATTCTCTTCTAATACTAACTTAAATAGCCTCAAAACTACTACAAAAACTAAAAAAAAAAGGTGACTAACAATAACTGTGTAAAAACCATCTCTTTACCCACATGAACAATAACAATTATTTTATGTGTGTGAGTCGTGCATTTTTAGTAAATGAGTGTGCTCAATATTTTATGAGAGAACAACATAGTAAATGACGTTAGGCATTTTCCCACAGCTAAATGCAACAAATGATAATTATACTGTTGTCTTCAATTTCTTCCTACACTAAGGTTAAATATATATAAATGAAGAGCTAAAGAATAGACTTAACTAATCAATAAAATGTCTATACAAATAGTCTTACTCATCAAAATCTTAAGATGAATAAAGCTCCACATTAATTAGTATTATATATTCAATAAAGAAAATATATGAACAACATGTGTACAATTAAACAGACTAACATAATTGCATTGACTTACCACAATAAAGAATATTAATTTATACATTATTGATATAATTTCACATTATATGAATTCGTACAATGAGCCAACAAAACATACCTGTGAAGGATGCTCATGGACATGTCCTGGAGATGATGTCTTCTGCAATGCGTCCATTATCTGGGGTGTATTTCTAGTCGGCACTTGGCACCGCTGCCAGTGTGGCTACTCTCTCGCTTGTTTCCTGAGCAAAGTTGGATAAGGCTTATTATTATCATGTCTATAATTTTAGGAGGGCAGCGGCAATGCTGCCGGCCAGGGCTGGGAACTACCTATGTTGGGATGCCATCGGCATTTTTCTCAACTTTTTTTTGTACGGGAGATTCAGATATTGGTGGGCGAGGCACAACTACATCCTATCAGCTGGGCCTCGATGCTAGAGTCGCTTTCGTGGCCATCCTGTGCTATTTCACTATACAAACTAGACACATCAGTAGAATGACGTGGTGGTGTTCTGGTTTGGACGATCACCGCCGACTAGCAAGCTGTCCTACTGCCCCTGGCATAAGGGTTGAAGGGTGTCCCGTGTTCGGTTGACAGATCGCATGTGCAATGGGCTAGAAAGTCTGCGGCTTGTAAGGAACCGTGGATGAAGCCAAGGGGTTCTGTTTTTACCATTTTATCTTTGGGTTCTCTGTTTTCTTATGGAAGTTGTTAACTTGGTTCTTGTTATTGGATGGGATTCTATAAAGAGAGAAAAGTGATGTCATCCAAAATAAGAAAAGATTATAATTTATACTGAAATTAAATATTTGGATATTGATTTTCTCCAAAGAAACTATCTAGAAAATTATTTTTTCTTAAAGAAGCTATTTGTATTTTTTTTTTATTTTTTTAATACATACACATTCAAACTCATATATTAGTATCAAATTTGAGATTGAGAGATCTTAACAATACTTACTCCCAATTGAATTACCTGTTTGTTGACCTTTTTTCTTGCTTATTGTTTAATAAGTAAACAAAAGAATAAGGAAAATGAATGAAAGATTAAATTCTTTTTAAGAGTTAGTAAAAATAAAGTTAAAACATAATTTGGGTTTATCATGCTTGAAATAGGAATAGAAGTCCTTAGTTGTATTGGACTGGGAGTAGTTTCCACAGACCGACTAAACTTGCTTATAAAAGGAGTGTCGCAGCTTTCAAGCCGTCAAGTCTATTCATTACTTACTCTCAGGAAGTTGTTAGCTTAGTTCGCCATGGAGTTCGACGGGTTTACTGGTCATGAAGGCATGTTGGAGACACCCTCTTATTGTAGTTCCGACACTTCTGCGTTTACTTCCTCGCATGATGGTCTTTCGTTTTCTGATGATGCTTCCCTTGCCGATGCATACAACCTACCCTCTGATGAGAGCTTCTTTCTAGCGTTGACGGAGGAAAGCCCAAAGGAAGAAGGTTTTGTTCCTTGTTTCGGTGTGAAGCAAAGTCCTCTCCATGATAATCAAGCACTGTGCGAGGGAGAGAGAATGATGGGTTCTGAATCTTATACTAGAAAGCTTGAGATTGACGAATTGTTGAGTCGATATTTCAGTCCGGGGCCTCTTCTTTCTTTGGAAGTCTTCCTCAGTTTTCTGCGCTTTAAGGTCTCGAAGATGGATACTCAAAAAGGTGATCGTAAAGCATAATGGAAAGAAGTACGTGAATGGATCTTCTGGACGAGGCTTTCCTGGGCAACTCTTCGTATGGCCGTCTTCCTAAAAGTCTGTTCTTCGGACATCGATGATGGCAAGCGATTACTTGAAGGGTACTCAACCGAAGTGCGACATGGAGTGGTTTGAATCTACATTAATTTGCCGCCTTGTAAGCCCGAGTTTCTGTTTACGGTCTGAAAATTTTGGACTCTTCGAGTTTGTTAATGGCGGTTTGCGTTTTCCTGTCGCTCCGATTCTAATGTAAACGGGAACGATCTTTTGTTTTTAAGATTTGAATGAGAATCTTACTGTTACGATTTTGTATTGAATTACTTGATGCAGCTTACATGGACTCCCCACATACTTTCTATATTAGTATATTGTAATACAATAACTAACACTTAAATCCATATACTTTTTATCTGAGTTTTATTATCAATTAGTTCTGGTGTGTGTTAAAAAACACACACACACACGCACACACACACACTTAGATCCATAATGGAAACATATCTATTTCTTTTTTTTTTTAAATGTCAAAATAAGCAAATTAAGTTTATCCATTCCTTAAGATAATAGAGGAGATTGAATCCAATGATTTACGCACTAATATTAAACAGAAACTTTATCTAGAATTGATTTACTCAAAATAATATACCCAATACTAATAAAAGCATGAAAAACTCTCGACTTTATTCATCCCATAAAATTTTAGTTCATTATGATATATCATGATTAGCAAGGTTACATTTATTACCGGACGAGCCAAATATATCACATTGCTCAATCTTGCCATATTCCATAAAAGTTGTGGGACTAAAAGGTCTCAGGTGAAACACGCACCAAATTTCAACACTAATATTGCTACCACCATTGGTACTTCGTGCTTGAGATAGTTCGTGCATGGTAGAAACTTGATAATATGTCAATGTGTGTAACCGATATTCATCTTCGAGAATCTTTAGCCTTCTCATCTCAACAAGCATCTGCAGCATGCGAGAGCGAGAGAGCGAGAGAGAGAGAGAGAGAGAGATATGAACAGCATGACAAATGAGAAGGAAGAAACGACCAAGCATGATAAACATTATACGGTTGCTAAGGAATCAAAAGCGAATTATATAACCACGGTCTCCAACCATTTTGAGTATGCAAGTCCTGTGAAATTTATTAAGGTAGTAAATTTTGGAAGCAGAGTCATTTTACAAATGAAAAGGCCATCTGATACAGGATAATGCCAGTTAGCACCAGGTCAACAATAGTCATCAGCACAGATTGCTGGGTTATGGTTCCAATAGTCCCTGAATGTCGGAAAGTTTATTTGTATAGTAATCTGGTTTGATGTTATTTGAAGGGTCTTGAAGGGCAGATTGACTTGTTACTCCTGTAAGCATAGAGTTTTAGGAGCCTTAGAAAATCACTGATGTCTAGTAATCCGTCATGGTTGAGACTAATCCTAATCATAGAAAGAAGATAAACCGGCTTACCTGAAAGTACGAGAAGCGTTTTGCATCCCGCATTTTGACCAAACAAGATATCAGTATCTAATCTATCACCCACCATACACATTTTGGAACAACTAATTTGAAATCTGCAAAAAGGAATTTCCATTACATAAATTCTCTAAAGCAAAAACTTGGCTATAAGATCGGACTGCAAAAGTGTAATTCATTTTGTCAACAAGACCTACCATTATGCTATATCCCTCTTTACTCTCCATAGTGTACATTTATTCCACAACCTTCCAAGTTTATCTGCTCTAATTTCACTTTGGCTGTTAAGCCGTATGGCTCCCAATTGATTAGAATTTTTTTTTAATAGATATACATTTGTGTCTAAAGCATGAAATATTCACTAAAAATACCAGCTCTAAACTAGATCACTTACTTTTGTATTAAAAAGTCCATTAAAAAAGTGGAAGGCTTTCCAACAACAATCGGCTCCTTCTGGGTTGATCCACAAATAGCAGCCACCATACATCCGGCACCTGAAAGTGAAAATTGAAAACATTATAAACTCTCAAGTTGCATTCTAACCCAGCTTTCTCAAGTTAAGATTGTGAGTGAAAAAGAGACCAGGCCACTCTTGCAAATCAGTCATATGTCCACTTGCATCGCGGTTAGTAGCAATGAAAAGGCATCCAGGATTCTCACGGATGCAAAGGGTTCCATACCTGCCAATTGAAAGACAAAATGTCTTAAATAATCAGCAAGAACAAGGCAGTAAACAACAATTGAATATAGAGCTCTGCAATTAACATTGAATGTTAGAAGTCTAGAGTGCAAATGGAGTACAAGAGAAATAATGCAACAAAACTATTGAATTGTCTTTTCAGGAAAGTTTCCTCCTATTCAATGTTTGTTATGACCTTTGCAAAGGTCTACCAAGGCCTTTTGTTTGAGTTAATCCAACAGAGTATCAAGAGGTTCTGGTCGGTTGGTTGCTTAACGATGTCTACATTGGTATTTGAGATCAATAAACAAATGAAAAGGGCCTAAGTAAGCTAAGTGAATAAAATATATGCTAAAGACTCGAGCTAACTAAGGTGAAAGCCATAACCAGTTGAGCATCAAAACATTGAACAAAGACAATTTTTTCTGGAACACGAATTTATTTCCTTTAGAACGTTTTGACAACTTCATTTATAGAGAAGACAATGATTATAGCGGTCTAAATCTTCCATTTGCAGCCCACATCAGACAAACAACATGTTTGAGCGTGTGCGAGGGATTCCATGTAGCACATAATTGAAACCGTAGAAAGCAACAAGCAGCAGTCATTGTATAGAGGAGAGGGAAACAAGGAATTTAGACTTTCTTACTGAAGCTTGTAATAGTTAATATACTGGTCTAGTCCAACAATAACAGCTCCAACCTGGGAATAGGAGTTCTGCAGCGTTTTAATAAATAGCAAACACAAAGTAAAAGTTTCAAAAGAGAAATGAAGTCAATCCGATACATTACAGTCTTGTCGTGTTCAAAGAGGCAATTTGGTTTCAGCTGTACCGTCTTTTTGCCATCTTCCTGCAAAAACTTGCTTCAATTAGCATACCTGTGGTAAGAGCTTCAGTCGAGGGTCCCTATGATAACAAGGCAACCTTGCTAGTTGCAAGAGAAGAACTATGGACCTTCCTTAATCCTACCTCAAAAGCTGGAGATGGACATTCATGAATCCTAGGAAATAGAAAAGACTGACAATGCAGTGACTACAAGGTGTAGACATCTTATGTACAAGCTCACAATAGAGCAAAATACTATGAAATAAAGGATTTGATTACCGGGCCACCAAGACCAGTAAATCCAGCAAGCTCCAATTCTTCCAATATGCCTTCCTCCCCTATCACATAAGCCTGAAAGAGGATAAAAAACTTGAGGCGATAATCACAAACTAACAGAGACACCACCGGTAAATTCACCAGCGATACAACATTCCAAGTTGTGGGCTAACTAAATTGAGCTATGAATAGACACAGCTAGTCATTTGACCCCCAAATATTTTGAAACAACAAACCCGGTCTCAATTTGTAAACTACTCGTCCAACTAGAGGACAATAGTACTCAAATACGCTATTTTGCAGTCAATATTTTCATTCTAATTAGCTGATTAGCATCATCTGCTTCCAATTCTCTGCGTAAGTAAAAAACTTACGGAGTAGTATTTTTCATAGAGAAGTACTACTTTTTTAGTAGAGATAAATGGGGCTTAAAAAATTGAAAGAAAATGTGTATAGATGCAGAATAAACCTTTTTTTCTCTTGGAAAATTATTGACCTTCAGGAACATAGCAGCCGCGAAGGATGAGCAGAATATCTCATCCTACAATGGGAACGAAATGGAAGAGAATCAATATTTGCAAAATACTACTAATAATTGTTTCTGAAAGGTCAGTTGGAATGGGTATAGAGACAAAACCTCGCTGACAGAAATTCCCAAGGAGTGAAATTTCTTAGCGTATAGCCTCCTTGATTTCGTGGAGTTGTTGGTTACAAACATCAACTTCTTTCCCTGAAATGCACATGAGGAAGCAAAGGAAATTAACAAGAGCTTCGAAAATTTCGAAGAATAAAGAAAAGAAAGACAGTGAGGAGGTGGGTGCGTGCCTTGGAGCGAAGCAGGTCTAATGTCTGTTGAACGCCATCAATAAGTGTATCGCCCTTCCATATCACACCTGTATATAGAAACCCAGATATCCGCAGCCATTACAAACAACAAGTTGCAGAGATCAGACAAGAAATAGCAAACAAAGAGTCATACAAACACACACAAGATTAAATAGTGGAGAGGTATAAACGAATAAGACCGTCGCAGTCGAAGAGAAAGGCTCCGACAGAATCAAGGAGGCCTCCGATGTTCTGTGATGAAAGAAGCTGGGTGTCCATTGCTTGCGAAAAGCGTAGAAGCTGAAGGGCCTGCGTATGTCCGATATGGCTTGTACTTTTCGCAGTTTGGAACAGGGACCAAACGCACGCACGTTAGGATTTCGGAATATGCCATGCCTTCAAACGAATACTAACATGGCCCACTTGGGATATGGCAAGTGTTTAGGTACACACGACGTCGTGAGCCCATTGAACAAGTATCTATTTTATGTTAACAAATCACAAAAATATTTCAGGTTTGATCTCTTTTACATCAGGTTCAGGGTTCTTTGTCGCCTCTTAGAAGTAGTAAAGCCTACTATATCAACTTCAACGCTGGCTTTCTTGGATTTGTGTTGCTAAAATGGTTATTCTTTCTTTTTTCTGGTCCTTTTGTTTTTTTGTTTTTTTTTGTATAATGTAATTATTAATAGACAACTACCTCACCTAATAAGTTATCATATTGGTGCCTGTGATTAGGCACCAGTAATATCATCTTTCTTCCTTATGAAGAGGATTTTTAGATAAGATTTAGGTAATTTAAAATTAATGCTACACCATTTTCAACAAAATGGATGCCGAAGGGATGCATGAAAGAAAGTTAAATCAACCATGAATATAGGAAAAGTGCTGTGAAATGAGATTGAAAACGGCTAGAAATGCAGCCAGTTAAGAAAGTAATTTGGAAGTTTAACATATTAAGTATTGCTATGACTTGTACCAATTTGAGCATAGAGTTAATTAGGAAGAATATTAGAGGAAACCTGCTGACATGCCAGAGTAATGTCCAACGAAGGTAATGATCAAACTACTGACCTTATAGGAACGAGGTTGAGGATGAGAAATCAAATTGCATAAGCCGAAGGGTGAGACAATTGGGGGTACAACGTAAGTTGATGCTCTAGATGTGACAGTTCTTGCCTTCTCACAACAAATAATGACACCTAGAATCGTGTCTTTTTAGGCTCTTTCCTCCTGTGTGTGGATAAATCCGCATTTCGCACCTACCCTTTGAAGCTGATTGGAAGAGGATTTCAAGTTTTTGTCTACTCCAGCACTTAAATGCATGATTGCCAAGTTAAACAAGAAAAAATGTGGTAGTAATTTATTGGTTACGAGGGATTTGATCAAGACTGTCAAACGTTATTGGTGCACCAGAGGTGGAGATATAGTTGATTGGTTTAACGATATATCCAATAGTACAAACAAAAGTTAAATGATAATATATATTCAATGGGCTCAAAGTCACATTCCTAAGCTTTTGCTTAAATGATGAGTCATTTTAAGTTAAGTCAATCATTGCTCTTGTTATGCCTATTACAAGATTGTTGCTTACGCCTTGATGAACTGTAATAGAAGGAAAAGGTCGTATGGCAATGAATCCTACCAGCTGCTCATTACAAGAGATCTGTGAGTTTCGTTTTTATACCAACGCTTTTCCCCTACCATATCAGCCCGCCCAACAAGCTTAATCCAGATGCTCGTATTTCTGAAAGTTCTGGTAAACCTTTTCCTTCGTGAGTTTCTACATGATAGCTTCATATATCACGGCGTTACATCTGCCTATGCATTGCAATTGTGTGAATTTGATAATTGTTAAAAAATCTAATAGACTTCTAAGCATAATTTAGGTTACTTTAGACTCTTACCACACCATACAAAGAACATGATCAAGATATGTTGATTGTGAAGGACATCTTAGCCAACTTATTAGCTTTGGCATGTCTATTCCTAAAAATGTTGCCTCTTTCCTTGTTAATAATCATACTTGTGATTTAATTGCAAAAAGTTAACCTCTCCCAACAAGTATATTTTTTACTTTGGCTTTGCAGATGAGGTAAATGATTCTTTGATCAAACAAGTTTGACTTACTGCCCCTATAACAGATGATACAACATTGCCATGCTTGACATTTCAAACATGTGTGTTGGGGATCACATCGTCTGCTGTTCTGGCATTCTTGAATCAATTCTTTGGTTACCGACAAAATGTAGTACTCTCACTGGGAAAGCTTATGGAAGCATACCCACCGAGCAACCTGATTCGAATTTGTGGAACACAAAGGTCCTTTTCATTGAATCCAGGGCCCTTGAACGTGAAAGAGCATGTACACTCGTAACAAAATTTTCCAATTCAGGTTCCAACTTGGTTTACGTAATGAATATTATTACCATTGTCAAGGCGTTCTATCACCAGGGAATTCATCCTCTAGCAGCTATGTTGTTAACCTTAACCAACCAAGTGAGTTTGTGTTCGTTTCTAACATAGCCAAGGCTCTTTATCAAAGAATGAGAACCAGAATTGTGGGAATTTCTCTCTATTGAATTATTGCAATACTTACAATGTATACAAGGGGTTTTTATATAGACCTATTACAAAATTATACAAGGAAAATAACAATTATGGCAATATTTACATATCAATTTAACCTAATATTCCACAACACTCCCCCTCAAGCCGGAGATTTGAACAAGTCAAATACTCCGAGCTTAGAGAGAAGATGCCAATGCTGCCTGCTACAAAATGCCTTCGTGAATAAATTTGTAGGCTGTTCTTTGGTAGAAATGTGATGTGTTGCGATGATTCCTTGTTGTAGCTTTTCTCGTACATAATGGCAGTCAACTTCTATGTGTTTTGTTCTCTCATGAAAAATCGAGTTGGTTGTAATTTTCTCGGCTACTTCATTATCACAGAACAACAGTGCTAGTTGTCTAAGGTAAAAACCAAAATCTTTGAGTAATCCCATAATCCATACAATTTCACAGGTTATGACCTGCATTGCTTGATATTCGGATTTAGCAAAGGAGAGAGAGACTATGGGTTGTTTCTTCAATCGCCATGAAATTAAGGAGTCCTCAAGCATGATACAGAAACCAGTAGTGGACCATCGAGTCATGGGACATGTGTTGTAATCTGAATCACAGAAGGCTCGTAATTCTAATTTTGAAGATGAAGGAAACAAGAGGCCTAACCCTGGGCAACTTTTAAGGTATCTGATCACTTTCAAGGTTGCCTCCATATATGATTGCTTTGGAGCATGCATGAACTGACTAAGTAATTGAATTGGGAAGGTGATGTCGGGTCTCATGAGTGTCAGGTAGATTAATCAGCCAACTAATCTCTGATATATCGAAGGATCATCAAGTGGTGGATCATGACTTTCTTCCTTAAAACTGGTATCATACTCAATACTGGTGAATTTCTTGTTTTGCTTCATAGGGATGATCAAGGGTTTAGAGCCAGCGAGCCCTGCTTCAGAGATGAGCTCCAAAGTATATTTCCGCCGACTCAAAGAAATGTCATGTGGAGAACGAGCAATCTCTATTCCAAGGAAGAACTTAGATTGCCCTAGATCCTTCATAGAAAAAGCAGAATTCAAATATGCCTTTAGATCAGAAATGACATTTGAATTATTTCCTGTGATCAAGATGTCATCAACATAAATGAGTAAAGCAACAAAGGTACTTCCTTGAGATCTGGTGAAGAGAGAATAGTCATGCCAAGACCGTCGGAAACCATAGCCAAGGAAAGATGTAGTGAACTTAGCATTCCACTGCCTAGATGCTTGCTTCAGACCATAGAGGGATTTTCGTAATCAACATACTAGACCCTTCCTTTGAGTGTGAAATTTGGAAGGAAGCTTCATATAAACCTCCTCTGAAAGATCACCATGGAGGAAAGCATTTTGCACGTCCATCTGAAAAGGGGCCAATAATGGATGGCAGCAATGGTGACAAGAAGGTAAATAGTAACATGCTTGGCAGTGGAAGAAAAATGTCTTGATAATCAAAACCTTCCCATTGACTATATTCTTTGGCCACCAAACGGGCCTTATAACGTTCAATAGAGCCATCTGCATGATATTTCACCTTATAAATCCATTTACAACCAATTGGACGACGACCTAAAGGTAAAGGAACTACGTCCCAAGTATGATTGGCCTTAAGAGCATCAAGTTTAGTATCCATGGCAGTGACCCAATAGGGGCCACGAATGGCCTCATGAAAGAAATAGGGTTTAAGTATAGTAGAAATGGAAGCAACAAAATATTAGTAGTGAAGGGTACATTGGTCAAGGGAAACGTAGTTGGAAATCGAGTAAAGGGAAGTAGAAAAAGTAGAAGGCAAAGAGGGGCAAAGGTAGTCAGTGGTCCAAATGGGAGGTTTGGTAAGGCGACTAGAATGGCAGATGGCCTCAACCGAAGCAGGGTCAGAGGGTGGAGAGATAGGTGCATCATCAGAAGGTAGAGAGGGATCGAGGGTGGAAAATGGAGGTAGAGGTGTTGAAGGAATGGGTGGTGTAGGTGGAAGAGAGGGAAGTGTAGGGTTAAGGGGGTCTATATCAGGTACGGTGGGGTCATCAATGGGTAAAGAGAAGGGTGAGTAGTCTTCCAACGGTGGTATGATGGGAGCTGATGAGGCGGCCTGACTGTCGAGGGACACGGATGAAGGAGACGGAAAAGGGAAAGTGTCTTCCCTAAAGATGACATCACGGTTGATAAAAAATTTTCCTAAAGTAGGATCAAAAAGTTTATAGCCCTTTTGATAGGAAGGATAACCCATGAAAACATAAGGGATAGCGCAAGGACTAAACTTGTCACGGACACCTAAGACGGTGGCGTAACATTGACAACTAAACACGCGTAAGTGATTAAGTAAGGGAGGAACACCAAAGAGATGCTCGTAAGGTGTAAGCCCACTGAGAGGAGAAGAGGGAAGATGGTTAATGAGGTAAGTGGTGGTCAAAATGCATTTGCCCTAGAAACGAGGTGGAAGATGAGCCTGGAAAAGCAAAGCACAGGCGACATCTAAAAGATGGCGATGTTTGCGTTCCATAACACCTTTTCGTTGATGGATATGAACACAAGAACTCTCATGAAAGATGCCTTGGGAAAGAAGGAAGGAAGAACACTTAGAGGAAAAAAATTTAGTCCCATTATTGGAACGAAGACGTTTAACAATGGTATTGAACTGAGTGCGAACTATGGATATAAAAGTTTGAATGTTGGAAAAAACTTGGCTCTTGAATTTAAGTAAAAAAGTCCAAGTGGCATGGCAAAAATCATCGACAATGGTCAAGAAATAACAAGCCCTAACATGATTAGGATGGCAATGAGGGCCCCAGACATCCATGTGAACGAGTTCAAAAATTGAGGTAGTGGCAAATGTGCGTAAGGGAAACGGTGCACAAGCTTGTTTGGCAAGGGGATAAATGTCGCAAGAAAATTGATTGGGGCAAGATATGGTCTTGCCATGGGCAAAAAAATACTTAAGGGAAGAGTGGCCGAGACACTTATGCCAAAGAGAATAATCATTATTTAAAATAGAGTTGCAAATAGGATAGTTATTTTGAGTACATGACAAAGTTGGAATGAAAGACATATAACTGGAAAAAAACATTGGTGAAATCTTTAGGAATGACAGAACAAAGAAAATAGAGTCCCCTTTCAGCCTTGTCGAGCCCAATCAACACCCCAGTTGTACGATCCTAAAAGACACAAAATTCAACGAAAAAGATAGCCACACAGTGGTTATCGTGGGTTAGCTTACGAATGGACAAAAAATTATGGCAAAAATTGAGGGCAAATAAGACATTTTTCAAAGTTAAATTAGGATTAGGGTGAAAATGGCCAATATGGGTAGCTGGGCTACTGGATTGATCAGGCAATCAGATGGAGAGAGGTGTAACACATTTAAAATGAGAATTTAATAAATTTAAATTACATGTAACGTAGTCACTAGCCCTAGAGTCGATAATCCATTTAGTGGAAAAATGAGTTAAAAATGGAGAAATACCTATAAAATTGGCACTTGGTTCAGAAGGCCCCATTTGATTGAGTAGGGTGAGGAGCTTCTGTTGTTGGTCAGCAGAGAGGTTGAGGCTCGTAGATCCACCAAAGGTGGTTCATGGGCTTAGAGAAGTAGGCCTAAGTAGGCCTAGGGTAGAGGGCCCATGAAAATATGAGGGCTCAGGGAGGGGCCCATGAGGAGAGGCCTAATCCATAGGAGATGGATAAAAATTAGCCTCGGTGGAGGCTTGGTGGGCTGCAAGACCAACGGGCTTGTGAAAGGGGGCTCCCCCTTACTGTCTGGGCCAGCCAGGTGGGTAGCCCACTAGAAGGAAGCAAGACTCCTTCAAATGGCCAGCCCGCTTACAATGTGTGCAAGTGGGCTGCGACCCATAGGACGGGCAGGTTGAAAGACCCGTTAGACTGCGAGAGGACCCAGGCACAGAGTGCTGGGTGGGTTTGCGGGTCTGGCCTGATCCAGAGCCAAAATGAAAATTCTAGCCTGGTCTAGCAGAGCCCGTACGAGGAGTGTCTTGCCATGGGGAGGAAGCAGTGTTGCTAGGGCTGTAGCAGAGGCCGATGAAGGCGGCAGGGTGGAGCTCTTGTTTGGCCATGGAATAGGTCCCCTCTAGGGACGGGAAGACCTCGCGGGAGAGAACCTGCATTCGCAGGTTCTGGAACTCGTCCGGCAATCCCATGAGAAATCGCATGGATTGCTCCTCTTGCTCACGAGAACGAAGACGTTCGTTGATCTTGCAGGTGCAAAGGCCATATTCATAGTGAACGGGAGGGTGTTAAGTGTATAAATCACCCTAAAGAGCCTTAAGGCAAACAAAGAACTTGGTAAGTTCTTCGTTCAAGCAATTGGAGGTGAGGCGTAGATCATCGATGGCTTAGCGGAGACCGTAAATCTGCGGTTCGCTAGATTGGTCAAAGGACTCCCAGAAAAGCTCCCAAATTTTGGTCACATGTTTGGGATGGGAGACGAGGGGCTCAAGCTCAGGTTCAATGAAGTGGATGAGCTAGGTGCGCATGGCGGCGTGAACCTGATCCCAAATCGCCACCGCATCGGGTTTAGTTAGACGAGGAAGGCAGCCGGTGAGGAAGCCTAATTTGTTGTAGGCAAGACAAATGTTTCGAATCTGGTCCGTCCAAAGCCGATAGTTGGATTCGCCAGCAAGGCGGCGAGGAACGATGCTACCCGATTGCAAATCCGCCGCGGTGAGGTGGTAAGGGTCATGGGTGATGGCGGCGGAAGGCACAATAGGTTGGGAATTAGGATTATTTTGGACATTTGCAGCCATTGAAGCGGTGGCGAAGGTATTTTCGGCCATGGAGACATGGCGAACGGTGGTCGAAAAAGAAAAGGTGGCGGCTAGGGTTTAAGTGGCAAGATTGTAATTTGAAAAGGGGCAAAGGGTAGATTGGGAAAAAAAATTTTGGGCGGCGGCTAGGGTTTGGTGGTAAAATTAGAAATATTGGGAATAAGTGAGGGTAATAAGGGAAGAGAGAAAATGAAGCAGCGGCTAAGGTTTGGAGGGTAAAAATGTAAATATGAGAAATAGGTGAGGGTATTTATGGAAGAAAAAAAATTGAGTGGTAGCTAGGGCTTGGAGGGCAAAAATGTAAATATGAGGAAGAGGTGAGGGTATTTAAGGAAGAAAGGGAAAGGAACGGTGGCTAGGGTTGGCAATGGAGTAAATAAAAAGGCGCAAGCTGGGTTAGGTTGGCAAAATGGTAAATAATAAGGGTAAGTGAGGATTGTAGTGAGAAAACGAATGATTAGGGTGGGATAAAAGATGGATGAACCCCGATTGTGAAAAAAAAGGTTAAGAAGGATGAGAGAAAAATCACCCAAGAAAAAAATGGTGGAAGCATAAGGATCTTAAAAGGCTCTGGATACCATATCAAAGAATGAGAACCAAAATTGTGGGAATTTCTCTCTATTGAATTACTGCAATACTTACAATGTATACAAGGGGTCTTTATATTGACCTATTACAAAACTATACAAGGAAAATAACAATTATGGCAATATTTACATATCAATTTAACCTAATATTCCATAACACCCTTGTTGTAGAGAACTTCTGCTATGTCGCCAAGGCCCTTGTTGTAGAGAACTTCTGCTATGAAAAACTCAATGTGATGAAAATGCACCATGTCTCTAACATCAATGGTATCTCCAAATGATTTGACTTACTGAAATTGCTTCGCCTTTACCTTTTATGTTTGATGGATTATCCAGGTGCTTGGATATGGATGGGCTGGAATTTTCAGAAGTTTCTTGTCAATTCGCCTTACATGTGGTGGCTTTACAACTTGGTTCAAGTGTCCATGTTTAGGTGCCCGTAGTCTCTCCCTTTGCTTCCCTCCCCACCCTAAGTCCCACTTCTCCCTTTTCACTGGCAATCATTTATTTGAACTTGCAGGGCATTGCATGATCTTGACATCAGACCTGAGGGAGGTCTAAAGTGGTTGCAATTCTTCCTTGTGGTTTTTGTTTCAAGCTTCACATACTATTATTCCCAACTACTTCTTTTCATCTATAAGTGCACTCTCCTTCGTTTGCTGGATATGGACGGACTCAGTTACAGCCCAACAAATTGGTTATGGTCTTAGTGGTCTTGGAATTGGCTCGTTTGCCCTTGATTTCGTAGATTTCTTCATAACTGTCTACATATCGATTCCTATTGCTTACTGGACCAACTCCTATGAAGCCAAGCGATTTCTTATTTTCTCATCCCATGTGTTCAACGCTGATGAAGGAGCATATGATGTCTCAGTAGTTTTGAATGGAACCACCTTCCAATTCAATCAACAAGGATATGATGGCTACAGTAAAATTTACCTCAGTATCTACTTGATATATGCTTATGGTTTAAGCTTCACACCATAGGCTGCTACATTGTCTCACATTGCAATTTTCCATGGAAGGTACTTTGTACGCATGAATCGAGACATTTGCATTACTATTTGCTCATTTTAGTTAACTTTTTTCCCGAGACACTAACCATTTTTTACATTTCTTTGACAGCACTTCTCTTTGGGATATGCAGAACAATCTGGCAACAAACAAGGGCAACATTCAATGGCAAATGCGGAGATGTGCACACTAGACTGATGAAGCAAAACTATGACGCTGTCCCACAGTGGTTTTACTTACTCTTGATCAAGGTGATTGGACTTGCCATGCTTGCTTGTGAAGGCTTTGGCAGGCAGTTGCAACTCCCTTACAGGGGAGTCCTACAAGCAATTGTCTTGGCTCTGCTCTTCACTCTCCCAATTGGCGTCATTACTGCTACCTCAAACCTGGTACGCTATCGAGACTAAAAGCTTCTGACCACTTGGTCTTTGTGCTTGGCTGGATATTGGAACTCTCTGTGCAGAAACCAGGAATCGGTTTTATCACTGAGCTTACTATGGGTTACATAAATCCGGGGAAACATCTTGCAAACGTGGCTTTCAAGGCCTGTGGCTACGTAAGAGTGTCACAAGCAATCGTATTTCTCTCAGAATTCAAGCTAGGCCATTACATGAAAATTCCACAAAAATCCATGTTTATTGTTCAGGTTGTTTGCCAATTATGTTAATTTTTCCAAGAGTTATCTTCTCAAATTAATTACAGTCTCGCCTGAGTAGATAGAAATCAAACCAGAAAGTAAAACTAGTAGTTATTCTGTGTTCCTCAATGAAGTTAGTGGGAACCTTTGTCGCGTCCTCGGTCTACCTCGGCACAGCTGGCTTCTCACCTCAGTAGAACATGTTAGAAAATGTAACTTCAAACAAAGCTCTTTTACAAGATCTAAGTATTGATGATGAAAAAAAAAAGTAGGCTTAAATATAATATACAAAATACAAAATAAGTCCAAAAATATATTGTATTTTTATATATTTGATTTGTAAAAAAGACTAAGTCTTCTACTCTATTCTTTTAATACTAACTTGATAAGATAGCCTTAAAACTACTACAAAACAAAAGGCTACCAACATTGATTTTGTAAAAGCACTCCCTTTACCCACATGAACAATAACAATTATTTTATGGGTGTGAGTGCATTTTTGGTGAATGAGTGTGCATAATATTTTATGAGAGAGAGGCATAGTGGGCAACATTAGATATTTTCTCACAGCCAAATGCAACGAATGATAATTATATTGTTGTCTTCAAATTTCTTCCTACAACAAGGTTAAATATATATAAATGGAGAACTAAAGGAGGGACTTAGTCAATCAATAAAGTGTCCATACAAATAGCCTCCCTTATCAAAATCTTAAGATAAATAAAGACTCATACTAATTAGTATCATATATTCAATAAGAAAAATATATATACAACATGTGTACAATTAAATTGACCAACATAATTGTATTAACTTGCAACGATAGAGAATATTAGTTTATGCATCATTGATATAAGCCCACATTACATAGACTCATATAATGAGCCAAAAGAACATACCTATGAAGGATGCCCGTGGACATGTCCTGGAGATGATGTCTTCT
>CM052355.1:13162042-13287042 GCA_028551475.1 Casuarina equisetifolia
GGGCCACCAAGACCAGTAAATCCAGCAAGCTCCAATTCTTCCAATATGCCTTCCTCCCTATCACATAAGCCTGAAAGAGGATAAAAAACTTGAGGCGATAATCACAAACTAACAGAGACACCACCGGTAAATTCACCAGCGATACAACATTCCAAGTTGTGGGCTAACAAAATTGAGCTATGAATAGACACAGCTAGTCATTTGACCCCCAAATATTTTGAAACAACAAACCGGTCTCAATTTGTAAACTACTCGTCCAACTAGAGGACAATAGTACTCAAATACGCTATTTTGCAGTCAATATTTTCATTCTAATTAGCTGATTAGCATCATCTGCTTCCAATTCTCTGCGTAAGTAAAAAACTTACGGAGTAGTATTTTTCATAGAGAAGTACTACTTTTTTAGTAGAGATAAATGGGGCTTAAAAAATTGAAAGAAAATGTGTATAGATGCAGAATAAACCTTTTTTTCTCTTGGAAAATTATTGACCTTCAGGAACATAGCAGCCGCGAAGGATGAGCAGAATATCTCATCCTACAATGGGAACGAAATGGAAGAGAATCAATATTTGCAAAATACTACTAATAATTGTTTCTGAAAGGTCAGTTGGAATGGGTATAGAGACAAAACCTCGCTGACAAAATTCCCAAGGAGTGAAATTTCTTAGCGTATAGCCTCCTTGATTTCGTGGAGTTGTTGGTTACAAACATCAACTTCTTTCCCTGAAATGCACATGAGGAAGCAAAGGAAATTAACAAGAGCTTCGAAAATTTCGAAGAATAAAGAAAAGAAAGACAGTGAGGAGGTGGGTGCGTGCCTTGGAGCGAAGCAGGTCTAATGTCTGTTGAACGCCATCAATAAGTGTATCGCCCTTCCATATCACACCTGTATATAGAAACCCAGATATCCGCAGCCATTACAAACAACAAGTTGCAGAGATCAGACAAGAAATAGCAAACAAAGAGTCATACAAACACACACAAGATTAAATAGTGGAGAGGTATAAACGAATAAGACCGTCGCAGTCGAAGAGAAAGGCTCCGACAGAATCAAGGAGGCCTCCGATGTTCTGTGATGAAAGAAGCTGGGTGTCCATTGCTTGCGAAAAGCGTAGAAGCTGAAGGGCCTGCGTATGTCCGATATGGCTTGTACTTTTCGCAGTTTGGAACAGGGACCAAACGCACGCACGTTAGGATTTCGGAATATGCCATGCCTTCAAACGAATACTAACATGGCCCACTTGGGATATGGCAAGTGTTTAGGTACACACGACGTCGTGAGCCCATTGAACAAGTATCTATTTTATGTTAACAAATCACAAAAATATTTCAGGTTTGATCTCTTTTACATCAGGTTCAGGGTTCTTTGTCGCCTCTTAGAAGTAGTAAAGCCTACTATATCAACTTCAACGCTGGCTTTCTTGGATTTGTGTTGCTAAAATGGTTATTCTTTCTTTTTCTGGTCCTTTTGTTTTTTTGTTTTTTTTTGTATAATGTAATTATTAATAGACAACTACCTCACCTAATAAGTTATCATATTGGTGCCTGTGATTAGGCACCAGTAATATCATCTTTCTTCTTATGAAGAGGATTTTTAGATAAGATTTAGGTAATTTAAAATTAATGCTACACCATTTTCAACAAAATGGATGCCGAAGGGATGCATGAAAGAAAGTTAAATCAACCATGAATATAGGAAAAGTGCTGTGAAATGAGATTGAAAACGGCTAGAAATGCAGCCAGTTAAGAAAGTAATTTGGAAGTTTAACATATTAAGTATTGCTATGACTTGTACCAATTTGAGCATAGAGTTAATTAGGAAGAATATTAGAGGAAACCTGCTGACATGCCAGAGTAATGTCCAACGAAGGTAATGATCAAACTACTGACCTTATAGGAACGAGGTTGAGGATGAAATCAAATTGCATAAGCCGAAGGGTGAGACAATTGGGGGTACAACGTAAGTTGATGCTCTAGATGTGACAGTTCTTGCCTTCTCACAACAAATAATGACACCTAGAATCGTGTCTTTTTAGGCTCTTTCCTCCTGTGTGTGGATAAATCCGCATTTCGCACCTACCCTTTGAAGCTGATTGGAAGAGGATTTCAAGTTTTTGTCTACTCCAGCACTTAAATGCATGATTGCCAAGTTAAACAAGAAAAAATGTGGTAGTAATTTATTGGTTACGAGGGATTTGATCAAGACTGTCAAACGTTATTGGTGCACCAGAGGTGGAGATATAGTTGATTGGTTTAACGATATATCCAATAGTACAAACAAAAGTTAAATGATAATATATATTCAATGGGCTCAAAGTCACATTCCTAAGCTTTTGCTTAAATGATGAGTCATTTTAAGTTAAGTCAATCATTGCTCTTGTTATGCCTATTACAAGATTGTTGCTTACGCCTTGATGAACTGTAATAGAAGGAAAAGTCGTATGGCAATGAATCCTACCAGCTGCTCATTACAAGAGATCTGTGAGTTTCGTTTTTATACCAACGCTTTTCCCCTACCATATCAGCCCGCCCAACAAGCTTAATCCAGATGCTCGTATTTCTGAAAGTTCTGGTAAACCTTTTCCTTCGTGAGTTTCTACATGATAGCTTCATATATCACGGCGTTACATCTGCCTATGCATTGCAATTGTGTGAATTTGATAATTGTTAAAAAATCTAATAGACTTCTAAGCATAATTTAGGTTACTTTAGACTCTTACCACACCATACAAAGAACATGATCAAGATATGTTGATTGTGAAGGACATCTTAGCCAACTTATTAGCTTTGGCATGTCTATTCCTAAAAATGTTGCCTCTTTCCTTGTTAATAATCATACTTGTGATTTAATTGCAAAAAGTTAACCTCTCCCAACAAGTATATTTTTTACTTTGGCTTTGCAGATGAGGTAAATGATTCTTTGATCAAACAAGTTTGACTTACTGCCCCTATAACAGATGATACAACATTGCCATGCTTGACATTTCAAACATGTGTGTTGGGGATCACATCGTCTGCTGTTCTGGCATTCTTGAATCAATTCTTTGGTTACCGACAAAATGTAGTACTCTCACTGGGAAAGCTTATGGAAGCATACCCACCGAGCAACCTGATTCGAATTTGTGGAACACAAAGGTCCTTTTCATTGAATCCAGGGCCCTTGAACGTGAAAGAGCATGTACACTCGTAACAAAATTTTCCAATTCAGGTTCCAACTTGGTTTACGTAATGAATATTATTACCATTGTCAAGGCGTTCTATCACCAGGGAATTCATCCTCTAGCAGCTATGTTGTTAACCTTAACCAACCAAGTGAGTTTGTGTTCGTTTCTAACATAGCCAAGGCTCTTTATCAAAGAATGAGAACCAGAATTGTGGGAATTTCTCTCTATTGAATTATTGCAATACTTACAATGTATACAAGGGGTTTTTATATAGACCTATTACAAAATTATACAAGGAAAATAACAATTATGGCAATATTTACATATCAATTTAACCTAATATTCCACAACACTCCCCCTCAAGCCGGAGATTTGAACAAGTCAAATACTCCGAGCTTAGAGAGAAGATGCCAATGCTGCCTGCTACAAAATGCCTTCGTGAATAAATTTGTAGGCTGTTCTTTGGTAGAAATGTGATGTGTTGCGATGATTCCTTGTTGTAGCTTTTCTCGTACATAATGGCAGTCAACTTCTATGTGTTTTGTTCTCTCATGAAAAATCGAGTTGGTTGTAATTTTCTCGGCTACTTCATTATCACAGAACAACAGTGCTAGTTGTCTAAGGTAAAAACCAAAATCTTTGAGTAATCCCATAATCCATACAATTTCACAGGTTATGACCTGCATTGCTTGATATTCGGATTTAGCAAAGGAGAGAGAGACTATGGGTTGTTTCTTCAATCGCCATGAAATTAAGGAGTCCTCAAGCATGATACAGAAACCAGTAGTGGACCATCGAGTCATGGGACATGTGTTGTAATCTGAATCACAGAAGGCTCGTAATTCTAATTTTGAAGATGAAGGAAACAAGAGGCCTAACCCTGGGCAACTTTTAAGGTATCTGATCACTTTCAAGGTTGCCTCCATATATGATTGCTTTGGAGCATGCATGAACTGACTAAGTAATTGAATTGGGAAGGTGATGTCGGGTCTCATGAGTGTCAGGTAGATTAATCAGCCAACTAATCTCTGATATATCGAAGGATCATCAAGTGGTGGATCATGACTTTCTTCCTTAAAACTGGTATCATACTCAATACTGGTGAATTTCTTGTTTTGCTTCATAGGGATGATCAAGGGTTTAGAGCCAGCGAGCCCTGCTTCAGAGATGAGCTCCAAAGTATATTTCCGCCGACTCAAAGAAATGTCATGTGGAGAACGAGCAATCTCTATTCCAAGGAAGAACTTAGATTGCCCTAGATCCTTCATAGAAAAAGCAGAATTCAAATATGCCTTTAGATCAGAAATGACATTTGAATTATTTCCTGTGATCAAGATGTCATCAACATAAATGAGTAAAGCAACAAAGGTACTTCCTTGAGATCTGGTGAAGAGAGAATAGTCATGCCAAGACCGTCGGAAACCATAGCCAAGGAAAGATGTAGTGAACTTAGCATTCCACTGCCTAGATGCTTGCTTCAGACCATAGAGGGATTTTCGTAATCAACATACTAGACCCTTCCTTTGAGTGTGAAATTTGGAAGGAAGCTTCATATAAACCTCCTCTGAAAGATCACCATGGAGGAAAGCATTTTGCACGTCCATCTGAAAAGGGGCCAATAATGGATGGCAGCAATGGTGACAAGAAGGTAAATAGTAACATGCTTGGCAGTGGAAGAAAAATGTCTTGATAATCAAAACCTTCCCATTGACTATATTCTTTGGCCACCAAACGGGCCTTATAACGTTCAATAGAGCCATCTGCATGATATTTCACCTTATAAATCCATTTACAACCAATTGGACGACGACCTAAAGGTAAAGGAACTACGTCCCAAGTATGATTGGCCTTAAGAGCATCAAGTTTAGTATCCATGGCAGTGACCCAATAGGGGCCACGAATGGCCTCATGAAAGAAATAGGGTTTAAGTATAGTAGAAATGGAAGCAACAAAATATTAGTAGTGAAGGGTACATTGGTCAAGGGAAACGTAGTTGGAAATCGAGTAAAGGGAAGTAGAAAAAGTAGAAGGCAAAGAGGGGCAAAGGTAGTCAGTGGTCCAAATGGGAGGTTTGGTAAGGCGACTAGAATGGCAGATGGCCTCAACCGAAGCAGGGTCAGAGGGTGGAGAGATAGGTGCATCATCAGAAGGTAGAGAGGGATCGAGGGTGGAAAATGGAGGTAGAGGTGTTGAAGGAATGGGTGGTGTAGGTGGAAGAGAGGGAAGTGTAGGGTTAAGGGGGTCTATATCAGGTACGGTGGGGTCATCAATGGGTAAAGAGAAGGGTGAGTAGTCTTCCAACGGTGGTATGATGGGAGCTGATGAGGCGGCCTGACTGTCGAGGGACACGGATGAAGGAGACGGAAAAGGGAAAGTGTCTTCCCTAAAGATGACATCACGGTTGATAAAAAATTTTCCTAAAGTAGGATCAAAAAGTTTATAGCCCTTTTGATAGGAAGGATAACCCATGAAAACATAAGGGATAGCGCAAGGACTAAACTTGTCACGGACACCTAAGACGGTGGCGTAACATTGACAACTAAACACGCGTAAGTGATTAAGTAAGGGAGGAACACCAAAGAGATGCTCGTAAGGTGTAAGCCCACTGAGAGGAGAAGAGGGAAGATGGTTAATGAGGTAAGTGGTGGTCAAAATGCATTTGCCCTAGAAACGAGGTGGAAGATGAGCCTGGAAAAGCAAAGCACAGGCGACATCTAAAAGATGGCGATGTTTGCGTTCCATAACACCTTTTCGTTGATGGATATGAACACAAGAACTCTCATGAAAGATGCCTTGGGAAAGAAGGAAGGAAGAACACTTAGAGGAAAAAAATTTAGTCCCATTATTGGAACGAAGACGTTTAACAATGGTATTGAACTGAGTGCGAACTATGGATATAAAAGTTTGAATGTTGGAAAAAACTTGGCTCTTGAATTTAAGTAAAAAAGTCCAAGTGGCATGGCAAAAATCATCGACAATGGTCAAGAAATAACAAGCCCTAACATGATTAGGATGGCAATGAGGGCCCCAGACATCCATGTGAACGAGTTCAAAAATTGAGGTAGTGGCAAATGTGCGTAAGGGAAACGGTGCACAAGCTTGTTTGGCAAGGGGATAAATGTCGCAAGAAAATTGATTGGGGCAAGATATGGTCTTGCCATGGGCAAAAAAATACTTAAGGGAAGAGTGGCCGAGACACTTATGCCAAAGAGAATAATCATTATTTAAAATAGAGTTGCAAATAGGATAGTTATTTTGAGTACATGACAAAGTTGGAATGAAAGACATATAACTGGAAAAAAACATTGGTGAAATCTTTAGGAATGACAGAACAAAGAAAATAGAGTCCCCTTTCAGCCTTGTCGAGCCCAATCAACACCCCAGTTGTACGATCCTAAAAGACACAAAATTCAACGAAAAAGATAGCCACACAGTGGTTATCGTGGGTTAGCTTACGAATGGACAAAAAATTATGGCAAAAATTGAGGGCAAATAAGACATTTTTCAAAGTTAAATTAGGATTAGGGTGAAAATGGCCAATATGGGTAGCTGGGCTACTGGATTGATCAGGCAATCAGATGGAGAGAGGTGTAACACATTTAAAATGAGAATTTAATAAATTTAAATTACATGTAACGTAGTCACTAGCCCTAGAGTCGATAATCCATTTAGTGGAAAAATGAGTTAAAAATGGAGAAATACCTATAAAATTGGCACTTGGTTCAGAAGGCCCCATTTGATTGAGTAGGGTGAGGAGCTTCTGTTGTTGGTCAGCAGAGAGGTTGAGGCTCGTAGATCCACCAAAGGTGGTTCATGGGCTTAGAGAAGTAGGCCTAAGTAGGCCTAGGGTAGAGGGCCCATGAAAATATGAGGGCTCAGGGAGGGGCCCATGAGGAGAGGCCTAATCCATAGGAGATGGATAAAAATTAGCCTCGGTGGAGGCTTGGTGGGCTGCAAGACCAACGGGCTTGTGAAAGGGGGCTCCCCCTTACTGTCTGGGCCAGCCAGGTGGGTAGCCCACTAGAAGGAAGCAAGACTCCTTCAAATGGCCAGCCCGCTTACAATGTGTGCAAGTGGGCTGCGACCCATAGGACGGGCAGGTTGAAAGACCCGTTAGACTGCGAGAGGACCCAGGCACAGAGTGCTGGGTGGGTTTGCGGGTCTGGCCTGATCCAGAGCCAAAATGAAAATTCTAGCCTGGTCTAGCAGAGCCCGTACGAGGAGTGTCTTGCCATGGGGAGGAAGCAGTGTTGCTAGGGCTGTAGCAGAGGCCGATGAAGGCGGCAGGGTGGAGCTCTTGTTTGGCCATGGAATAGGTCCCCTCTAGGGACGGGAAGACCTCGCGGGAGAGAACCTGCATTCGCAGGTTCTGGAACTCGTCCGGCAATCCCATGAGAAATCGCATGGATTGCTCCTCTTGCTCACGAGAACGAAGACGTTCGTTGATCTTGCAGGTGCAAAGGCCATATTCATAGTGAACGGGAGGGTGTTAAGTGTATAAATCACCCTAAAGAGCCTTAAGGCAAACAAAGAACTTGGTAAGTTCTTCGTTCAAGCAATTGGAGGTGAGGCGTAGATCATCGATGGCTTAGCGGAGACCGTAAATCTGCGGTTCGCTAGATTGGTCAAAGGACTCCCAGAAAAGCTCCCAAATTTTGGTCACATGTTTGGGATGGGAGACGAGGGGCTCAAGCTCAGGTTCAATGAAGTGGATGAGCTAGGTGCGCATGGCGGCGTGAACCTGATCCCAAATCGCCACCGCATCGGGTTTAGTTAGACGAGGAAGGCAGCCGGTGAGGAAGCCTAATTTGTTGTAGGCAAGACAAATGTTTCGAATCTGGTCCGTCCAAAGCCGATAGTTGGATTCGCCAGCAAGGCGGCGAGGAACGATGCTACCCGATTGCAAATCCGCCGCGGTGAGGTGGTAAGGGTCATGGGTGATGGCGGCGGAAGGCACAATAGGTTGGGAATTAGGATTATTTTGGACATTTGCAGCCATTGAAGCGGTGGCGAAGGTATTTTCGGCCATGGAGACATGGCGAACGGTGGTCGAAAAAGAAAAGGTGGCGGCTAGGGTTTAAGTGGCAAGATTGTAATTTGAAAAGGGGCAAAGGGTAGATTGGGAAAAAAAATTTTGGGCGGCGGCTAGGGTTTGGTGGTAAAATTAGAAATATTGGGAATAAGTGAGGGTAATAAGGGAAGAGAGAAAATGAAGCAGCGGCTAAGGTTTGGAGGGTAAAAATGTAAATATGAGAAATAGGTGAGGGTATTTATGGAAGAAAAAAAATTGAGTGGTAGCTAGGGCTTGGAGGGCAAAAATGTAAATATGAGGAAGAGGTGAGGGTATTTAAGGAAGAAAGGGAAAGGAACGGTGGCTAGGGTTGGCAATGGAGTAAATAAAAAGGCGCAAGCTGGGTTAGGTTGGCAAAATGGTAAATAATAAGGGTAAGTGAGGATTGTAGTGAGAAAACGAATGATTAGGGTGGGATAAAAGATGGATGAACCCCGATTGTGAAAAAAAAGGTTAAGAAGGATGAGAGAAAAATCACCCAAGAAAAAAATGGTGGAAGCATAAGGATCTTAAAAGGCTCTGGATACCATATCAAAGAATGAGAACCAAAATTGTGGGAATTTCTCTCTATTGAATTACTGCAATACTTACAATGTATACAAGGGGTCTTTATATTGACCTATTACAAAACTATACAAGGAAAATAACAATTATGGCAATATTTACATATCAATTTAACCTAATATTCCATAACACCCTTGTTGTAGAGAACTTCTGCTATGTCGCCAAGGCCCTTGTTGTAGAGAACTTCTGCTATGAAAAACTCAATGTGATGAAAATGCACCATGTCTCTAACATCAATGGTATCTCCAAATGATTTGACTTACTGAAATTGCTTCGCCTTTACCTTTTATGTTTGATGGATTATCCAGGTGCTTGGATATGGATGGGCTGGAATTTTCAGAAGTTTCTTGTCAATTCGCCTTACATGTGGTGGCTTTACAACTTGGTTCAAGTGTCCATGTTTAGGTGCCCGTAGTCTCTCCCTTTGCTTCCCTCCCCACCCTAAGTCCCACTTCTCCCTTTTCACTGGCAATCATTTATTTGAACTTGCAGGGCATTGCATGATCTTGACATCAGACCTGAGGGAGGTCTAAAGTGGTTGCAATTCTTCCTTGTGGTTTTTGTTTCAAGCTTCACATACTATTATTCCCAACTACTTCTTTTCATCTATAAGTGCACTCTCCTTCGTTTGCTGGATATGGACGGACTCAGTTACAGCCCAACAAATTGGTTATGGTCTTAGTGGTCTTGGAATTGGCTCGTTTGCCCTTGATTTCGTAGATTTCTTCATAACTGTCTACATATCGATTCCTATTGCTTACTGGACCAACTCCTATGAAGCCAAGCGATTTCTTATTTTCTCATCCCATGTGTTCAACGCTGATGAAGGAGCATATGATGTCTCAGTAGTTTTGAATGGAACCACCTTCCAATTCAATCAACAAGGATATGATGGCTACAGTAAAATTTACCTCAGTATCTACTTGATATATGCTTATGGTTTAAGCTTCACACCATAGGCTGCTACATTGTCTCACATTGCAATTTTCCATGGAAGGTACTTTGTACGCATGAATCGAGACATTTGCATTACTATTTGCTCATTTTAGTTAACTTTTTTCCCGAGACACTAACCATTTTTTACATTTCTTTGACAGCACTTCTCTTTGGGATATGCAGAACAATCTGGCAACAAACAAGGGCAACATTCAATGGCAAATGCGGAGATGTGCACACTAGACTGATGAAGCAAAACTATGACGCTGTCCCACAGTGGTTTTACTTACTCTTGATCAAGGTGATTGGACTTGCCATGCTTGCTTGTGAAGGCTTTGGCAGGCAGTTGCAACTCCCTTACAGGGGAGTCCTACAAGCAATTGTCTTGGCTCTGCTCTTCACTCTCCCAATTGGCGTCATTACTGCTACCTCAAACCTGGTACGCTATCGAGACTAAAAGCTTCTGACCACTTGGTCTTTGTGCTTGGCTGGATATTGGAACTCTCTGTGCAGAAACCAGGAATCGGTTTTATCACTGAGCTTACTATGGGTTACATAAATCCGGGGAAACATCTTGCAAACGTGGCTTTCAAGGCCTGTGGCTACGTAAGAGTGTCACAAGCAATCGTATTTCTCTCAGAATTCAAGCTAGGCCATTACATGAAAATTCCACCAAAATCCATGTTTATTGTTCAGGTTGTTTGCCAATTATGTTAATTTTTCCAAGAGTTATCTTCTCAAATTAATTACAGTCTCGCCTGAGTAGATAGAAATCAAACCAGAAAGTAAAACTAGTAGTTATTCTGTGTTCCTCAATGAAGTTAGTGGGAACCTTTGTCGCGTCCTCGGTCTACCTCGGCACAGCTGGCTTCTCACCTCAGTAGAACATGTTAGAAAATGTAACTTCAAACAAAGCTCTTTTACAAGATCTAAGTATTGATGATGAAAAAAAAAAGTAGGCTTAAATATAATATACAAAATACAAAATAAGTCCAAAAATATATTGTATTTTTATATATTTGATTTGTAAAAAAGACTAAGTCTTCTACTCTATTCTCTTTTAATACTAACTTGATAAGATAGCCTTAAAACTACTACAAAACAAAAGGCTACCAACATTGATTTTGTAAAAGCACTCCCTTTACCCACATGAACAATAACAATTATTTTATGGGTGTGAGTGCATTTTTGGTGAATGAGTGTGCATAATATTTTATGAGAGAGAGGCATAGTGGGCAACATTAGATATTTTCTCACAGCCAAATGCAACGAATGATAATTATATTGTTGTCTTCAAATTTCTTCCTACAACAAGGTTAAATGTATATAAATGGAGAACTAAAGGAGGGATTTAGTCAATCAATAAAGTGTCCATACAAATAGCCTCCCTTATCAAAATCTTAAGATAAATAAAGATTCATACTAATTAGTATCATATATTCAATAAGAAAAATATATATACAACAAGTGTACAATTAAATTGACCAACATAATTGCATTAACTTGCCACGATAGAGAATATTAGTTTATGCATCGTTGATATAAGCTCACATTACATAGACTCATATAATGAGCCAAAAGAACATACCTATGAAGGATGCCCGTGGACATGTCCTGGAGATGATGTCTTCTGCAATGCGTCCATCATCTCGGGTGTATTTCTAGTCGGCACTTGGCACCGCTGCCAGTGTGGCTACTCTCTCGCTTGTTTCCTGAGCAAAGTTGGATAAGGCTTTATTATTATCATGCCTATCCTTTTAGGAGGGCAGCGGCAATGCTGCCGGCCAGGGCTGTGAACTACCTATCTTGGGATGCCATCGGCATTTTTCTCAACTTTTTTTTGTACGGCAGATTCAGAGACGGGTGGGCGAGGCACAACTACATCCTATCAGCTGGGCCTCGATGCTAGAGTCGCTTTCGTGGCCATCCTGTGCTATTTCACTATACAAACTACACACATCAGTAGAATGACGTGGTGGTGTTCTGGTTTGGACGATCACCGCCGACTAGCAAGCTGTCCTACTGCCCCTGGCATAAGGGTTGAAGGGTGTCCCGTGTTTGGTTGACAGATCGCATGTGCAATGGGCTAGAAAGTTTGCGGTTTGTAAGGAACCGGGGATGAAGCCAAGGGGTTCTGTTTTTACCATTTTATCTTTGGGTTCTCTGTTTTCTTATGGAAGTTGTTAACTTGGTTCTTGTTATTGGATGGGATTCTATAAAGAGAGAAAAGTGATGTCATCCAAAATAAGAAAAGATTATAATTTATACTGAAATTAAATATTTGGATATTGATTTTCTCCAAAGAAACTATCTAGAAAATTATTTTTTCTTAAAGAAATTATTTGTATTTTTTTTTTTACTTTTTTAATACATACACATTCAAACTCATATATTAGTATCAAATTTGAGATTGAGAGATCTTAACAATACTTACTCCCAATTGAATTACCTGTTTGTTGACCTTTTTTCTTGCTTATTGTTTAATAAGTAAACAAAAGAATAAGGAAAATGAATGAAAGATTAAATTCTTTTTAAGAGTTAGTAAAAATAAAGTTAAAACATAATTTGGGTTTATCATGCTTGAAATAGGAATAGAAGTCCTTAGTTGTATTGGACTGGGAGTAGTTTCCACAGACCGACTAAACTTGCTTATAAAAGGAGTGTCGCAGCTTTCAAGCCGTCAAGTCTATTCATTACTTACTCTCAGGAAGTTGTTAGCTTAGTTCGCCATGGAGTTCGACGGGTTTACTGGTCATGAAGGCATGTTGGAGACACCCTCTTATTGTAGTTCCGACACTTCTGCGTTTACTTCCTCGCATGATGGTCTTTCGTTTTCTGATGATGCTTCCCTTGCCGATGCATACAACCTACCCTCTGATGAGAGCTTCTTTCTAGCGTTGACGGAGGAAAGCCCAAAGGAAGAAGGTTTTGTTCCTTGTTTCGGTGTGAAGCAAAGTCCTCTCCATGATAATCAAGCACTGTGCGAGGGAGAGAGAATGATGGGTTCTGAATCTTATACTAGAAAGCTTGAGATTGACGAATTGTTGAGTCGATATTTCAGTCCGGGGCCTCTTCTTTCTTTGGAAGTCTTCCTCAGTTTTCTGCGCTTTAAGGTCTCGAAGATGGATACTCAAAAAGGTGATCGTAAAGCATAATGGAAAGAAGTACGTGAATGGATCTTCTGGACGAGGCTTTCCTGGGCAACTCTTCGTATGGCCGTCTTCCTAAAAGTCTGTTCTTCGGACATCGATGATGGCAAGCGATTACTTGAAGGGTACTCAACCGAAGTGCGACATGGAGTGGTTTGAATCTACATTAATTTGCCGCCTTGTAAGCCCGAGTTTCTGTTTACGGTCTGAAAATTTTGGACTCTTCGAGTTTGTTAATGGCGGTTTGCGTTTTCCTGTCGCTCCGATTCTAATGTAAACGGGAACGATCTTTTGTTTTTAAGATTTGAATGAGAATCTTACTGTTACGATTTTGTATTGAATTACTTGATGCAGCTTACATGGACTCCCCACATACTTTCTATATTAGTATATTGTAATACAATAACTAACACTTAAATCCATATACTTTTTATCTGAGTTTTATTATCAATTAGTTCTGGTGTGTGTTAAAAAACACACACACACACACACTTAGATCCATAATGGAAACATATCTATTTCTTTTTTTTTAAATGTCAAAATAAGCAAATTAAGTTTATCCATTCCTTACGATAACAGAGGAGATTGAATCCAATGATTTCCGCACTAATATTAAAGAGCAACTTTATCTAGAATTGATTTACTCAAAATAATATACCCAATACTAATAAAAGCATGAAAAACTCTCGACTTTATTCATCCCATAAAATTTTAATTCATTATGATATATCATGATTAGCAAGGTTACATTTATTACCGGACGAGCCAAATATATCACATTGCTCAATCTTGCCATATTCGATAAAAGTTGTGGGACTAAAAAGTCTCAGGTGAAACACGCACCAAATTTCAACACTAATATTGCTACCACCATTGGTACTTTGTGCTTGAGATAGTTCGTGCATGGTAGAAACTTGATAATATGTCAATGTGTGTAACCGATATTCATCTTCGAGAATCTTTAGCCTTCTCATCTCAACAAGCATCTGCAGCGTGCGAGAGAGAGAGAGCGAGAGAGAGAGAGAGAGAGATATGAACAGCATGACAAATGAGAAGGAAGAAACGACCAAGCATGATAAATATTATACGGTTGCTAAGGAATCAAAAGCGAATTATATAACCACGGTCTCCAACCATTTTGAGTACTGCAAGTCCTGTGAAATTTATTAAGGTAGTAAATTTTGGAAGCAGAATCATTTTACAAATGGAAAGGCCATCTGATACAGTATAATGCCAGTTAGCACCAGGTCAACAATAGTCATCAGCACAGATTGCTGGGTTATGGTTCCAATAGTCCCTGAATGTCGGAAAGTTTATTTGTATAGTAATCTGGTTTGATGTTATTTGAAGGGTCTTGAAGGGCAGATTGACTTGTTACTCCTGTAAGCATAGAGTTTTAGGAGCCTTAGAAAATCACTGATGTCTAGTAATCCGTCATGGTTGAGACTAATCCTAATCATAGAAAGAAGATAAACCGGCTTACCTGAAAGTACGAGAAGCGTTTTGCATCCCGCATTTTGACCAAACAAGATATCAGTATCTAATCTATCACCCACCATACACATTTTGGAACAACTAATTTGAAATCTGCAAAAAGGAATTTCCATTACATAAATTCTCTAAAGCAAAAACTTGGCTATAAGATCGGACTGCAAAAGTGTAATTCATTTTGTCAACAAGACCTACCATTATGCTATATCCCTCTTTACTCTCCATAGTGTACATTTATTCCACAACCTTCCAAGTTTATCTGCTCTAATTTCACTTTGGCTGTTAAGCCGTATGGCTCCCAATTGATTAGAATTTTTTTTTAATAGATATACATTTGTGTCTAAAGCATGAAATATTCACTAAAAATACCAGCTCTAAACTAGATCACTTACTTTTGTATTAAAAAGTCCATTAAAAAAGTGGAAGGCTTTCCAACAACAATCGGCTCCTTCTGGGTTGATCCACAAATAGCAGCCACCATACATCCGGCACCTGAAAGTGAAAATTGAAAACATTATAAACTCTCAAGTTGCATTCTAACCCAGCTTTCTCAAGTTAAGATTGTGAGTGAAAAAGAGACCAGGCCACTCTTGCAAATCAGTCATATGTCCACTTGCATCGCGGTTAGTAGCAATGAAAAGGCATCCAGGATTCTCACGGATGCAAAGGGTTCCATACCTGCCAATTGAAAGACAAAATGTCTTAAATAATCAGCAAGAACAAGGCAGTAAACAACAATTGAATATAGAGCTCTGCAATTAACATTGAATGTTAGAAGTCTAGAGTGCAAATGGAGTACAAGAGAAATAATGCAACAAAACTATTGAATTGTCTTTTCAGGAAAGTTTCCTCCTATTCAATGTTTGTTATGACCTTTGCAAAGGTCTACCAAGGCCTTTTGTTTGAGTTAATCCAACAGAGTATCAAGAGGTTCTGGTCGGTTGGTTGCTTAACGATGTCTACATTGGTATTTGAGATCAATAAACAAATGAAAAGGGCCTAAGTAAGCTAAGTGAATAAAATATATGCTAAAGACTCGAGCTAACTAAGGTGAAAGCCATAACCAGTTGAGCATCAAAACATTGAACAAAGACAATTTTTTCTGGAACACGAATTTATTTCCTTTAGAACGTTTTGACAACTTCATTTATAGAGAAGACAATGATTATAGCGGTCTAAATCTTCCATTTGCAGCCCACATCAGACAAACAACATGTTTGAGCGTGTGCGAGGGATTCCATGTAGCACATAATTGAAACCGTAGAAAGCAACAAGCAGCAGTCATTGTATAGAGGAGAGGGAAACAAGGAATTTAGACTTTCTTACTGAAGCTTGTAATAGTTAATATACTGGTCTAGTCCAACAATAACAGCTCCAACCTGGGAATAGGAGTTCTGCAGCGTTTTAATAAATAGCAAACACAAAGTAAAAGTTTCAAAAGAGAAATGAAGTCAATCCGATACATTACAGTCTTGTCGTGTTCAAAGAGGCAATTTGGTTTCAGCTGTACCGTCTTTTTGCCATCTTCCTGCAAAAACTTGCTTCAATTAGCATACCTGTGGTAAGAGCTTCAGTCGAGGGTCCCTATGATAACAAGGCAACCTTGCTAGTTGCAAGAGAAGAACTATGGACCTTCCTTAATCCTACCTCAAAAGCTGGAGATGGACATTCATGAATCCTAGGAAATAGAAAAGACTGACAATGCAGTGACTACAAGGTGTAGACATCTTATGTACAAGCTCACAATAGAGCAAAATACTATGAAATAAAGGATTTGATTACCGGGCCACCAAGACCAGTAAATCCAGCAAGCTCCAATTCTTCCAATATGCCTTCCTCGCCTATCACATAAGCCTGAAAGAGGATAAAAAACTTGAGGCGATAATCACAAACTAACAGAGACACCACCGGTAAATTCACCAGCGATACAACATTCCAAGTTGTGGGCTAACTAAATTGAGCTATGAATAGACATAGCTAGTCATTTGACACCCAAATATTTTGAAACAACAAACCCGGTCTCAATTTGTAAACTACTCATCCAACTAGAGGACAATAGTACTCAAATACGCTATTTTGCAGTCAATATTTTCATTCTAATTAGCTGATTAGCATCATCTGCTTCCAATTCTCTGCGTAAGTAAACAACTTACGGAGTAGTATTTTTCATAGAGAAGTACTACTTTTTTAGTAGAGATAAATGGGGCTTAAAAAATTGAAAGAAAATGTGTATAGATGCAGAATAAACCTTTTTTTCTCTTGGAAAATTATTGACCTTCAGGAACATAGCAGCCGCGAAGGATGAGCAGAATATCTCATCCTACAATGGGAACGAAATGGAAGAGAATCAATATTTGCAAAATACTACTAATAATTGTTTCTGAAAGGTCAGTTGGAATGGGTATAGAGACAAAACCTCGCTGACAGAAATTCCCAAGGAGTGAAATTTCTTAGCGTATAGCCTCCTTGATTTCGTGGAGTTGTTGGTTACAAACATCAACTTCTTTCCCTGAAATGTATATAAGGAAGCAAAGGAAATTAACAAGAGCTTCGAAAATTTCGAAGAAGAAAAGAAAGAAAGACAATGAGAGAGTGCCTTGGAGCGAAGCAGGTCTAATGTCTGTTGAACGCCATCAATAAGTGTATCGCCCTTCCATATCACACCTGTATATAGAAACCCAGATATCCGTAGCGATTACAAACAACAAGTTACAGAGATCAGAAAAGAAATAGCAAACAAAGAGTCATACAAACACACACAAGATTAAATAGTGGAGAGGTATAAACGAATAAGACCGTCGCAGTCGAAGAGAAAGGCTTCGACAGAAGCAAGGAGGTCTCCGACGTTCTGTGATGAAAGAAGCTGGGTGTCCATTGCTTGCGAAAAGTGTAGAGGCTGAAGGGCCTGCGGATGTCCGATATGGCTTTACTTTTCGCAGTTTGTAACAGGGACCAAATGCAAGTGTCTTCCCCTAACATGGCTGCTGGGCGTTGCCCAATTGGGATATGGCAAGTGTTTACGTGCACCGGATGTCGTGAGCCGATTGAACAAGTATCTATTTTATGTTTACAGAATCACAAAAATATTTCAGGTTTGATCTCGTTTACATCAGGTTCAGGGTTCTTTGTCGCCTCTCAGAGGTAGTAAAGCCAACTATTTCAACTACAACACTAGCTTTCTTGGATTTGTGTTGCTACAATGGTTATTCCTTCTCTTTCTCTTGGTCCTTTCGTTTTCTATTTTTTGGTGTAATGTGATTCTTATCCTTGCCCAGAAATTTAAAAAGAAAATCACTGTGCATCTGGTCACTTTCAAGCTCTTGTCTCTGTTGCTTAAAGGCGGAAGAGCATGGTGCCAGACATCGGATAATTGGTCAACTACAGAGATTTTATATAGCTCATAAAATAATAACTTTTACATGATTAGATTTATGGAACCCGTACCTTTATATAATTACTTCCTACGCCTAAATTTGGTACTTACGGTCCTCATTTACCGTAAGTTTTGAACCTCTACCTAGACCTTCTCACTTGTTAGAGAAATCAACACTCAAATAACCATAATAGGGGTCAGGGCAGAAAACTCCCTGCAACTGTTCGGGAACACCATTCATGCCCCAACAGAGGCTGCGGTCTATGCAGCTCAGAGTCGCCCGGCACAAGCACCAGCAAATGGGGTTTACTTGTCACCCATGCAAAAGCACATTGGCATCAATACAGCAACAACACCTCCACCCATCTGAAAACCATTGTAGTACCCCATGCACTCATGCTATCACTGCTGCGTCTTTCTATCCTATAACAAGCTATGCATCTCATAGCTTGTCTTTTACGTTGTATAAATATGTGGAATATAATCAAGCTATTTTCACCATAAAAGTGAGAACTTTGGTTGTAAGTTAAATGCACGACATTTGTGAAATATAAGCCACTTGAGTGTTGTTAAACACCATATCCGTGTGTCTTTGTCACATTAGCTTCCATAAGTTTTCAATCCACTTGCCAAAAGGAAGAAGAAAGGAGTAGCTGACCTTGCTAACAAGGGCGGTGTTAGGCAGCCCAGCCACGCCAAATATGCATGATGAAGCGTCTTAGGCAATAGCCTTTTATGTTGTTATAAATGTGTGGAATGTAATCAAACTCACCATGAGAGTGAGAACTTTTGTTGTAAGCTAAGTGTACCATCACTGTGAAATATAAGCCACTCGAGAGTTGTTAAACACCATATTTGTGAATTGAATTGTGCCTTGGAATGTTAAAAAAATATTTTTATCTTTTTTATTCTATATAACAAATTTCTCAATAATTTTCATATCACACATTAAGCCCGTTATTCATAGAGTTTAATATGATTTGTTTTCACATACCAAATCTTGACTTGTTTTTATTAAGTTTAACCTGATCTGACGTAGCGTCTATACATATTAAATCTTGACTTATCTTTTATCAATGTCTCTCCAGCTTTTATGATAATTGCTAGTGTTATTGGCCATTTTTAAATCTAAAAATTGACTCATAAAAAAAATTATCTCTGTACTTATAAATTTAATATTCACCTCTTCTTATCCCAGGCGGACTCTTCAAAACGGAAGCTCGGTCTTTAACGAACAAACCAGAAAAGTTGGCAAAGTGGAGCCCGGGAATGGAATTATTGAAGCAGCATCATTCGCCTAACCTTCAAAACAAATAATTAACAAAAGCTCACCCAGACGAAAGAGGAAGTAGCCGACCTTGCTTACAAGGGCAGTGTTGGCAGCCTAGCCAAGCCAAATTTGCATGATGAAGTACCTTCTGTAGTTGTCTTTTATGTTGATATAAATATGTGGAATGTAATCAAGCTATTCTTACCATGAGAATGAGAGTTTTTGTTGTAAGCTAAGTGTACTACCTTTGTGAAATACAAGCTACTCATGTATTGTTAAACACCAAATCCGTGTGTCTTAAACCTTTGCTCTTCATTTTGGGTGTCAATGGCGGATCTAAAGTCAACATTTCTGAAGTTATACTCTGTATTGAAGTTGGAGCTCCTTGAAGACCCAGCTTTCGAGTGGAGTGATGATGCTCGGCAATGGATCGAGCAGGTATGTCTTTTTCATTTTGTCATCCTTAATTCTCATCATTTGCTTCCCAGGTCATAGTTCACATTATTTACAGGACTTTGAGTTTAAGATTGTAGATTATATATTCCCAATTATTGATTGTGTCCACATTTAAAGAATGAAACCTACCAAATGATAACGAATTCTTGTAAAAACTTTCATGGGGTTGAAAAACCATTGATTTTAACGCAAATTAATTATAATAAGGTCTAAGCTCTTAACTTCATAGATAAAATCTCTTTGCCCTCCTCTCCCAAGGAAATGCAACCAAGTGTAATCCTATTCAAAATTTAACTTAGAAGTAGGATGTTTCCACCTTATACAGAAGATTCTAAAAAGAATTTGGATAATGTGGACTACAAGTTTCACTCCGAGATATATATCTCTTCTCAAAGCACTTTAATTGTGGGCTTCATGTATAGAGGTGTCATCTTATGAAGCTAGGTTTTCATACCATATTAGAGGTCTAGTTCTATCCAAAATTTGATTCAAGAGTAGGAGCTATTTTCTCATTATGAAAGGGATTCTCAAACTAAAATTTCAATAATATAGGACTCTTGCCATTTCATTCTTCACACATGCTTTGAATGTTTGAGGTTGATCGTTGGTGTCTAACTGCCTTATTCATTCTTTCTATTTCAGATGCTGGACTACAATGTACCAAAAGGTTGGCATTGAGTGATATGTAAATAGCTTTTTGTTATGTATCAATTTTTAAGTATCATTCCATTTTAAATATAATCCACTAATTGAATGAACTGGATGAACCAAGGAAAGTGGAACTTCTTTTAGGAAACATTTGTTACTGAAGCCACTACAACGCCCTTTATCTTGTAGAAAATTTGAGTAGGGGTTTGGCCTTTATTGAGAGCTACAAAGCGTTGAAAGAGGGAATAGAGTTAACTGAAGATGAAATTTTCCTAATTACTGCTCTTGGTTGGTGTATTGAATGGGTATGTCATTAGAAAACCTTTTGTATTCAAAGATTATTTGCATTGATAAATCTGTTCATTAGATGTTTGTGCATACAAAGTTACAATACTTACATATGATTTTATGATGATGATGTATGTAGCTACAAGCATGTTCTCTTGTCCTTGATGATATTATGGATAATTCACACACAAGGCGTGGACAACCTTGTTGGTTCAGAGTGCAAAGGTTAGTGCTAATAGTACACATGTTCTAATCTTCTTCCACCTTTTTATGGATAAGACTGAACATAAAGCAATAACTCAGTGAATTAGTATATACTAGGTTGGCATGATTGCAATCAACGATGGGATTCTACTTCGTAACCATATTCCGAGGATTCTTAGGAAACACTTCAGGGATAAGCCTTACTATGTAGATCTACTCGATCTTTTCAATGAGGTGCTTGACGTCATTGCCTTTGCTTAGTTAGTTTTAATTTAGATTATATGTTAACAGTTTGCTCATCCTATGCTTCTATGTAGGTGGAATTTCAGACCGCTTCAGGAGAGATGTTAGATTTGATTACTACACTTGAAGGAGAAAAAGATTTGTCCAAATATACTTTGCCAATGTGAGTAATAGTAACAGAATATCTATCTTTACAATGTCTTAGCAACTTTGCACTTAAGATAAATGACAAATGTCTATTGTTTCCTAAGCTACCTATAAAATGGATTGGATGAGCAGGGGGTTGTCAAGTGTGGTTCAAATTTCAAAATAAAGCAATATATGAACATAAGGAAAAATCACTTTTAGCATGAATTCAAAAATTCATTCATTCAATACTATAGAGACAATTCCATCTATCTTGCTTAAGGCAATATGACGTAATTGAATTTACTTGACAATGGAAAAGCTGGAAATATGCATAGTTTATATACACTATGCCTTTATTACATTCTATTTCTTTCAATCACCATATTGATCTATGTTATACACCTAATGGTAGTGTTAATTTGTTTACATGTCTTGCAGTTACCATCTCCTTGTTCAATACAAGACTGCCTATTACTCATTTTACCTTCCAGTGAGTATAAATCTTTATTACAATTGAATCATGAGTCACCTGGAAATAGGATCTTCTTTGCTGTACTATATTTTGGGACCTTGCCTTGTGGCCCCATATTCCTGGTGTTTGAAGTTAAGTGCAACATATAGCTTCTTGTTGCACCATTTATTGACTTTTGTGTTGTTCACTTAAAGAAATACGAACTATTTTGTTTTAGAGAAGTCTTTAAAACATGCTTATAAAAGTTTATACTTTGGCATAGTAACCATATAACATAAATTAAGTTTACCTACAACGACATCTAATATTTAGAGCTCACTTTGGTGTTGGACAATGAGTGCTTGTCATTTGTCAACCATTTTTTGTTCAAATTTTGTGATTCTGTGCAGATTGCATGTGCACTACTAATGTCGGGTGAGGATTTGGAAAACCATACTGATTTGAAGGATATTTTAGTTGAGATGGGAATCTACTTTCAAGTACAGGTATATTGTGAAGCACATATTAGTGTTGCAAAATAACTTAGATATGAATTAAACTACTTTAGGTGAAGCAGCAGAAATCTTTGAACAACATAAATTAAGAAAAGCTAAAGCCTTTTCTTCTTATTGTGTTGTTATGTGCTTCATTAGCTTCTTTATTTCTGTTTTATTTTGTGGAATTAATGCGGCAGGGTTGAGTCAGTTTCTCTGGAACGTGCCTGGAGATGGAATTCTTTTGTCAATTTCAATAATCTAATTTTCTTGTCTTTTCTAGGATGATTATCTGGATGGCTTTGTAGATCCTGAAACAACTGGCAAGGTGAGATCCAGTGTGATAGTTTCACCCTAAATACGTGTAGATTCCATTTATTTAAGTTGAGTTTTACCTTTAGTCCTTGCTGCTATCAGATAGGAACAGATATTGAAGATTTTAAGTGCTCTTGGTTGGTAGTAAAAGCCATGGAGCTAAGCAACAAGGAACAAAAGAAAGTATTGCATGTAAGCGAGGGGGTTCCTTTATATCTTTTTCCTTTTCCTCATCAAAAAATGAATTTTATTTTCAGATTTATAGTTTTTGTTTGTAGGACAATTATGGGAAACCAATCCCAGCCAATGTTGCAAAAGTGAAGGCACTTTACAAAGAGTTGGATCTTCAGGTTCGTGTTTGGTGTCAATATGAAGAAATTTGAGTTCACATATTTGCTTATCATTGTTAATCTCTAGTGTTTCGCCATTGAATGATTTCTCTTCTATCATTCCATGTTTCCTCCAATCCAAAAATTAATAGGGTGTTTTTGCAGAGTATGAGAGCAAGAGCTACAAGAAGTTGACAACCTCCGTCAAAGCTCATCCGAGCAAAGCAGTTAAAGCAGTGTGGAACCTTGACTTGAGTAGAATACACAAAAAGTCACAAACAGAGAATTAGTTAAGAATATGGATGGATGAAGGTTGGAAGATTCAGAGTATTCGTAACCTTTATAAGTAAATTGATTATTCATTAGCTATAACAATTCCGGTGTTGTTGATTTTATGTAGTATGGTTTGCACTTCCAATTAAATAGTATTATTGATCTTTTGAAGTGGTTCCTTTAATGTGGATCACTAGTATGAATTGTTTTCCATTAGCAGTCACAAACACCAATGAAGACACAGTTTGTTGGGTGCATTATAAGTTTGGGCATTCACTTTTCTCATACAGCTTTTTTCAAAAAAAAAGGTGAAGTTGAATCTCTATTAAAAGAGGGCTTATTATTAAAAATGCCTTATTGATTCAAGTTTTTTTTCGTCCGACAGTAATCAAGAACTCTATTTTTTTTTTTTTTTTTACGCACCCATCCAAACTCATACACCCAAATATAGAAACTTAGACTAAAAAATTATAGGCATTACATACTCCCAATAGAACTAGCAGCAATTATCAAAAAGTCTCACTAAGCAACTTTTTTTTTATTTAACGTACACATCCAAACTAATATACTCAAGTATTGAATCTTGGACAAAAATTCTCAAGCAGCACTTATACTCAATAGAGCTGTAAAAAATTCCAGCAACAACCATCAAAAAGTCTTAGTAATCCAACTTTCCAGTTGGGCAACGAGAGAATCCTTTGAGATCCCCCTTTTCATATCTTCCCTTTTAAATGCACCTCCGCCAACGCTCAACCGATTATGTCTACACCGAATAATTAATCGGCGAAAACGATTTCGATAAAGATAATGGAATCAGACCGGCATCGTGGAAGTCACGCACCCACCAGTGCCTTTGGATAATGAACCCATGTGGACCTCATGCAACGTGGATCATATCCCCTACTCCCCCCCGTCGTACTCGTTCATGTTCCGGACCAAACTCAACCGTCCGATGATGTCGGAAGCCCCATCTTCGTCAAGAACAACGGCCATGGATGGGACACTGTTCCCATTTGTCCCACGCGAGCGTTGTTATGTAAGTTCTTCCTAGTCAGCAAAGCTGCGCATGTGAACAAGTACGCGAATCTGTGTGCTCAACTACGCAAATCCCTGGGGCCAATGTTGGCCGTCGATTTCTTCAAGGTTCCGAAGTGGACCATCGGAGTACAACAACTTGGGAAATTCCTTTGGTTTTTCTAACTCGTGATCCCAAAAAGTACGGTTCTACCCTTATTCCTCTTTAGTCTCGGTAAGCTTTTGTTAATTATTTGTTTGGAAGATTAGGCAAATAATGCTGCTTCAATAATTCCATTCCCGGGCTCCACTTTGCCAACTTTTCTGGTTTGTTCGTTGAAGACCGACCTTCTGTTTTGAAGAGTCCGCCTGGGATAAGAAGAGGTGAATATTGAATTTATAAGTACAGAGATAGTTTTTAGATTAAAAAAGGGTCAAAAATATTTTTTTTAATGTTTATTTTTTTTAAAAAAAAAAAAGCGATGAGAATATTACATATATAAATGTAGATCCCACAGCTTTTTCCAAAGTTTTCGCGGGTTACGGAATGGCAATCACTGCAATTTATACAACATGTTGACCCATTTACGATTCTCTCTCTTCAGTTCCATCTTATAAATCACAACAGAGTCTGCACTCTTCGCTGTCTCTCTTTCGAAGCTCTGTAGGTGTGTCGATGGCGGATCTCAGGTCAACGTTTCTGAAGGTGTACGCTGTCCTAAAATCAGAGCTCCTTGAGGACCCTGCTTTCGAGTGGACCGATGCTTCTCGGGAATGGGTGAAGTCGGTACGTCTTTCCCACTCCTTACCTCTCTTCTCCCTTTTCCTCGTTCGAGCTCGTGTTCTTGCTCTGCAATATCCTTCGCAATTTATGCTTTTGGTCGGTTTGATCATTTCTCCGGTAGTGTGATCGCTTTATAAGAAAATGGCATTTTGGATGCCGTTATTTTGGTGATTTTTGTGAACTTCTTAGTACGTAATGTACATTTTTGCTTGAAAACGAGAAATAGGTTGGATGACTAAGTGCAAGATCTGACTGACTTTTAGCCGATAGAGTGAGGGAGAGATATCGGGTTGACTTGGTGTGATGTAGTTAAAAGTTGCAGCAATGATAGAGACTGCGGATGGTAAGATTCATTTTCTAGGAAAAAACATTGTTCTTTGATCTCTTATGATAATATCACTGCAAAACGCGAACCTGGAGAGCAAGTTTGTCCACAAATTAAAATCTAAATCCTGGGTTTAATTTGCTTTTCCACATCGGTATTTGTTTGAACGGGTTTTCTCTTGGAGCTCTTCCTTCAAGAGAAACGCTTCCTTCATACGTTTTATTCTGGCTGTTAAGTCCATGCGAAAATGTTTCGAAAGTAACGCTAATCTCAGATAGACCAAGTTTTACCGCTGAATGGGATTTCAATTCAAAAATATAGATTTATGACAGGAAATATAGAAGTGGGCATTGTGCCATGCGTTTTCACATTTAGTGATTTTTTTCCCAGCATTTAAGCAGTTACCTGTTTTCTTGAGCACTCCAGATTTTCACATTCAGACCTGTTCCTTAAATTATGCAGTTTCCTGACTGGCTTGCTTATTTTCTTTATTTCAGATGCTGGACTATAATGTGCCTGGAGGTGGGAATTAAGGATCTCTTTAACATTATTTGGAGAATCATTTTTTTTAAAACTTCAGCTGTTAAAGGAAAAACAAATAGAATGAATAAACAAGTAACTTCTAAGGAAACGTCTTTCTGAAATAGGTAAGCAATAACACTTCCTCTTGCAGGGAAGTTGAACAGGGGCTTGTCCGTCATTGACAGCTACAGATTGTTGAAAGAGGGAAAGGAATTAACCGAAGATGAAATTTTCCTTGCTAGCGCCCTTGGTTGGTGTATTGAGTGGGTATGGTGCAACAGAAAACCTCTCCTATTCGTGAACTTTTACATGGATGTTAATTGTTCATTGGATGTTTCAGTATTTTGCAGGTTTAGATACTAATATATGAGTTTGTAAATAATATATTTCAGCTTCAGGCATACTTTCTTGTACTTGATGATATTATGGATAGCTCTCACACACGACGTGGTCAGCCTTGCTGGTTCAGAGTTCCAAATGTCTGTGCCAAATGCGAACCTGTTCTTTTTTTTTTTTTTTTGTTCTTTTTAATTGTGAAGAAAAGCTATTAACTTGGTTGATCTGTCTGTTCTAGGTTGGTATGATTGCTATAAATGATGGTGTTCTGCTTCGAAACCATATCCCCAGGATCCTTAGGAAACACTTCAGGGATAAGCCCTACTACGTGGATCTGCTTGATCTATTTAACGAGGTGGTTAATTTGCACAGACATTTTATTAATTAGTCCTCTATAAGTTAGAGTACTAAATTTTTTGTTACCTTGTGCTTTACATAGGTGGAATTTCAGACAGCTTCAGGACAAATGATAGATTTGATTACCACAATTGAAGGAGCAAAAGATCTGTCCAAATACGATTTGTCTGTGTGAGTAGAAATTATGAGAGATCTATGCTAAGTAGTGTCGTTGCACCTTTGTGCTTAAGATATATGACCAACCCATATGTGGTTAGCTATCCGGACAAGGCTCCCAAATTTCTGCATCAGCGAGGGTCAATGAAGTATGGGTTAGATATCCATGACAAAACAGACATGAATCTGTGAGAGGAGACATAATAGTGCATGCTATTGACAAAGTCATTTTGGAATCGATGCCTATATTTACAGTAACAGATCCACCTTTCTAGCTATGGACAATTAACCATGACTGAATCTCCTTGACTATGGGAAAGTTGGAAGTGTGTATGCTGGAGCTCTGGATGCCTTAGTAAATTAGCTATATGAGTCTATTTCTTATTTTAACTTCTTTTCTATTAAATGTTATTAAGCACGAATATATATTTTTTTATCCTATGGTCTTCCTAACTGGTTGATATCTCATGCAGTCACCGCCGCATTGTTCAGTACAAGACTGCATATTACTCATTTTACCTTTCGGTAAGTGTAAATCCTTATATCAAATAAAGAACAAATTGCCTGGATCAGTGGCGATCCTCTCTGTTTCAGTGCATTCTTGAAAGACCTCTTTATCAGCTAGCATTTCTGTGTAATTTTTTGACATTTCCCTGCTTGAACCCCATTTACTTGATATTTGAAGTATGAAGGAAAAAAAAAAAAAAAAAATAGTTAAAGTGGGTGTAGTTAATAGATGGGTAATGAGTGCGGAACCTAAGACCTTCGAGACAAAGGAAGTCTTAGGCTCCCAATAAGTCCACTGGGCTACTAGCGAATTGACTACATTTTAGCTCCTTGTTCTGCCACATCTTGACTTTTTGTTGAAGAAGTCTGGAAAAAATTTTAATACCAAATTATGCTTTGGCATTGTAACTGCATCGTGTAATTACTTCCTTACAGTTACATCCAATCTTTGACTTAAGTTGGTCGTTGACTTTAAATGCTGTAATTGGTTAACTATTTGCTGTTCAAATTCCATGAATCTACTCAGGTTGCATGTGCATTGCTTATGTCGGGTGAGAATCTGGACAACCATGTCGACGTGAAGAATACTCTTGTTGAGATGGGTGTCTACTTTCAAGTACAGGTAAACTTTAGATAAGAAGACAAGATTGTAATTGATTTCTCTCTGGAGCATACAGGTGTTGGGGGCTGAGATAGAAAGTGTTGGATTTACCTCACCTAATTTTGGGTTTGGGGGCAGTGTAATACTTAATTATTAGAGATGCTAATCTCTTAGTTCGAAGTATTACAAATTTCCTGAACTGCATTAGTAATAAATAACAATGGCCTATTAACTCAATAATGCTATATGTGTTCCATTTACTAGTTTATTTTGTTATATTCTTTTAATTGCTCTGGCACGGCTAATTCATTCACATTCAAGTGTATGTTTAACATTGTTTGTTGGCATAGATAGACTTCTGTTATCTATTTCAATAATTTTTTTTTTTATGTTTTTTTCCTTTGTAGGATGACTATTTGGATTGCTTTGGTGAACCTGAAAAGATTGGCAAGGTGAGATTCAGCATGGGCGATCTACTGATTCATGTTTTTCAAAAATAAGTTTCTGGTCCATGTGTTGTGTTCTAGTTCTTACTGGAGTCCTTTTTGCTCTCAGATAGGAACAGATATTGAAGATTTTAAGTGCTCTTGGTTGGTGGTAAAAGCATTGGAGCTAAGCAGCGAAGATCAGAAGAAAGTGTTATATGTAAGAGTGTGATTTTTTATTTTCTTTTTTTGTGAATTTCTATCATGTTTCCTTAACAGCATTCAGACTAATTTGCTCATTTTTTTTATTTTTATTTTTTTGCAGGAGAACTATGGGAAAGCAGACCCTGCCAATGTTGCAAAAGTAAAAGCCCTCTACAATGAGCTTGATCTTGAGGTTTGAGTTTGATCTCAACTACAGCATAAAACTGCATAATTTGTTTAATCTCAACTAATATGGTTAAGAAACATAAGTTTTTCCTTACTTTTCTCATATAGCATAAAAGAATTTTGCTTCTGGATGCCAAATTTTTATTCATCCATGATGATATTACCAGGGTGTATTTGCCGAGTTTGAGAGAAAGAGCTACGAGAAGTTGACAGCTTCCATTGAAGCTCACCCCAGCAAAGCAGTGCAAGCGGTGTTGAAGTCATTCTTGTCTAAAATATACAAGAGGCAGAAGTAGGGAGCTTGTGAAGGAAAGGTTGGATGGTGGAGAATTTTCCATGCCTCCTAACCTTGATCTGTATTCTTGTTCTTCGATTTGAAGAAGAACAATCCTGTTGTATTCTATTCTTATAAAAACTTCGTTGCTGCCAGTTTTGTGTAATTTGGTTTCGACTTTGAAATAAAACATTAGTGATTCTTCCATTTCTACTTAGATTGCCCATTTGCGAATGCCTTGTGATGCTTATAAATCAATGAGACTAGAGCCATTAGATGTATCTCATTATTTTGGCTTCTTGCATGATTTAACATCATAATGCTCCACCTCCATGATTGTTGATCACTTAAAGCTCCTCAAGGTGATGGATGCATGCCCTAACAAAAGTTGTTGACGGGTCCGGGTCTAGAATGAGCTGTTCCCAATTCTTGGCTCCTCGGCGTTACCGAAATGCAGTCAGATTTCCGCCGGAATTGACGCTGTATGGCCCGATAAAGTAGCGGAGAGCCGAACCACAGCCACGGCCCAATGACTAAATATATTCTACCCTCACAGCATTTTGTCAAGTTTCAGGATAGAATATTTTGAAGGAGAGGATATGGATAATATTGCCCCACGTTAAAAAAGTTAAGTAAACGGTCTTAGATTTATAAAAAGTTTAGTACTAATCTTTTAGATAAGGTGAGAATATCTAAGTTCCAAGATGGAACACTTAAAGAGAGAATTGACATACTTTGAATTAGAATTCTAGGCCAATGACAATCTTGGTAATATATAGGTGGACAGTGCAACTTGTTTCAGAAGACAATCATCATATACGAGTGAGAATCCATTGCAGGACACCTGAAATCTTATATAATTGGTGAAGAGCATCTGATCTCCTATCAGGGAGGTTCTTGGATTGCCGCGGGGGACAAATTTTCCAACCAGCCGCGTAACCGGCCATTTCATATCAAGAATCATCTGCTTCTTTCTCTATTTTAATCAGAAAGTCACGTAGGCTTAGGTGATGTCGACGAGATGCCCGCCAAACCCTTCTCGAAACGGCTCACAACCCCAATAAGAAAGCAAATCTTTGCGTTGGCTCGCAGCCATTCTCATTGTGGTCAATCTTGGAGGCAGTCCATAACTCCGTCTTAATTAATGCTCGTTTTGGTTTTTGGGTATTCTCAAGAGACTACCACTCCGAATGAGCTTATTGGCGGATTGTGCAGCCTTTACGCAGAGTTGCACCGCATTTTTCCTTCATTTTCTTGGCTCTTTCTGTTTGAGCAGATGGGTCAAAATCATTACTTTCTGACTTTCCACGTCCCTTTTACGCGGAGCTCTTGCTGCGTCAAAATCAGTAGACGTTTTGCGTAGTGGAAAAGGGCGCAGTTGCTCACCGCCCGATGCATGCCGTGGGATAAAGATAGGATAGGAAGGTGCCAAGCAAGGGCGATGGAGCGCAGGAGAAAAGTGATTGAAAATAGTGCCTTGTCTTCGTCCAATACGTGACCCAAGTGATCGTTTCCATCACCGTATTTACTTTCCTCGGAAAACAAAGTAAGACCAAAAGATCCAGTTCGGCGTGGTGCTTGGATCAGCACAAAAGGTCAAAGCGTCCAAATCATACGCGCGTGACAGTTTAGAAAACGCGACACAAAAGTCTCTCAGCTTTTCGAGTTCGGAACCAGCTTTGCGTTTTGGCCATTCTCGAGAACTTGAATAATCGCCAAATCCTGCCCTGGCTTTCTTCGATTTATCCAATTATCTTTCTCGCCTTGGGGTTTTTTCGGATCTTCCTCTGCCGCTTTTTCTTTTTACCTGAATGGTCTTAAATTCCAACTCAAAGCTTTTTATTCCTTGTTTGAATTCTTTTCGTTTCTTGGATTCTGTACTTGCATTCGATTCATGGAAAAGATTTGATTTCTTTGGGCAACCATAGCCGCAATTTTCGTAGCATTCGGCGGAAACTTCTCTTAAGTTCTGTGATCTTTTGATAATTATTCGAATTCCCCGCTCCTGAGCCCTGGGTATCGGTTTTTCTTCGTCTATGAAGAATCCCCAAGTTCCATATTGTTGGATATAATCCCTCTTAACGAGGGTTTTTTTTGTTTGAACTCTCATATTTATGCCAAGAATGAAGCTTTCGGTGTGTGTAACCGAGGCTCGGAGCATACCGGCGATGGATCTGAACGGGTTGAGTGATCCATACGTGAAGTTGCAGCTGGGGAAGCAGAAGGCGAAAACCAAAGTGGTAAAGAAGTGCTTGAACCCACATTGGGGAGAGGAGTTCTGTTTCAAGGTCGAGGACTTGGACGAGGAGCTCCTTGTTTCTGTGTTGGACGAGGACAAGTACTTCAACGACGACTTTGTTGGGCAGCTAAAGGTGCCGGTTTCCCGGGTTTTCGATTCCCCAGAGAAGTCGCTCGGTCCTACTTGGTACCCTCTGCAGCCCAAGAATAAGAAGTCCAAGAACAAGGATTGTGGTAATTGCTATTCTCTTCTATCTTCTTTTCTTTAAAAGAAGGATTGTGGTGATTGCTATCTTCTATCTTCTTTTCTTCTTTTTTCACTTTCTTCGCTAATTTGGTGTTTAAGTTTGGTTCCATGTTTCTTTGGAATTCGGAATCCATCACTTAGGTTCGGTGACTTGTAGCATCCTAAGTGACATCTTTCTTCCGTGGTCTGGGAAGAGGGACTTAGAATCCTAACATGGTTGAAGTAATCTCTTGAAGTAATTCTGTTCACTCTGGCTTTCCTGCAGGTGAAATTCTTCTAAAAGTATATTTTTCTCTAAACAATTCGCCCTTCGATTTGAATTGCAATGGTGATCAAGGGTCGGACTCTCCTTCAAGGTCCTTTGGTGGTCCCTCGAGCTCAGCTTCTCCGGCTAGACCTAAAGAGATTGCGTCCTCTAAGGAAGAGAAATCTTGCACGCAGAAGACCCTTGCTGGTCGAATTGCTCAAATGTTCAATAAATATCAAGATGCAGCTTCATCTTCGGCCCCCTCCACTAGATCCATTGACTTGTCAGAGCCTCCTGAAACTGCTGCACCTGAAGTTTGTGAAAACAAGTCTGACGATCAGCCTTCTTCTAGCACTTTTGAAGAAATGATGCGGGCAATGCAGTTAAGGGATCAAGGAAGTGAAATTCCATGCAATTTACCTGGAGGAGTGGTTCTAGATCAATTGTATCAGATTGCACCTCCAGACCTAAACTCTATACTTTTTTCATCTGAGTCAAGTTTTCTCAAATCGTTGGCAGACCTGCAGGGGAGTACAGATCTCCAAGTAGGGTCTTGGAAATTTGCAAATGGTGGTGAGACTTTGGGAAGGGTGGTTACTTACATTAAGGCTGCGACGAAATTAGTGAAGGCTGTGACCGCTACCGAGGAGCAGACATATCTAAAAGCAGATGGGAAGGTTTTTGCAGTTTTGTCAAGTGTAAGCACTCCTGATGTCATGTATGGTAGCACCTTTAAAGTCGAAGTGCTCTACTGCATTACACCTGGGCCTGAGCTGCCGTCGGGAGAACAATCTTCCCGTTTGGCGGTATCCTGGCGGATGAATTTTCTACAAAGCACCATGATGAAAGGAATGATAGAAAATGGAGCCCGTCAAGGTATAAAGGACAGTTTTGAGCAGTATGCAAGTGTAGTATCTCAAAATGTAATGCCAGTCGACCCCAAGGAACTTGGCTCAAATAGGGAGCAGGTGTTGGCATCACTGCAGGCGGAGCCCCAGTCAGATTGGAAGCTGGCTGTACAGTATTTTGCCAATTTTACTGTCATTTCCACAATTTTCATGGGATTGTATGTGCTTGTCCACTTCTGGCTGGCTGCACCTAGCACAATTCAAGGGATCGAGTTTGTTGGGCTTGACTTGCCAGATACAATTGGTGAATTCATAGTCTCTGGAGTTCTGGTTCTTCAAGGTGAACGGCTACTGAGGTTGATTTCACGCTTCATGCAGGCCAGAGTACAAAAGGGTAATGTCATTTGTGATACTTCACTGTTCTGATTAATGACGACGGGCTCTTTCTGTTTAAGCCAGTCTTCTGTCTACAGTTGAGTATGAGCTGCTTATGTTGCCAGCTTTACTGAAAATGCCAAGTTGACTTAAAGGCGTTCAAGTAAACTTAATTTGAAACAGAGAGCTGAATGTTGTTTTATCAATTGCTCCTTCTGGCATTTCTGGATCTTCTAATTCTGGCCATTTCCGTTAGATGATTTGCATTCCCCTGCCATGTCTCAACTCCCAATAAATTTCATTCTCTTGAATCAGCCCCATTATATGTCAATGTCCCTTTCACATCGAATTTGACTTATTTTCTCTGATATCCATCAATAGGCAGCGATCATGGACTGAAAGCACAAGGAGATGGCTGGTTGTTGACTGTTGCATTGATCGAGGGAGTTAATTTAGCAGCTGTTGATTCAAGTGGATCCTCTGATCCATATGTGGTGTTTACTTGTAATGGCAAAACTAGAACCAGCTCAATAAAATTCCAGAGATCTGATCCTCAATGGAATGGTGAGTGTTATTTTTTTCCGCATTAGTACACTGTGGTCTTAACTATTTGATTCTATTGCTGTATGAATATTAATAGTTGGATCAAAATACAGTTCTATTCATCTAAATATAATCCAAGTCTGATTGTTGTCCTTCTTGTGACCATGTTGTTTTGTGAAGAAATATTTGAATTTGATGCAATGGAGAATCCTCCTTCTGTGCTGGATGTGGAAGTTTTTGATTTTGATGGACCTTTTGATGAAGCTACATCTCTGGGACATGCTGAAATCAATTTTCTGAAAAATAATATAGATCTAGGTGATCTGTGGGTTCCTCTTCATGGCAAGTTAGCTCAGGCATGCCAGTCCAAGCTTCATCTGAGAATTTTTTTGAACAACAGTGAACGTAGCAATATTAAAGAGTATCTTAGTAGGATGGAGAAAGAGGTGGGGAAGAAGGTAAATTACCAGTTCCACTTTGGAAATGCATATTGTCCTGCTTCTATTTGGTTGGGGTTAAGCCATGCGCTGGGCTTTTCTACTTCATTGTTTTTAACTTCAATTGAATCTTCTTTAGTTAAATGTGCGGTCTCCTCAAACAAATTCCGGCTTCCAAAAAATATTTGGGCTTCCTCCGGAGGAGTTTCTCATTAACGACTTCACCTGCCATTTGAAGCGAAAGATGCCCCTTCAGGTGCTCTTGCTGCATTAAATAGATTACTGACAAATATGATGATTGCTTGCGTCCTTATCTTGATATTTGTCCCATAGTTAGAGAAGCCAAATATTAACGTTCTTACTTTTAAGGGTTCAACTGATGCATGCTCCCTAAATTTATATTTTGTCAACTTGAATCATTTCCCATGCAGGGCCGCCTGTTTCTGTCAGCAAGAATAATTGGATTTCACACGAACTTATTTGGACACAAAACAAAGTTCTTTTTCCTTTGGGAGGACATAGAAGATATCCAACAAATTCCGCCTACTCTGTCGTCAATGGGCAGTCCAATTATTGTCATGACTCTCCGGCCCGGCAGAGGAATGGATGCCAGGCATGGGGCAAAGACACAAGATGAAGAAGGCAGGCTGAAGTTTCATTTCCAGTCCTTTGTGTCCTTCAATGTAGCACAAAGGTAATTAATGTTTGGCTCACGAAAGTAACATGCTCGCATCTTTAAGCTAGGTGGGGTTTCTCTTGTTCTTTTTGCCATACCATTCTACTTGGTTGGTATACAGTACGTTTCAGTGCAATTTGGCCTGTTCCATCTTTTTGGGTTCTTTGAAATTCTCTTATCTCCATAAGCGTGTCCAAATACTGATTTAATGCAAGAAGAAAACTTTTTTTTCCATCACTATTTCTTGAATATTCCATGATTGTCTCTCTTTTGTTCAGTCAAGCTCCAACAATCCGTTGAATATCTGTATAATTTGTACTGAAGCATGTTATTTCTTGGCTACCACATTTTATGCTATAGCATGTTTAATCTTGTTGCCCTAAGAATAATCTACCTTATTTGATTTGCATATTGTTCGTCACCATAGATAGATCTCACTGCGTTCATTTTGCTTCATTATTTGGCACATCTGCTGGACAATTGAATATTAGACAGTTTAAAAAACCCTTCACCCGTTTTCTCTAGTCAGATCCCCCCCCAAGCCCCACCCCAGCTGTGTGAAGTGATGCTTACTTATTGAGTGATCTTGTTTTACCGTCTTGAAGGGTTGTTAACGGGCCCAAGTACTAATTATTTCATGTTTAATTAATAAGTGTTGCCTAATAGTGAAAGAATAGCATACGAAAGGCTAAGGCAGAAAGAATACTAGTAATTAATTCAATCTCGTATTTGCTATAGGACAATTATGGCACTGTGGAAGGCTCGATCATTGAGTCCTGAGCAAAAGGTGCAACTAGTTGAAGAAGAATCTGAGGCCAAAGGCCTCCAAACTGAAGAAAGCGGTACCTTCTTGGGCATTGATGATGTCAGCATGTCTGAGGTTTATTCTTCTTCTCTCTCTGTTCCTGTAAGCTCTCTCTCCCTCTCTCTCTCTCTCTCTCTCTCTCTCTCTCTCTCTCTTCCCCCTATGCTAGCTCTCGCATATTCACAGTTTTCCCTATGTGCTAGTGTTGGTGTACACACTAGCTTGCATATTCACAGTTTCTACATATATATATATATATATATATGTATTTTACATTTAATACTATCTCTTTTTTCAAATCTTGTATGCTGTTTGTGTCTTCATTTACATCTGACCATCAAATTTTACATGTTGGTACGTTTAGATGAGTTTCTTCATGGAGCTATTCAAAGGGAGTGAATTGGATTTTAGAGTGATGGAAAAAGCTGGTTCTGTTGACTATACTTGCACCCCATGGGAATCAGAAAAACGTGATGTCTACGAGAGGCAAATACATTATAGACTTGATAAGGAGGTTTCGCGTTATGGAGGAGAGGTGACAAGCACTCAGCAAAAGTCTCCCCTTTCTGATAAGAACGGATGGGTTGTTGAGGAGGTTATGACACTCCATGGAATTCCACTTGGCGACTATTTCAACGTATGGTGTAGATTGCTTAATGTATCTTTGCGGTTGTTTTTCTTTCTTAACCTCTTTCTCCTTTTCTCGTGTAGGCAATATTGAGCTGTCTTTTCTCCTTTTGCAGCTTCACCTTAGATACCAAGTTGAGGATTTGCCCTCAAAATCAAAGGGATGTAGTGTAACAGTGTTCTTTGGGATTGCATGGGTGAAAAGCACTAGGAACCAGAAAAGGATTACAAAGAACATCCTGAAAAATCTGCAAGAGCGCTTGAAGGTGATGTTCTGTACACTTGAGAGGGAATTTGCAGAAAGATAGTTGATGGCTTCAATGGATTCTGTATGTTGACGATGGACTTTAACTGGGGAGAGCTGGCATTCCTGTAGTTCCACTTGCCAAATGCTGTCTGTGTCACTGTTGGTATTTATCTCTATTCTTCCTCCGAGGAGGCTGAAGCTAGACGTGCCTTGTAGCTGAGATTTCCATTAGTTTGGCAGCAATAATTGAGTTGAGAAAATCTTGATCCTGAATTCCTTGAGGCAAGTGGGATGATGTTGCTGGAGAATTACCTGTATTTGAAACTGAAAGATATTATGCACATAACTTGGATTATTTCCATTCTTGTAGAGACTGACACTCATTATATAACCAAGCCCCAGATGGGCGGGTACAGGTATTGACAAAATGGACTTCCTGGAGCTTATTTGTGATTTCACAAGACAGATGGAGTAACCATCTGCGGCTGCTATGCAAGTAACAAGCTCATAAGAGGATTGGCCGAAGAATTTCAGGCTATGCCCACAGGCTGTCAATACAATCTTTTAGGACTAAGTGTTGTGAAGTAGAATTAGTAGTCATAGGATGATTCTCTGACACACTTGTTTTAAGCCTCATGTCTGACTTGTACATACAACCAAATGTTGTTTCTGTTGCTCCTTTTCTTTTCCCTTTTTGTCTTTCTTTCAAGATTCAAATCTTTGACGTGGTATTTGCCTAATTAAATGTTCGAAATGATGGTATAGATTGTACACCATGGTGTTTTAATATTTGCCGAAATACTTTTTTTTGTTTGTTTTGACCAACTAGGATAGTATTGACTATGAACTTAAAAATGGAGAAATTTTAGGTTGTAACTGTGTTGAATCGACTGAAGTTGAATGATAAGAAATTGTAGATCCGTTTGTTTATTTATTTATTGAGTACAGATTGAACTAAACTCATAATTAAATTAGATAATATAAATTAAGCTTGAGCTTGTTTTCAAGGTACCCGATTGGCATTTTTCATTTCGTAAGTGGAGGAATAATTAAAATACGAACCCACGTCATAAATTCGGGTCATGTCTAACTATTAAATAATAGTTAAATTATTTTATTTGAGACAGTTAAAAAGGTTGATTTTTACTTATGAACTTATGAAAAAAAAAAAAAAAAAACACATCAACTTCACAATTCTGCAAAATCACATGTACAATAGCCGTTTATTACAAACTAAAATAGTTTTCAGTCAAATTCCCTCAAGGTCTAGGTTTATACCTTACCCTCTATAATCACTCAAGATCATTACATTTAATTTTATTATTATTAATCAAATTTTACAAACTACCATTCTGGTTTTTCAAAAGAAAAAAGTTATATTACAATATTACTTATGTTATCCACTTTAATTCACTTGGTTTTAAGTAGGAACGTAATTTTCTTTTGGCAGCCAAATTCATATTGTTTTGCGAGTGATTTGCATTGTTTACAGATTTCTAAACCTTTTTTTCTCTCCTTAATTCCATTTTTTTATTCCCTAAAGTGTCCGCCAAGAAGTATCGCCCGCATATATAATTTGGCAGCGAAAACACGGTGGACCAATCAGACCATCTCTCTCTCTCTCCCCCTCTCCCAATCCTAGCAACCCTAATTAGGCTTAATCTGCTTAGATTGTTGATTTCTATAAAAAGATTTTGGGTTGTTCTCGCCTCACCCTCTGTGTTACATGTTACACTCAATCCGTTCCTTCAAGCTAATTCTTAGTTGTTTCATCTTTTAGCTTTAGGGTTTTGGGGTTTGTATAAGGCATAGCTATGAAACGAAGGTTGAACAAAGCTTCGGGGTGGTTTTGTTTCTATTTTTTATGTCAATGCTAAAACTGCATCTCTTCTTTAGGGTTGACAGGAGGGTTTGTAGAAGGGATGGTAGATATGAAGCATTTGCAAAATCGAATCTCTGTTCTAGGTTTTGGAGTGTGCGTTCAAGTGCTATTTAATTCTCTAGGTTGAATTTCGTAGTATGCGTTAGATGCTAATGCTAAAATTGCATCTGGGATGAGCCGAGTTTGGTTTTATTAAAATTATTCCGGTAATTGATCTGGGGAGATAGGAGAGCTATGTATGGAAGAGCTGGTCTGGGTCGGTTCAAGAAAGCTGAATCCTTGGAACCTTTCTCTGTGGCGTTCAACAAGTCAGCTAACAAGGCGAATACCCAATTGGCCCCTAAAGCCTCAGTCCCAAATCTCCAGTCAGAGCAGCAACCCAAAGCTAATGTTATTCAAGAGGTGGGGTCGACCCAGCCGGTGACTCAGGTGGGTGGAGGCCAATCAACTTGGCAACCACCCGACTGGGCAATCGAGCCTCGGCCGGGGGTTTACTACCTTGAGGTCTTGAAGGACGGAGAGGTACGTGATAAGATCAATCTTGACAGGCGAAGACACATCTTTGGGAGGCAGTTCCACGCTTGTGATTTTGTACTTGATCACCAGTCAGTTTCACGCCAGCACGCTGCGGTTGTTCCTCACAAGAACGGAAGGTTGGTTAGACATCTTTTTCTCTCTATCTTCAATATGATATTGTTGCTTTCCTGTGTTACATGTTTTATGTTCATGATTAAGAGCAAGGTATTGCCGGGAAGGTTGATTAAGAGCAAGAAATTGGTTCATTTTTATGATGTTGGTTAATCAAATTAAAATTTATGTAATTTTCTGGGAAAAGGACATACTGTGTGATCTACAGCTTAGAGGTCGATGCTTTCATCTTTATCTGCCGCAAACTGAATGTTAATTGTATGAAGATATGCACCGTTGAATTTGCATTTCGTTGATCTCCCAGTGGCTATAACTTCTTCCGAGGTGATTCAATCTGTTGCTACCGTCCTTGACGGCATTGACACATGTGATTCATGCCTGTAAAGACATGGAGATGTTTGCTTGTTAGTTTTTGGAAATAATTGAGCTTTGTGAAGGTGGCGGGGACTTTTTTTTTTTTTTGGTCCTTACACTTGGTGTTTATGCACATGCTGCAGCATTTATGTGATTGATTTGGGATCTGCTCATGGTACATTCGTCGCAAATGAGCGATTAACTAAAGATAGCCCTGTTGAGCTTGAAGTTGGGCAATCTTTGCGGTTTGCAGCATCGACAAGAACTTATATCTTGAGAAAGAATGAAGCAGCTCTTTTTCCTCGGCCTCCACTGCCTACAGAACTTAATTTGCCACCGCCACCTGATCCATCAGATGAAGATGCTGTTGTAAATTATAACACGCTTCTAAACCGATATGGTCTTTGCAAGCCTGAGCTACTGCCCAAATCAACCAAGTCTGGTAGCTCTGAAGGTGGAAGAGATAACAGTGAACAGTCAGAGAGACTAGCAAAGAGGCTAAAGAAGCAAAGAGTCTCCTTCCGGGATCAAGTTGGGGGAGAGTTGGTTGAAGTGGTTGGGATTTCAGATGGTGCGGATGTAGAAACAGAGCCAGGTCCGTTGGGTGTCAAAGAAGGAAGTCTTGTTGGGAAATACGAGTCCCTTGTACAGGTTACAGTGATACCCAAAGGAAAGCATCAGTCCTCTGCAAAGGAAGACTCTACTTCCCCAAAAGGTGTGACTGATAAATTGCAGGAAGTCTTAAATAAGGTCAAAACGACTCCAAAAAGCGGGATTTATGATGATCTCTATGGGGATTCATATTCTGGCAAAGTTGGTTCTTCCTGGGCATATCCTTCTGCTAGTTCTGGTGGTAAAGTGGCTTCTCCAACTAGAGACAACCATGGAAAAGCGTCAAGTGGAAACTCAAGTGTTGATGACGACAATGACGATGATTTATTTGGTGACTAACTGAAGCAAATTGAATAGGTTGTGGAAGGATTTTGTTATCTCCTTTTGTGGGTCTGAGATCTGATTGGATATTGCAAAGCAGTGTTTTCTCGAAACTATGTTTTACTGCTTCCTCTGAACTGGGGGATATTTGATGTAATTCGTCAAGAATGTTTCTGTAATTGCATTCCCCAACAGGGAACTTGAATCTCCAAATCAGTTATAATCCAAGAGTGACACTTTTTCAACCTGCGTTACCAGAGAGGAGGCAGAGACGAATCTAATAATTTTCGCTGCTTTCAGCTTATCTGTTTGTCACACTCAAAGTCGAAACAAATGTGCACTTTTCGTTGTGGCAATAGCAATGGAAGGTGATACGTTGTGTGTAGTTGGTGCCTTTTCGGGTTAGTAACTTTTCTTATCAGCTTATTTGTCCAGTTTTCATCTCTTCTTAGGCGTTTTGCCACCTGATGTGGTTGAAAGACAAGTTAAAATGAGCTACTGGGTGACAGTTTTAAGAACAAGATGTACCAGATGGTCTGGGTTAGAGCATTTTGCAGTTGTTAGTGAAACAACTGGGGTGGTAGTCAAGAAAGCTCTTTCCATGCCTGCTAATAGCAGCTGCTTCCAATGCAATCCCAGTGCTCTGATTGGGAGAATGAGGTAGGCAAAGCATTGAAGCAACTCCTTCTTGTGACCCTAGTCTCATAAGGGTGTAGCTGCTAGATGTCGTTATGTTCTGGAACAGAAAGAAAGAAAAATAATAGTAAATAAGTAAATAAACAAAAGAAAGAGGAAAAAGAGACGTGACAATTTACAGTTTATTTTAGTTTTAATAAACTTTTTATGTCGTGGATAATACTGCAATATAGACGTAGAGAAACTACTAAGTGGTATCCATAAAATAATTGATTTTAATTTCGAATTATCTAATAATTTGATGCCAAGCATTGTAAGGTATTGGGTTCCGAAGCCTCCTTCCCCTGAAGTATTTTAATGACGACTTCTATATTCTATTGCTCCAACTCAAACTAATTTTTAAATACTTTTTGGTGTGCTATTCATTTGAAACTATACTAGTGAATTAATTTGTTAAAATCTTTACAACATAAAATATCCAAAGGGGTAAACAACACAATTTCTGTCATATTGTATTTATCATGTGGACTTCTTTCAAACCTCGGTTTTATTCTTGTACATGTAAATACTTGTATAAAATAGCAATTCAGTCAGCTTTGGTTTTGATTAATGTATGATTTTGCCTATGGAGCATTTGAAAAATATGTAATCAACTTGTAAGTAATATATGCCAAAAAGAAAAATTAAACACTTGCGGTTAATGAATAATGTCACTTTGATGGTATTTTATGGCTACTAAAGTATTGAACATTTTAGCCACATTCAAATCACACAAGCCCATTGTAAATAGCATATCTCCAAGGATTTGAGTTGTTTGTCTAGCTCCCGAGGAGCTGTGTAAGGTCCCTTTGTGATTGTTCTGTGTGTAGAAAATATCAAGTGTAAGAAAATTATAATCTCTCGTGATTTAGTAATAGGGATTGCCTAATCACATTGATTAGGTGAAATGAATTAGGGTCTAGTGTAATATTGAGCGAAACCACTCAATATCCTTATGCATCCTATGTGCTTGATAGTTTGTTATTCCTAACCATCATCAAGTTACTTTTATTACTTATATTTGACATTAGAAGATGGTAAAATGAATTTTTAGTTACATTTTTAAAATATCAAGCTAAATATAGTCAATCAATTTATTAAGCTAATACAAGTTGAGACAACTACAAAACACTAATTGTAAGTTTAAAATAAATTAACTTTAGAAGAAAAATAAACATATTACAAGTTGTGACAATTGGTTTAAATGAAATTAACTTAAAAGAAAATCACATATTATCTTCTATGAGTTAAAATAAGCTTTAAGTCAATGATATATAAATTACTCAAAAACATTTCTTGTTAAGGAATTGGATTACTTTGTACTTGATTATGCATGCATTGTTCATCAAGAGATGGTGTAATATCTTTGTGATTTTACTTTTCTATATTAATAACTTCATAATTATAATTAGTGATGATTCTATCATATATATCTAAGAAGATGCCTTTGTTTTAAATCTAGTTTTCATATAAAGGATTTGGGTTAATTTCAATTTTTCTTAAAATGTAGAGATAGCTTGCTCTCAAAAGGAAATCTAATTAAGGTAGTACAAGTATGCTTTGGACTCATTTTTGAGGTAGACCTATTTAACTCTAAACCTATCACAATTCCTATGAAACGTAATGAAAAATTGACAACCATGACTAAATTGAATATTAACTATTTGGTCTAAGTTAGCTAGTTGGTCAAGCTTCCTTTATCCCTCTCGTATTTATAAAGGAAAAACCACAAGTTCTACCAATACTAATTATTACACTTAACACTAACCGTTTGGATCTTTTGATTATTTAAAGATCTTGGTGTAGTCATTTCTCAACCCATCTTTTTATATTGAGATGATGAAAATGGTATGATACTTAGTAGCCAATCTATTTTTCATGAGAGAATGAAGTATGTAGAGATTAGTTGACAATTTGTGCAAGAGAAAATACTTTAAGGATTGGCATGCACCCATCACAAAAAGATTGTTGAGTAGCGTACAAGACTTATTGACAAAAACTTTGTATAGAAAGCAACATCAGCACTTGTTATCTAAATTTCAAGTATTTAATTTGTACAAATCTTGAACTATAAGACTGTTATGTGGATTGATGGTTTTTTTCTTAAGCTCTTTTCATATTGAGGCTCATGTTGTGTCCTATTTCATTCCTTAGCTTTATTCTTATACATGTAATGTTTGTACATAAAAGGAATATGGTTTATAGTGATTTTGATATATGTAGGGTAATTATGATTTAGGATAACTATATAATAAATTTTGCTACACATTTTTTAGTCTAAGACAAAAAAGCCTGATGATTGAGTTTATTGTATTTGATAATAACATTTTGGTTCAATGGTTGAACTCATTATATTTGATAACAAAGGCAAATCTCGTTTCGAGATCAAACCTCATTAAGCTAAAAGGTTTGGGCTCAATTATTCTTAAATTGTAACATTCCAACACCTTCCAAATAGCCTAAAAGGTACTCAATTACTCTTAATTTGTAACATTTCATATGTAACTAAAGCATATTACTAAACTAAAAGGTCTAGACCTTTTAGCATGCCAAGAGATGGGAAAGTTATGTGAGCTAACTAAAGCATGCCATTAAGCTAAAAAGTCTAGTCCTTTTGGCATTGCGGGCTCAGTACATTGTAACATTCCAACAAACTTCCAAATAGACATTCCACTGGTACAATCTAGTCAAGCTACATGGTTCTCCCTTCTCTTGCCTCCCTCTAGACATTGTGGGCTCCACCAGGATTATTCGAGGCATATTTTACCAAGATTCGAATTTGGGACATGGAACCCATCTTTGATACCAAATATAGTAAATTCAACTATTGAACTAGAAGACATAGATTTATTAGTATGACATACACAATTACCTTAAAACTATAACAGTCCGAGCTCCTCTGTGCATTCTTTCTTCATTGTGCCGCTGCCTTCAGCTTGCTCATCCATTTCTTCTTCTACGTCTCTCATTTACGCTGCATCTCGTGACGGTATTAGCTGATGTGCATGTAGTCAGCTTTTGTGATTGTCGAAGACTTTACGAAGGCACATGAAAAGGATAACCCCCCATTATAAACTCTAATGGACAAAGTTAGAATTGATTTTTTAATTCATTGTATTGTCTTATCTTTACTTATTACAATATTATTTTTTTGAATCCGGTTGACTTTTACCATCACATCTATTGAAAAGCAATATATGCGTACTTACTTAGTTCTTGTATTTATGTCACCGACGTCTTTGCCTCTCCATGTCTATGCTGAGGTCCTATGTCTAGCTAAAGGGAAAAGTGCACCACTCAACAACGTTTTAACGGCGAATTAAGCACTTTCCTTTTCCCTCGAGGTAAACAATGACATCCGAAGAAATGAAGGAACATAGCCCAATGGCAAGTACTTGAAACCACGGCACATTGACTGAACCAAATGCTAATCACCTATAGAGAACTAGATTCTGTGGCTTCTTACAGAGGGACAGAAGCGCCTGGAAGCGACTAGGCTATGTTGGGCGCAAAATCTATGTTCTTAGTAGCTGCAGGCTTTCTGTATTTACCTAAACGGGTATCATAAAAGTACCCAGAAGAATAAGAAAGGTCCAAGACGCAAAGAAGACCACTTATGTTCATTACTTGCTGCATAGTGTTTCAATGAAGTGGCAAATGCATTGGAAGACCACTTTACGAAAGGGCACATGATTGGCTTTTTGCCAAGATCGGTCTAGATACTACACAATGATAACACAATCTAATTAAGAAACTCGAAAGTAATTTGGGCTAATGATAACTGCGATGTTGAAGATCATGTTATTAGGATGGTGATGGTCATGATGACCATCATCAGCACCCCCATCAAAACATAGTTGGAGGAGGCAGCTGGGGTTTGCAGAATATTGCTTTCACTAATACTGCTTTCAGCAACCGGATAAAAGGCATTTCCTTCAAATGAAGGGACTGAAGGGATGGGGCGGGGGGCCGCGTCCCTCTGTAATGCAAATAAAATCAAGAGGGACATCACAGAAAATCCCATCAAAAAATAAAACCTAGAAAAGACCGGTACACGTGTGAATTGCACCACCAGCACACAGAAGCCTACACGCATGAGAGTTAAGAAAGCACGGGGACAGGAGGAGAAATACTTGTCTGAGTTTGGCCTCCAAAACAACCAACAAAGAAGCCACAGAAATCCCATCAGGATGATGTAGCTGACGGCATAGAGATTTACACGTGGCCGACATGCAGATCAGGATGAAGAACAGGGTGCTATGGAGGAGGAATATACCAAGAGATAGTGGGGGGAAGCATGATGGGGGTATTCACAAGGGGGGATCTTTCAATGTGAGAGATGGACCCATGATAAGCTTCTTTAGGTTGAAGCACTCCCAAGGCCCGCCCACTTGCAATGCTTGCTTTTCTCTGAATTCAATCATAGAGCACAAATTTCAAGCTCCCGTGGAAAAGTGAAGCTAGAGCAGACAGACTGTTCTTTCTTTTCTCTTCCATTTCTATTTGGTTCAAGAAGCTTATCATAATATGCTTTTGATACATTACCATGTTGACTAGTGCCAATCACTCTCTCTCTCTCGCTCTTTCTCTCTCTTTCTCTCTCCTTCTTTCCCTTCCCTCCAATACCCGCGATGAGACACTGGGGGACCTCGTTTTTATTTAGTTGGGGGTGCCTTCCTTGCAGATTTTAACAGAAATCCATAACCATCTTTTTCTCTTCCTCTCTCCCGCTCTCCTTCTCCCCTCTCTCTGTGAGGAGGATTATATGCATGAAATCCATTTCACGTGGCACTTACGTATCTCATCTTCATGGGCACTGATGCGTATATCTATGTTTCTCATCGTAGGCCTCCATACCGCTGGCTTCAACCAGGAAGTGGTCACCCATCTTCTCCTGCTTTCTCAACTTTCTACTTTCACTTGGAGCTCAAAGGCTAAATTTGCAGCTTTTCCATTCTAAGTGATAATTCTTTCTTGGAAGGGAACTACATCAATCAGATATTTCTGGTACGTTCTTTAGCCATCTGGCCCTCTGAGCTTTTTGAGTTGTCAATTTATTTTGCAGTATTAGATGAGTCCCACTGCTAGTAGTGCTAACTCTGTTGGTATGGAGGGTTGATATGGGGTAATCTTCATTGAAATATCTGGTTGTCATTGTTGTATCCCACTCCAAAACCATCCCACAACTCGAGGTGCTTTTTCATTCCCTTATACAGATCATGAAGATTCTGTCATACTGTGGTACCGGAAAAGATAATGCATGTAGAAAACGAAACTGTACTGTAGGCGTTAAATAAAAAATTCCAAAGGAAAACGGACAAAAAGAAAGCAATAAACCCTCATAGGGAGCTTGGCGAAGGTTCTTTCTCAATCTCAAAAAGAGACTGCCAACGGAAATAGCTAAATTCCGTAGTGAATAGCATGCACTCATCCAACTTTAAGGACCAAATTCATTATGTGTTCAGCGAGCTAGACTGTCAGACGCTGTAGCCTAATCGTTCGTGTCCTTGATGCTGGGATATGGGAAGGCTACCCTCCGAAAAAAAAAAAGTGGCTTTGAAGGCTTCTGCTATTTCCTGCTCGGCGGCAAAACCCCAAGGCCTTTTCCAATCTGATAAAAAGTACTTGGGGCGTGCTGTGCCACATTAGCACTGTGGATCTCTCTTTTTCACCATCTGTCTGCGAAAGCAGAGACCACTCTAAGGCAGATTTCGACTGATAAGTAGTGATAAAGGCGTTTGGAGCAACATCACATTATCACTTGCTGTACAACAATTGAAGATTCTTACCTTTTCCCCCCTAACTCTTGAGGAGCTGAGAAAAGTCTCTTTTTACTTGGGCGTCACTGCGGGAAGATGCTAAATCCAAAATATGGTTGGGTATCTGTGGATATTCATACTGGATCTGAGATATGCATGTAAAAGCAATAAATTGATCCATTTAGTTGCGCCCCTGTGACTTCCATGTTACATGCAATGGTTGAGAGACCATAGACTGGGAGTTACAGTGCCTGGGATCAATCCTAAATCACTAGGAATGCAGATAAATGATATTGCAGCGTAGATAAATCTGAACTAATTGTTAGATAAGAGTAAAAAAAAACATTTGTTCAGATGCCTGAAGAACACAAATTAGAACTCATGATCCATGAGTCTAGAGAGAACACAAACAGCCACTTTTAAGACGTGACAATCTGCTAGATTTCTGGGTTGTCCAGTTTTGCTTTGCAGAGAGAGCATTAGATGTCATGAGATAGTGGTACACTAAAAACACGGGAAAATAACAGATGTAGCATAAAGCGGAATAGATCACCATTATATTATTCATTTGTTTACGGGTAGAAGTGGTTTGCCAAAAGTCCTCTCTCTATATCTGAGTCCTCAGGTTGTTCAGTTACGGATTATATGAGTGTACATGTGTCAGGAACAGGCACAGAAGGCCTAGCCTAGTTGTAAGCCAGTAAAAGGCTGCGTCCTTGTCTTCTTAATGAACTTCATCGACTTAATTAACTTTGAGGCAACTTCCCAAATCACTACAGTACAGACTACTTTGCATGACATGTAGAAAAGGACCAAGTAGTGGCAAAATGCTCGTCTCTCGTTATCCGTTGCAACCCATATGACAGCAGAAACTTACAATTGCTTTAATGTTTTGATTTGTTTTCTTCTCCTTTCCAGGCGTAACTTCCTTCTATAAGTTAAAGGCGCTTCTAGAGCTCCATATAGAAATTGAGGATGGCTGGGGCCTTGCTGGAAGCAAGGTGAAGAAAAGACTGGTTTGCGTTACCATTCTGCCAGTGAATCTCCATGAACATTACACTTGCAGCACAAGCTCCAGAATGAGAATCCCGACCCGTGTTTCATGATCGCTGTGGTAAGCTTCTCCTTTTCTTCTCTTCCATTCCATTCCATGTTCACTTCATCTGTAGATCCTTTTACTTTTATGGACTTAATCCATTTAATCGTGCGTTCACTGAACTGTTGCAGGTACTTGATCACCCTTTGTCAAGAATTGAACTTACATTCTTGTGAGTACGTCACACCACCAACTCATACCCTGTAGTTCATTTCCTCTCCCCCGCTCCTTCCTTTTTTCTCCATTTCATTTCGCCTTCATTGATTACTATTGCAGGGATTGAAATATTGGTAAAGCTTGACCGCAAAGACAGTAAAGCGACTTTGTGAGTAAATATCTGAAGTGCATTTATTTCCGATGTATTTAATTCTCTGGGTGTGATATAACTGCTTCGATTGTTTTTGTGAACCGCGTGTCCGCTTAATTCATGCATGCATCCATTGCAAGCCCTTGCTTGCTTCTTTCTTTAATTTTGCCTTTTCGTTTGACCGCCTCTCTATCATGAACTGCAATGATATTCAGGTTTCGTTTGGCCGTCATCTGGAAGGGCCGATCCCAATGTTACACATGAAGGAGTGATCAAGATCTTTTAACAAGAAGAAAAAAATCACCATCACAAAAATGAAGTTTATGAAACTTGGGACGAGGCCAGACACCTTTTACACAGAAGAAGCTACCAGGCATGTATTCATCAACTATCCCACTTTAATGTAATCAAGAGATAGCCTTTAGAATTGTGTTTTTGTATTGGGGCTAAAAAACTGATTTCAGATTGTTCTACAAGTGCAGGACTGTGATTTCAGAATTAGCTAGCGACGTTGTCATACAAATTAATGACATCAATTATCTTCTCCACAAGGTATGAATTGATGAGGATCTTGTGTTTCTGTCCTCCCTGCATGCTTTCAACATACAACTAAAAGAAGGTGGTAAGTGTATGTGTTTGATGATCACGGGATGGAATTCAAAAGTGGAAGCATTTCTGGGATAATTCGATTCTCTTCTATTTGTTAATTCTTGGAAGAACACATTTGTTTATAAAGTTTGGGGCTTATGCTTCTTCTCGACCACTATTGCTTAGATCCTTGTTAATTGTTCTGTTCTTAGCTGCAGTTTCCTCTTCTTCCAAAGTGCGGCCTCTTGCAACGTCTTTGCTCTGATGCTGCAGATTCTGAGGTTGTTACAATTGAACTCCATGATATTCCTGGAGGCGAAAATGGTTTTGAGCTGTGTGCTAAATTTTGTTATGGGATTACGATTAATGTCAGTGCTAGCAACTTTGTACCAGCATACTGTGCTGCTAAATTCCTTAGAATGACTGAATCGGTAGAGAAGGGAAACTTGGTCGTAAAGCTTGAGGCTTTTTTTGTGTCATGCATTCTTGAAGGTTGGAAGGACTCTATTATCGCATTTCAGAGCACGTTGAGTTTACCCGAGTGGTCTGAGACCTATGGAATCACCAGAAAGTGCATCGATTCGATTGTTGAGAAGATCCTCACACCTCCGTCCAAGGTAAGAATTTTACTCCTAAGAAGGTGTAGATCGTAAGGTTGTTCTTGCTTCAGAGAAAGTCTTTGCTAAAGGGTGAAGATTTTCTGCAGGTCACATGGTCCTACACCTATACCAGACCAGGTTACTCCAAGAAACATCACCATTCTGTCCCGAAGGATTGGTGGACCGAAGACATATCTGATCTTGACATAGAACTTTTCCGTTGCGTAATTACTGCCATCAGATCGACATATATGTTGCCACCACAGCTTATTGGTGAAGCTTTGCATGTCTATGCCTGTCGTTGGCTACCAGACGCATCAAAGAGCAGGAACATACAGAGTAATTCGGTGCCTCAAACCGAAGAAGTTAAGGAAAAGAATCGACGAGTTCTTGAAGCCATAGTCAGCATGATCCCTGGAGATCGAGGATCAGTTTCAATTGGCTTTTTGCTAAGGCTTCTTAGCATAGCGAATTATGTAGGAGCCTCTCCGGTGACGAAGACAGAACTCATAAGGAGATCTACTCTGCAATTTGAGGAGGCGACGGTGAGTGACTTACTCTTTCTCCTCCGCCCACCATCTGGAGGGCACAGTTACGATATCGACTTGGTTGTGGCAGTAGTAGAAAGTTTAGTAGTGCTATGGAGAAGACAATCTCCTACAGCTGCAGAAAACAGCCAGTTTTTGGGATCCATTCGGAAGGTTGGGAAGCTCATTGATTCTTACCTCGAAGTGGTTGGAAAGGACCACAACATGCCAGTATCAAAAGTAGTGTCTCTCGCCGAAGCATTACCAGATATTGCTCGGCCAAACCACGATGCCCTCTACAAGGCGATCAACATTTATCTTAAGGTATCGAACTAAATAGCACTCATGGAACATAAGCCAAAGTGTTTTAAGGCCTACTGATATGGGATCTTTTATCTATGAGCATTCATGAATGTGATAAAAGCAGGAAGCAAGTACTTTGTTCAAGAATTTCATTACTTGCCCATTGACAATGTGACTCAATTGATAAACAGGAGCATCCTGACCTGAGCAAGGGGGAAAAGAAGCGCCTCTGCCGGATTCTCGACTGCCAAAAGTTGTCCCCAGAGGTACGCGCCCATGCTGTGAAAAACGAACGCCTGCCATTGAGAACTGTCGTGCAAGTTCTCTTTTTTGAACAAGAGAGTGGCACGAAGGAAAGCACCCACAAGCCGAGTAACCCCGAGCTAATTCCTAAAGGAAAGCAGACACCAACAGCAAGGGAAGATCCACCAAAGCTAAAACTGGGTCTAGAAGAAAAATCTAGCAGAGGGGAGAGCGCCAGAAGAGCCATCGTTTCTGGAACAGGAGAAAAAGATCAACATAAAACGAAGAGGTCAGATGGAAAGTTGCCTCTGGCATTGGAAAGAAAGTTGGTGATTGGAGAAATCGATGAAGCGGAGTCGGAGAAGGGGAAGGAGATTAGAGAAGAAGGAATGTCTCGGAGCCAGTTGGACCCTAAGAAGATCATCCCAAAGGGTAGTAGATCAGATCATAGCCGGGACAAAAGCAGAGACAGATAGAAAAAGGAGACACTGCTCTTTCTCATCAAACTTGCTATAATTGGATTTCATTCCCTCAGGAAAATGTCTTGCTTTCATTTGCCTACTAGGAAGTTCTTGTTATTAGTTGCTGTATACTGCAACTTAAGATGAATTCAATCGCTCAGGAAAAGAAAATAATGATCTGAGAATTAAAGTTGCACGCGATCATCCGACAGGGAACACTAGTTAGACCTTTCAACAGAAAAGCGTGCAAGGTGGTACAAATGCTTCACCCAAATACTTGCGCAGCTCAAAAAGTTCTCTGGAAGATGCAGATAGATGATGGGGATTGCAAGACCAGCTAACTCTAATGGTCTCAATCCCACGTGATAATTTGACCTACCAACTTAGACCTACCTTTACAAAGACGAAACCTTATTTGGGAAAGGGGTTTGGCGCTTTGCCCTCCGCATAAAACCCGCTCCCACAGGGCTTAACCAACCTATTTCCCATTTTTAATTTTTAAATTTAATCAATTACAATTGGGAACCTCCTTGAACGGATCGAACAGAGCCCCACGTCGTTGATACTAATAAATCATCTTTTTCTTTGAAAAGCGGGAAGAAAGCGAAATGATTAGTTAGACAAGTTGGACTGGATTCAGCTTCCTCCACCTAATCACGTTGGTGTTCTTCCTTCATTCGTTCTCCTGGTTTTTCTGAAATGGTAAGCTCCTTTCGCTTCATATATTCACCTCTGCAGTTCCTGCTCTTTGGTTTATCTTATCGTTCATTGAGAGTATGCTTGGAAATTATTTTTAAAGAAAATCCCGAAGCTTTTAGGTGGGTTCGGGTTCTTCTTTTGTGGGTTTTATCTTTGCATACTTTGTGCGACAATTTTGGTTGTTATTGGTGGCATTGGACTGGGAAGTTCAGGTTTTTTTTTTTTATCTTGGCATCTGTAGATTGCCATAACTAACTGTGGTTCTGATGGAGTCGATTACTTTGCCTTTTGCCCTTGATATCCGTTTATTGTTCACGAAGTCAAGTATAGGGTTGATTTCAAGGGAACTTGTCCAGGGTTTCTGTTTTCAAATAGTTTGTGCTTGGCCTTCATATGTATGTAAATACATATGTGTATATGTTTCAGTATGTGAATCCCCAAACGAGGCGCCTGAGTTAACAGATTGCACTGGATTAATCTTATTCATTTACCTTACACGGCTAGAAGATCTGTGTCATACTAAGCTGTTGACTATAGATTTTATTAACTAACAGCTGATAGATATTGATTGGCCTGCTGTAAATGTGATTATGCCTAGTGTTTATCTGAAAGGATGCATCTAACTGGGACATTTTAATCTAGAAGAATAAAGATTTGTTTTAGATTTCAATAACATGGTCATGATTTCTTCTTTTTTTATTCACATTTGCTTGAATTTCAGTTGATGTCACCTTTGTGCTTGTTCACTTTCATCAAACTTGCTTGACTGGTAACAAATCACGTTCATGCTTTCATGTTTATGTAAATATACTGTTGTGGCCTTGTGTGTTTTAAGAGCATATCTTGAAATATGGAAAATCCTTATCTGCAAGTTTTGGCGAGAGTAAACCAACTATTATTAGCATTCTAGAAGGTTCACTATATTTTTGTTTGTTCTGCACTCTGTTTCCTTGATCACTCACTATCAAGAGCTAGGTCGCTGAAGGATTTATTGTTGCTTCCAATCGATCTTTAGTATGCAGGTTTCTCTTAGCTTAGTTATAAATTGAAGAATTAGGTTTTCTTTGTGTACAGGTATGGAGTGCTTTGACGTCTCGAAAAGATCATGGTTCAGTGCCTAGACGGATTAAATCATTTGTGTGCTGCTATTGTTAACTTTTGTTGTGATGGTGCACCTAAGCCATCCAAGGGTCTTCAAGATCCAGAAGCTCTTGCAAGAGAGACAGTTTGTATGTTGCCTTCTTTGTTAAACTTTGCTGTTCTAAATGGCAGGATGCCTGTCTGGGAACATCATGTGTTTGCATGAGTCATTGGTTTGTTCCTTTCAATTAGATTCCTGATTGTAAAGATCTGATGTTGTTCTCCAAATTCCAATTTGATCACAGCAAAGGATGCCAATTACGTGTCTTTACTAGCTACATCATCAACAGTTTCCAACTTCTTTTTCTCTTCATCAGTGAAGACTTTTTCAAAATAGATATTAAAACTGGGAATGCATGTATTTTAATTCTCTAATTTCTACATGCTGCAAAAACACGGGCATGTGTAGTTTCTCATGGGTGATTTATTAGTATCTGATAACACCACTACACTTTTTATTTTTCCATAGTTGCTTCATGCTTGTTAGTTACATCTTTATACTCTCCGAGTAGTAGAAGCATCTGGAGCAGGCTGAGATATATGGTTCATCTTTTCAAATGCAGTTAGTGTTAGTGAAATAGAAGCACTATACGAACTGTTTAAGAAGATCAGCAGTGCTGTAGTTGATGACGGACTGATCAATAAGGTATTAGATCCACTGCATCAACCAAGTTTTGTTTATATCTGAACATAGCTATATATCATGCATTGCAGAACTTCGATCCACTTTGTTTTAATTGATTTCTGTGTAGTAAATTGACTCTTCTTTTGAGCAAGAAAAATAATATCGTTTTGGTTGTTGCAATTTCATTTCCAGGAAGAATTTCAACTGGCGTTGTTCAAGACAAACAAAAAGGAGAGCCTATTTGTTGACTGGGTATTCCTTTATTTTATCAACTCTTCACTTTTTTTTTCCGTGCTTTTTCCTCTGACATTTGGCATTCTGCATATTTTCTCGTGGTAGAAGTGAAATTAGTTTGCATTGAACTTTCTGTAGCAAGCAAATTTGCTGTCATGTCTGTAGTTAAGGTATCTAGCCATAAGTTCATTCACCTTTTATGGCTTCAAGCCTTTTTCACCTCTTTGCAATGCTAACAATGATTTTACTTGTGCTTATTTTGTTCTGTTGTCTGCTGACTAAAGCTTAAATGGTTTTCATGCACTGGTTGACCTTCTTCTATCCTTAGTTCATGCATTACCTCATTTACGATCACTCATGTAAATTCATGACTTGAATACTAATTATGACCTCTGTTTATAAACTTTATAGGTTTTTGATTTGTTTGACACGAAGCATAATGGAATACTAGATTTTGAAGAGTTTGCACGTGCTCTCTCTGTCTTTCACCCCAATGCACCAATTGATGATAAGATTGCATGTAAGTATGAGCTAGTATTTATAAAATGTTGGGGAGTCCATCCAACTGCATTGATCTAGTAGCGGAAATGGGAGCTGTAGCATGCAGATAACTCTTGCATTATTCATTCATCATTTTAGTGGGGATTTGAGAGGGTTAGAATGGAAAGTGGGACTAGTTGATTGGATGGTGATGTACAGGTACACAGAAACATGCACACACACATATCGCCCACAGGGAGAGATCTCTTTAATTGTGTTAGGGATGTCTAACTTCTTACTTATTTTGCAGTTTCATTCCAATTGTATGATCTCAAACAGCAAGGATTCATCGAGAGACAGGAGGTACTGCTGTCCCTCATTTCTGTGGAGTAAATGGTATTATATATTGTCAACTTATGTATTAGGCATCTTGAGCAACGTACATTATGTATCCTTCTATATATCGAGTCTGTTATCTTTTGGAAATAGAAAATTGTACATATTTACATGACATGTTTTACTATGCACGGGGTGTTTGGAAATGAATTTTCACTCATTCACTGGCCACAGGAGATTAAAAAGTGGTTACAAATAGTTGTTCCACATTCTAAAATTCACTGTGGTTATGGTGAGGTTACCTAACATCTTTAATTAGAGCATTTGTTGTGTGTATAAAATTCAATATATATCACCATAACCTAACATCTTTATTTAGAGCATTTGTTGTGCATATAAAATTCGATATATATCACCGTAACCTAACATCTTTATTTAGAGCATTTGTTGTGCATATAAGATTTGATATATGTATATATACATATATGTTTAAACAAAACATTGGTTCTGTGAATAAGAGAATGAAATGGTTAATATCCTGGAAATATACGAAGCATCAGGAATAGATGACTTAAATTGCAATCCTCTACGCTGTGAATACAAGTAGTGAATCTAATTTCATAAAGAACGTTTCGGCTTTTACGTTGGAAGCTCCAAGTTCTTGAAAAAACTGTGAGGATTCAATTCTAAGTAAGTTGTAGTGATATGAGGTGGTAACTCCTTAGGGCCCTTCTGAATCTGCAGATTCCCGTGTTGTTAGATTTGGAAGTTTCAAGTCTCCCTAGCAATGAGTAAGTGTGTGCTGTACAGATTCATTTTAAAGACTTAGCACCTAAAGCAAATATACTGTATAATCAAAGACCAATCATTTGCAATTTCAAAGTCACACTTTAGAGATTTAGAAGTTGTGGTGGTGGTCTTAACCTGGTAAGCTTGCCAGTAGTCAGGTTGTTTCCCACAACAGTGATGGTGGAAGTGTAGATTCTGCTTTTCATAAATTACAGGCTAAAACTGCTTTCACCCTTTCCTTTTCTGTTTCCAGTTCATAAATTGTTTTTGCCTCAACAATTTGGAAGAGATATGAAATCTATTAATTATGCTTACTTGATCTTGTATTTCATGCATGGCCACAACTTTAGTGTTGTGCTGTTGTCTAAATGAATTTTTTTGGTTAAAAAAAAAAAAAGGAATTCTTCAGGCATGCATCTAATGAAGTTGTTTGTGCACGTTTTGATGAATAGGTAAAGCAAATGGTGGTGGACACACTTGCTGAGTCTGGTATGAACCTTTCAGATGATGTGATAGAAAGTATCATTGAAAAGGTACTTATTTTTATTGATTCAGTTCACATATCAGGCGTAATGAACTGGAAATTTCTTGTTGGAGTTTTGCGGCATAATGCATGGCAAGCCAATGTTTGCTCTTTATCTATTCTTGATAGGAAACCAGTCCTATAAACATTCAAACAAGCTACAAGTTTGAAAGCAATTAGTGGTAATCCGAAGGCATGTTTTATTTCCAATTATTGATAATCGGGAAAAAGGGGTGTAATCCAAATTAGGTGCTTTATGAAGATCCGTTTTCTCGTGATGTTGTCAGGAAAAAGTTCACAATTAGATTCTATTTTTATTTGTTCCTAAAAGTGCAAGACTTCTGTGGGTTTAAGCTGGGGAGTTTCAATGAGGTAAGCAACGATATTCCTGGGATTAAGGTTTGGGATAATTTTGAAGCAGCCATGGAAGGGAAGATATCAGTGCAATTGGACCCAGATTATAATAATTCGAATTTCTACCCGCTGACTAATTATCTAGATGGAAAAAATGCATTAGAATGTCAACATTGGTATAATTTGAATGTCTCATTAATGCTGATGAAATATTAAAGTCCGTAACTCCTTAAGCAATGAGGTCGAACAGTGATTACTCCATAAAAAATTATGCCATGTGGCCATTCTTATATAGTATTAAAAATCCTTTAGTGCACAAATGATTGATTTGGAATTAGAAATTATGCAATGTTTTTTCCCCTTTTTGTGTTGACCTAATTAATAAATTAAATGTTCAACACTCAGCCAATAGCACCTGTTGAGTTGAAACTTAAGTGCAAAATACGGCAGTTGTAATCCTCTTACCACATGGATTACTGTTTTGCTTTTTTAGACCTTTGAGGAAGCTGATACTAAACATGATGGGAAAATTGATAAGGAGGAATGGCGAAACCTTGTTTTGCGGCATCCGTCCCTTTTGAAGAATATGACTCTTCAATATCTCAAGTGAGTTTATTATTATTGCTCAATGATCCCAACACATATGAGGTGACAGTTGATAGTATTTTTGATTGAAAATCTATATATTATGAGATTGTTCTCCCTCTAAAAATATTTTAGAAGGTTAATAATGTGGAGCTTAAACTGATGAGAAGTTTCTAGAGATTAGAAACCATAGCTATTCAGGAGATATGGAATGTGACATATTATATGTCTTAAGTACATATTTTTTCTTTCACCTCTGTTGTGCCACTAATATTATTGATCATGCATGTTTAGAGCATGATGAAGTATCTTCCTCGTTGCCCTCTTCCTTTACTTTAATATTTCAGTCATGAAACAGTTTCCAAATTCTAATTCTTGCTTTTAACATCTTTCTTCCTTTTTCTTGTGCAGAGACATCACCACCACATTCCCAAGTTTTGTTTTTAACTCGCAAGTCGATGATACCTAAATTTCAAGCCTTCATTAAGCTTAGTCTGTAGCGGAAAGAGTTTTTTTTTTTTTTTCCTTTTACTTTTAACGTCAATGTGGCTTTTCCTGGGCGAAGATTCATCCAGTAGAGAGGATATTGATGATTATTTTGTCTTGACGGTGAACAGAAGTTTGTCTCCATTGGCCTTCAGTTTATTTGTTTGTTGGTATGATTTTTTATTTTTTATTTTTTTTTTTTTTTTTTGGGTTCACTGGAGTAAGGAATCCAGTGGCAATACACCATACTTCCGATCGAATTGGCCACAGTGAGGTGAACTCGCAGCAGATAAGTTGGAACCGATTTTGAAATTGTGGCATTGGCTTCCCTACTATTGTATAACTTTCTTCTCTAGTAGAATTAGAACTGCCTAGTTCCTTTTTCTTCCTCTTTATATTTATGTGACCCTTGGTGGTCATACTTGGTGATTCGTGTATACTTCTGCATTGATGTAATGGTGTTTATGCAGATACGTCTTGGATAATGCTATTAATAGAAAGAATTGTTGCTTGTTTGTTGTTTACAGTAACCTTTATGATTATAGGAAGGCAGTTGTAGCTCTCGGCTATGTTTTGCTCATGTTCAGAAGCACGATGTCTCCTGCCAGTTATGCTAGTCGAAGAGACACTGGCCTATAAATTAGTGTCAATAATTGAGCGGGTGTTGTCGAGTGAATTGCTTAGGTTCTCCATTCAGCTTGCTTCTGTTTGACAGGGCATCAAATGGAGCCTGTCCCCAACGCCTAATTTGCTGAGGGTAAAACTTAGAAAGTGATGAAGAAACCATAGCAGTTCGCCTCTGAACTCCAAAGTAATCAAAAGAGACACTGATAAGGTACTTTATCTCCTGTTTGCTTGATTCCCACCGCTGAGTACTTTGCAGCAAGTTCATGTTGGATAAAGTTGACTCAACAGCGAAGTTTGATTATTACTGACAATGGATAAACAACTTTGTACTTTGCAAGGACAAAACAAAACCCTCTTCATTTTTGGTTTGTAAATACACGTACCCATGTACACAACCGCGTGAAATTGGTTCCAAACAATCAATCGGTTCTAATCAATATCTGTTCATAACTGAGTCATGTGCTTATCGACAAATAATGGTATCTGTGAACAGCAAAGGATTTATGATTCTCCGATAATTTGACTAAAGTTTCTAATGTAATCATTTTGTAAGCAGTGGACAGTATCGTCCTTATGCCAGACACCGGAGTGGCACTGAGGATCATAAATAACTCGGGGGAGCGCAAGCGCCAAGGAAAAGGCAACACACGGTTTAAGAAGAGAAGGAACCTCGTCTTTCATTCCATCTTCTCCTTGGCGATCACTTCTCGCGCTCTTTTCCTGGTACCCCTTATCCTCTTCTTCTTCTTCTTCTTCTTCTTCTTCTTCTTCTTCTTTATATTTATGTTTACCCTAATGGGCTTGGTTTTTCCTCGCTTTACGCCATTTTTAAGGTTTCTAGAGTTTACTGAAAGCGTAAAACAAAAAGCTGCGCTTTCTTCGTTTCTCTGCAAAAGGAGATTGTCTGGTTTCAATGCTGGGCTTCACACTCTCGTGAGACACTGTGTATTTCTGGTGTTTTGCAGAAATAGAAGTTGCAATGGAGAAAGGGGGTAAAGGGTTGTCTCCTACCCCCAGAACAGCACGAAAGTCTGCCCTCAAATCTGCTCCTCCCAAACAAGGTCTTTTATTTATTTTCATTTATCTGGTTCTTAATCTTTGCGTGGGTGTCATGCAATGCTTTGTATAAAGAGAAAAGAAAACTTCTTTATATGTCTGAATATGCCCATTAATCGGAGGAATTTGACGGGATAAACTAGTAAGACATTGTATTTAATCAATCACTCTCTGTCTCCGCCCAGAAAAGAAATGATATCCATGATCTTTCTAAGGAGAAGACACTGTAATATCTCTTGTCGGATGTTGAGTGGTATCCATTAGTGCCGAAATCCGCACGAAGACAATGTAGAAACTACAGTTACTTAAACCTGCTATATTTTTGAAGCACTTGTTTTCTGTGAATTGTGTAGCATCCTTGAAAGGGAAGGACGATACCCCAACAAAGTCAAAGAGGGGGAGGAAAGTTCAGTTCAGTGCTGAAGGTTTTTAGTTTTCTTCTTGTCCGTTAAATATTTATTTTTTATCCTTCATCACTGGCGATGTAAATGCCGTTGGTAGTATTTCTATCATCAGGGTACATTGAATTATTGTTTGAATGAGATCATTTATCCTCTCTAATTGGTGGAATTTTTATTATAGGTTTGGCTGACGCTAATCCTGATTTTTCACCGAAGTCTGGTGGGAAGATTGAAACTACATTTCCAAAAGGTTTTATTTTCTTCAGCATTTTGTTTGGCCATTATAATTTGATTTACTCCGTTTTAATTTCCTTTAAATGTGCGGTTTTTGATTGTTAAGGTGATTCAAGCAAATGGGGAAAAGGAGACAAGACTTCTACTGGTGGAAAAATTTCAATTTCTAAGGAACCCCAACCGCCGGTGCTTAAAGTTGAACAAGGTGGGTCATTTGAAGTATGTCTTTTAGTTCCAGGAATGACTTGATTTTCATCTGCTCTTTTAAGCTGGGGACGGCCATTGGTGTGACAACACCGTTTTTAACAACATATACAGATCTCCCAGACAATGTCAAATGCATGATGGATTGTGAGGCTGCGGATATTTTACAAGGAATCGAGGATCAAATGGGCATATTATCAAGAGATCCAGAATTTAAACTGCCTGTGTGAGGACGAATTCAATGCTTCCTTTCTTGAATGGAAGTTCAATTTGCATTTCAGGTGTTATAATTGTTTCTTTGTTTCCAGCTCATTTGACAAAGGGCTGCAATATGCTAAGCGTGACAGCCATGACACTAATCCCCAGTCTGTTAGACAAGTTCTCAAGTATCCTTGAAAGTCATTCTTTGGAGCTGTTTTTCTCAGTTGTTCTTTAGCATTAGTTTTGTATGCTTTTATTTGTCTATGTGTGTGTACACACAAAATTATGCAGGTCCCTGCTTTTGATTTGACATGTATATTTATCCTCCGTCAGCTGTTGAATCCCTTAACTGGAATAAGTACTCTCACAAAATATGGTGTCACCGATGGCGAGGTCTCAATCTTAACCTCAAGTCACTTGAATCTTAAAATTCACGCAGCTTTCTTGTTGTAACCATATTTTGACTGCAGATATGCGTGATTGCCAATATTTGTCCTGATTCCATTGATGAAGTTTTTGCTCTGGTACCATCCTTGAAGGTATGCCTTCTCCAGCTTTGTGATTTATTGGAGAATTACATTTCTTAGATTGCACGTATGCCAAATCTTTGCTTACTCTATTGTTTTTAGGTCTATGCTAGACAATAAGTAGAGAAGCACGCAGAGGTATCACTACAATCACTATCTCTTTGAGCCTCAACAGTTTGATGAATAAGTCGAAATAAGCCAATCTGGTGCTTAGTTTACTATGTGTAAAGATACAAAACTAATTTCTTTATGCCACTTGTGTAAAGGTGAATGCATAAGACTAACTATTTTCTGATCTTGAGGCCTAAGATTCATGCCATTTCATTCCCTTTTGAACTACAAATGAGCATGATAATGCTTCAGTTCTTGTTAGTCTCCCTAGGTTGGTATCGCGACTGAAACACTTATCGATTTCTGAACTAAAACTTTCGTTTAGGCGAAGAGATCAAAGCTCAGTGAACCCCTCAGAGATGTGTTAAGTGAGCTATCCAACTTAAAAAAGTCTGCAAGCCTTGAAAGTCGAATGGGGAGCGCAAAAGTCGACGTACCTGGTAAAGCTTTCATTTTGCTTCTTGAACTGTGAGTCTTATTTGGCTGTCTTTCACTACCTTGGTACTTGATAATTTTGGTGCAGATACTTAACGTTGGGCCCCTGGGAGTCTGTGAATGGCATCACTACGTTGGAGATACCTTTTGTGCTAACCTTAGACGACATACCGAAGAACCCAGTACCCTTCTTGGAACATGTGTTATTCCTTGATTGATGTGCTACTGGTCGTCTTTTTATTTGGGTTGTGCTCGTACATTTAAGATTGAAATGCAATGGGAATCCTTTTCTTGTGTAAATATTATGATTAAGAGAGCGGCTTATCCGTATGATTAGCTTGTATAATAAGCCCCATTACCTAAACCCTTCTCCCAGACGACCCAAAAATAAAAAATAAAAAATAAAAATAAAAAGGGAGGAAAAACTGGTGTACTGAGTCAGACAGAAAGGTGGGAGAGTTGTTTGCTTTGTGATCACAGTATGAACGTCTCAAAGTTGGTTCTGACTCCACCTCAGTAGGCATCTTACAGTCTGCAGATGCACACATACAATTTTCAAGTCACAACGTGAATTGCAATCAAATCAGACTTTTAGGTATGAGATGCTATGTCGTTTCTTGCTCGCCATGGTTGTGTATGAAACTCGTGGCCCTGGAACATTGACAGTAAAAAAATTACTGTATTTGCGTACGTTGTTAGGGCATGGCCATGCGGTCTGTTGGCCTTCAAATTGATGTTTATAAAGACTCCCTCGTGCAGTGCGGAGGTTTCAGAGTCTGGAACTCTAAAAGAAGCCAGGGCATTTAGCAGAGAAATTGAACCTAAGAAAACATAGAAAGTAGAGAATGAGAAGAATCCGTCATTCACTTTGACATCTCCATTTGACTTTTGCTTTTTGTGTAATCATGTGATGTCAACGTTGGAAGTTACGTAGAAACAATGCACTTTGGCAACCAGACTCTTCTATCTGGGTCTCTAAAGGTAAGAGGAAACAAGGAGGAATACCAAGAGGAAATCATAAAATCAGAAGACGACCAAGATGATAATAACACAGAAGTCGATGATGATGATGCTGATATAGAGAAGCAGAGAAAGAATGAAATACCACTTATCGAGGCAGTGAACATTTTTCTTGTGTAGCTGGAGATTGCCTCTTTCCGCAGCATGTTTGCCACTTCTTTTGATGGGATTTCCCTTAACGTTGGATTCTTCTACCCTGAGACTTAACAACCGCCAGAACAAGTTGTGTTATCTTTCTGTTCTAGTTCTTTTCACAGCATCATTTAAGCTATGTACACCTCGTTTAGCTTTCGAACGAAATGGCTATGGTATTGTCTTCATTGACTAGATGTTGGCGAATGCGTTTGAAGAATGCTTAACGTCTTTTATAGAAACAAAAGAGATCAGAGAAGAAAGGCCTGCTTTGCACGAAACTTTGCCCTACCGCCGGGATTCCATTACTCACAAGTTCCTGCTTAGAGTGGATAAGGGAAATTGGAAATGTTGCTGGATCATGCTCCGGACGTGAAGGCCTCGACATTTTATGAATGTCCATGTTGTCTTCATGGAGTGTTCCTGAAAGAATGCTTGTTAAGTTTAGGGGTTCCTCCAATGGCATTATTTTTGGTAAATCTTACCAATCCCTGTGTACTTCTTGCCTCTGTTGATGGATGAATAGTACGTTATCTTACTAGCAGAAGCCTCAGATCACTTCAATCACAGGAAGGAGATTCCCTACCCAAGTTTAAAAGGCGCGGAAAGACATATAATGTATCCTAGATTCTAACACTTGCCCAGAAGATAATGACAAACGTTCAGGATACGTATCTCGGGAGGGAGGGATCGCAGGAACGTTGACACGGGATTTGAGGAAAAAGCTAGTCGTTTCTTGGCTGATGCAGAGCTCCAAGTGCAACAGGGCTTCCTGTCCTTTTCGGAATTGGCTTAAAGAATACCCTGCGAAAACAGTGTGATGAGGTTGGCCCGATATTAATTAAAGGGGAGGCTCCCTCAATTAACTTAAATCAAAAAGTTAAGGGTTAATATAAGTTATTCTCAACCTTCACAAAAGGATATGCCATTAGAGAAAACTTTACTTATCTTAATGATTTTCCTTAACATTAACTTTAGTGTTTTCAACTTATTATAAGAGTAATTTATCAATAATCTCCTAGTTCGCATTGTTTGTTCATTTGAGTATCTTTTGTTATTGGGATTAGTTTGGATGATTGGTCTTATAATTATTGTTATTGTTGGATTGAATCGAGTTAATAAATAAGATATTATCTCATTGAAACTTATTGTATTCTGTGATTTTTTGCTTGATTAGGGCTTAAATCCTAGCACATGGAAGGACAAGTCAAACTTGTTGAAGCTAAGATGCTCTGAATTTTAATATTGCTAACGTGATGAAACTTCAGAAAGGGTTTCATCAAGGAAAACGATATGCGTACGTTATCTTTGAGTAAATCCGACAGTATTTAAATGATGGTGTGGAAAATACAAGATGAGTATCAAAGTTGGTTCTTAATTTCGTGTTGAAAAGGTTGCCAGTCTTTCGATGTTTCTAAGACAACAACGAACGTGCTGACTCATAGATATTTCGTGTTGATCGAGAGCAAAATACACTGTTGTGAGGTGTATTGTGTTTGTGTACTCTGCCTGTTAAATACTATAAAGGCCCTTTTCATTAGTTATGCAGCTATTTTTCAAACAGTACAAAGAACCAAGGTATAAGTTCTCTAATTATTCCATTCAAGATTGAAGTTTGATTTTTGAAAATTCTTCCCCATGTACTTCAGTTCGTTTTTTCCTTCTTATTTTCTCTACATGTGTGTCTATATGTTGATTCTTTGTATAAGTTCATATCATTTTCAGCGGTTTTAGATAGTGACTCAATGGGGAACAGGCAATCAACAAGGTGTAGCCAAAGGATGCAAATATGCTCCGCACTCCTTTTCGCTATCACCGAATTACTCCTTCTGATTCACAAAGCCAACCCCTGCTACATCAGGACGGCCAGGTATGGAGGCCACAGGTTCACTAACATTTGTCAGGTTTGACTTCGATCGCAAAAACATAAATATTGCCATTTCTGTTTGAGGAAATACTCTTTTTAATTTCCGATGTAGTCCACGGTGCCAATCCTTGAACTTGAAGCCTATGAAGAAAAGAATACAGCTTTGCAGGCAGAGAATCGTGACTTGAGGGCTGCACTCTCCAGGCTGGAGTCCAAGCTCCAATCAAAGGGAAAGGTATGCAGTAGACGCGTTACACTCCCACCTACGTGAAAAAGGAAAAAAAAGTTTGGAAAAGTGTTCAGTCAAAAACAAGTTGAATAACGATGCTTTCAACCATATTTATTTGCTTCTTTATCTAATTGCCATAGGCCACTGTAGCACAAGAGATAAACGCCAACCTTGGGAATCGGGTCAATGAACTGAAGGGTCAAGTTTTAGAGCTCAAATCTAGCCGTAAACTTGACAAAGCTGAGAAACTTGTGAGTGGAATCTTCAGTTCAGTTCAGTTCATAATTTCATTTTGCGTTTTGTACTGGTGGTTTTGATTTTGCCTTGTAATGGAAGAAACAAGAAAAGGCCATTGAGAAGTTAAAGAGAAGTAGTGCTGCTTTGGACGACAAAGTTAAGAAGCTGTCAACTGCTATAGCTGAGATGAAGACTGCTTCTTCTGATTCTCCGGTGTGTTCACTACTATACCTTAGTTGCTCAAATATATGTCTCATCGTTGTTGTTGAGGTTACAACCAGCTCTCAACAGGCTCTAATTTTCTTTTTGGCTTGGAAGGTGGAATTCTTGTCAGACTCAGTCATACCACAAATTGGGACAGCAATTTTGAAGGAGGATGTTGAGATGCCAAATACGGAGAATGATATTGCTGCCTGCCTAGTCGTTTTGATATTTTTAGTTTCTATTCTCGTTGGCATCAATCTTTAAGGACCATGCTGTGTCCTAATGTATAGATGGCGTTTACTTCCAATTAGAAAAGGGCTTGTAATAAAGTCTTCTCTGAAATTGTCTCGATGATGAGACAGACGTTTAACGGAAGAAATTGTGATATTTTTGTTCTATTTCCAATTTTCTCATTTGCTGAGTAATATCCTCAGCTGGATTCTCCGTTAAGAAAAAGCATCTTGTCGAATTTTGGCTACATCTGGAGTGCATAGTTTCTTTGACTTACAATAACTTGCTTAAAAAATTGGGGTTTCAAGGTGCCCATCTCTCACGGTAAGGATTGATTACAGAGGCGACCAAGTCCATCCCCAAAGGCAGCAACCTGGTTTCGGTATAGGAATGAGTCATAGCTGCTATGGATACCAGTGGGCTTGACAATCAACTGGACTTAGTTTGATCCACATGATAAGCATTAACAATCCTGCCATGGCTACCAGATTACAGCCTTCATCTATATGAGAAGAGGGTCAAGATAGCGACTTTATTATTTGTAAGAGCTGAGCGCGTCATGAATAGAAAAGGGAGATACTGTAATGTAGTTGTAGAACCAGCTGGCGTGATTGGCGAAGCTAAAGTTGGTGCCAAATGATAATTAGTAACTATTGATTTTCAATGCAAACCCAACAGGCTTGTATTCTCACATACCTAACAACAAGATTAGTTAACTAAAAGAATTGCGTTAGAAGGGAACATCCAGAAGGGATATGATGAGAGTCGTCGAGTGAAAAGGGTGTAATGGGATTGAGGTCATCAGACGGCGGTGTGATATGATGCGATATGCAACTCCTTCCTTCTCCTTTCGTTTTCTCTGGGTCTTATTGACTTCATTATTAATAAGTTAGCAGTTAAAATAACCCAAATAATGAAGGAATAAACTATGAAAACAAGCAAGATAATAGAATTTATTATTCCTTTGATTGCCAGCAGGATTTTCATGACGAAACTCTCAGGACGTCATGGTGTAAGACAGTCATCCTAGAGACTAGGCAGCACATGAGGGGCAGACGTGCAAAGTTGTGATGGAGTCTTTTAAATCCCTCTCTACCTGCAAAGTGAAACGAGCACTGAGTATTTTGATATAGTATAATAAAACAAGGTGAATTAGTATTTTATTATAGGCAGGAAATTCACAAACAAACAAACAGGGAAACTTTCTCTTCTCATCAATATCATCTCCATGACTGGTATAACGATCTTTAATATAGGTGTTGGACTTGGTATTCGGGGTTTTAGTCATCATTTGGTGCCAAGAAATTCTTGGGAAGGTCGGGTCTACTCCTTTCCTTGTTGGTGTTCGTTTTGTCTAATCCTCGTGCTTTATAATATTCTGCAAGTGTCGTTTCCTTATACTCAACTTCATATTTTGGCGAGGTTTAGGAGCTGTACTGCCTGCATGGAAACTTCTTTGGAGGTTGCTAATTTCATTGGAATGTCTTAGATAATTGCTCAGCAGCTTCCTTGTTAGTAGTTGACTTCCTATATCTGTCTGTCGGTTGCTTTCTTGTGGGTTATCATCTCTACTGAAGTTGTTGTACTTTCTCTTAGTTTCTGTTAGTCATTTGTAACATTTCTGTGATTGAGTTTGTCTGGTTTTATTTTTTCTGCCTGCTCACTGTTCGGTTGTTTACGTAGACAAGTATTTCCGTCTTCATAGGTAAGACTTGCATGAATTCTGCACTTCCATTTTGAAGTAGTGGTAGCTGTTTTTTTTTTCTCCCAGCTTTGCTTGTTCATGTAAAGGCTACCCCTCAGGTGGCTTACAAGACACGTTATTGTTGTTCTGATGGACTTAGAAATTTGTTTGCAGAACCTGCTATAACCTCTTGGATTTTCGAATTATCTCGCAGAATTGTCGTAAAAGGTATCCAGAAGTTTTTTCTTATAGGATTACCAGGAACGGGATTGTTTTTATTTGAGAAGCATATGTCATATTTCCAATAACTCTTTACGGGTTTCTGATCCGAGGGAATTTGGAGTTTGATAGAATCAGCTTCAGTGCTGTGATCTTGTAATTCGTTTTAGGACTGATTCTCTCTTTTTTCAAAGTGATGCATGGCAATTCCGCTGCCTAAAAGGGCTTGCTACTGCCGAAAATTGATCAAATAGAGATGGTCAATAACTCAATGTCAATGTGCAGTTTGTGCCACAAGTAAAGAGCATCTAGCAGATCTTCTTCGTGAAGAACAAGTTCGAAGTTTTAAAGCAGGAGCAAGTTTATTATGGGAGGAAAGCCGTCCAGAGACAGTCAACGCTACAGTCAGCACCATGAGAGGTCATCTCGCTATGGGAGTTTATCTCGCTATGGGAGTTCACCTCGCTATGATTCTGCGTCAAACATCGGCTCATCATCCTTTTATTCTACAAACTATGCCGATTATGATAGAAGAAGCACGTTGCAGTCAAGTTACCAAAGAATTGGTGACAACTACAACTCACTGGAACAGGTAATAGAATCAGCGCCTCCTCTTGTTGCTTTCACTCTCTTTCTAGGCGATTATGTAAGAGAACGGAGCTTTCTCAAAGTCTCTTCTGTTCAAGAACATGAAAAGCTGTCACGGAGATTTGTATTTGGCTGATGTCACTGTTTCTGTGCGAGCTATATCTCATAGTCGGCTATTAATTCTTACTCTTCCAAATAATTTGTCATTGAGCTTACTGTTTTTGTTGCTTAAAGTTCCTCGGGAAGCTTGGATCCAAATATCTGACCCAACGTTTACAGGTGATGCAAGCTCTTTCCCAAGCTGGTCTGGAATCTTCCAATCTTATAATAGGTGTTGATTTCACAAAAAGCAATGAGTGGACGGGTGCACGATCCTTTCACCGCAGGAGCCTTCATCATCTTGGAGACTCCCCAAATCCATATGAGCAGGCAATATCGATAATTGGAAGGACACTTTCAGATTTTGATGAGGACAACCAAATTCCTTGTTATGGCTTCGGTGATGGTCAGTATAGTGCAACTTCTTGTCTGTGGGAACATGTCACACATTTGCACAGCATCTTTTGTTTGACAGAACTCAAAGCATCCTAGCGTGATCTTTGTCATTTTTTTTGCAGCGACTACACATGATCAAGAAGTTTTTAGCTTTTATGCGGATAGGCAATGTAATGGCTTTGAGGAAGTGCTTTCTCGTTATAGAGAAATTGCTCCACATGTACATTTATCTGGTTGGTTAGATACTGACTGTCGGTTCTTGTTCTCTTTTCCTTTACGGTGATTCCGTCAGTGACAGTCTTTGTCTTCTGATATGATAGGTCCAACATCTTTTGCTCCAATAATTGAAGCTGCTATTGAAACCGTTGACAAAAGCGCTGGCCAGTATCATATTCTTATGATCATAGCTGATGGTCAGGTTAGTCACATTATTGGAATTTCTTCTTCTTTCATCTGAGTAGTTGGAAATATTGTGGCTGATCCAGTTAAGGTATCTTTTAATCAAACTTATAGCTGGAACTCAAACTGTTTGATTTTTTCTTTGTTTTCCGTATCCCCCCTAACCTGACGTTCTTGTTGATTCGTGACACACAAGGTTATGGCCCAAAGTCCCCAAGAGCGAAGTACCATCAATGCTATTGTAAAAGCAAGGTTGAAATACTGCTTGGGGTACATTTCAAATGGAGTTATGTCTCCTAAGAAATCTAAATGGCTTGTTATCCTCTTTGTAGTGATTATCCTTTGTCAATAGTTTTGGTTGGAGTTGGAGATGGACCATGGGACATGATGCAACAGTTCGATGACAACATTCCACACCGGGCTTTTGATAATTTCCAGGTTAAGAAACTGAACTGGGTAAATCCATGCAACCGATATTTGGCCTTGTCTTGCCAGTTCTTCACTCGATAGTCTTTCATCAATGCAGTTTGTAAATTTCACCGAAATAATGTCAAAGCACATCCCTGCATCCCAGAAGGAGACAGTGTTTGCACTGGCGGCACTAATGGAGATACCATCTCAGTATAGAGCAACAATGGAGCTCCAACTTCTTGGGTAGTTTCTCAAGCATGCACTTTCACATATGACATATGAGGGAATAATCAAGTACTGAGATCGTTTATCTTCTTGGTACCTTTCAGCTGTCGTAGGGGCACTAATGGGAGGCCTCCCCTCCCTCCTCCGGCACGAAGCACTTCAGCCAGTCCTTATCGGAAGCGTATACAGAAAAGCAGCAATGAACCAAGTAACAGGTACACATGGTCAAGCAGCGATCAATACGGAGGCGAATTTCATTATGCTCCTTCTCCATATTCAGAACATTCTTCACAAGACAGGGTACGTTTCAGTTGAATCACGACGATAAGATTTCGACTAAACTCTAAATCTTAGTTAAGATTTCTTGATGGTCATTTTTTCTTTACACTTTACAGAGTTGTCCTGTCTGTTTGTGGAGCCAAAAGGATCTTGCATTGGGATGTGGGCATCAGGTAATCTAAAATCAAAATTGCCTCTACATTAGCATTTTATTCTGATCAACTCTAAATTATGTGTGTATCTTTTGCAGACATGCTATGATTGTGGAAGAGACTTAATTATTTGCCCAATTTGTCGAGCCCACATAACAACAAGGATTAAGTTGTATGAGTAATGCATTTGGCTAAGCAGCAATATTTGGGACGGTATGTATAAGCATGTTAGGCTCCTAAGCCTTGCTTTTTTCTTTTTGGGTGAAATATCATGTATCAAGCCACCATTTCCCCCTATCAGTGGAGCTAATCCTTGAGCTAAACTGAAAGAGCCAAATGGTAATAGCATTTCGATTTCATGTAGTTAATTTCTGATGGGATTTAAAATGTTTAACTTCGGTATTAGTATCACTTTTCTCAAGACTCAAAACAGAACCATAGGTTTGTTCAAATTCAACGCTTGAATCAAGTACTGAGTAACTCTTGTATTGCAAATGAATTCAAAAACAAAAACGCGGTTACTGCTTAGTCGTTGCTTAATGTTTGTCACAGGGGAATCCTGAAAGGGGAAATGCCCTTTATAAATATTGAAATAATTCTGAAAACGATGACCATGTCTGGTAGTCCTTTTCAAAACATGAAAAAAAGAAGCAACTGCATTGTGGGACACGAAAAAAGGGAGTGGGTTTGAGAAGCTCTGCTATTCTTTACATTCAAGGTGATCAATACAAGTAGCCCTTCCGGCAGTGTTTATAGACCTAACATGGAAGGAGAAAGAGAAGCAACATTACAACAGATTAGAGAACATGCGATCCACATTCTTAGCATTTCCTGCTGGTTGACATAACGGAGTATTGAGAAAGAAGTAGCAGGGGTGTTTCCTTTTGTTAGTCGTTAAACCTGTAGAACTGATGTGGATCATTAGTAGGATTGTGAATCAGCTTTTCCATCCACTTTCTCCTCTGATGTTGCTTTCTTAGTGAGTTGCTCTGTTCCCCAAGCATCTCTCTAAGCAAAGCTCGAGAGTGCGGTTTATCAATCGGCATACTGATTGAATCATAGTCAGCCTTCTACAGTGCAGGATATGGGCGCCATTACCCAGGGGATACTTAGGACGAAAAAAGAAATGGGATTATCAGATGGTGTTTCATACTGAAGTATTGATTTTCAAGTGAAATCTTCTGAATTGATGATTACAATGTAAAATAATTTCAAAACTGTTCACCTATAACTTTACAATGCACTTCCAAGGTCTCGGTTATCGAGCTTTTTTACGGGTACCTTAATGCTAGATAGGTACTTGCACTGTCAATAAGGTTTCAGAGAAAGAATAACTCAACTCATATAGCCTAACTGGTGCAAGCAAACAAGTAGATTTTTCATTTGTTCCGCTTTTCAAGTATGACATTTTTTGGGTACTAAATCTTCTTCTGAATCACTTTTCATGCTCTATGTTCAAAATGATGCTGCAGGGACATCGAGGACGGAGGTGAGGACAAGGGTTTTGATTTTGATACAAGGAAACAAAAGATATAAGCCAAAGTGATTTAAAATACTGCCTTTAACCGAGCAGAAGCCAATGCTTCATAAATAGACGAAGGACAAACAGTGGGATGGTGCATAAGCATCACATGCAAAGATCGCAACGAAATGCAAAAAGTCATCTACTTATAATTACCAAGATAAGGTGTTACGTCTCAAAAGTAATTAAACTTGTTTGGTCAACAAATCTAAGACTTTTGGTTCAATAATTAGATTCGTTACACTAAGTATTAATAGCCAAATCCCACATCTTAAGCTCCAATCTAAGTAGAGTACACTTGGGATGAAATTTTAGTAGAGTATGCTTGCAATAAGCCAAGAGGGAGCTGAAAAGAGGAGTAACCATGTAGGCTTATTAGACTATACCACCGTTGAGTATACCAACAAGACATCAAATCAAATGCATAGTAAAATGCTATAGTTTAAAAATAATAAAATATGTCACGTCAATAAATTTTAAGTCTTTTAACTAATAATGGAATCTGTCGTGACAATAAGTTTAAGTCTTTTGATTTAGTAGTTAAATTCCTTACACAGGGAGACACTAGTTTGGATGAATTATAGGAGCCGAAGGAATGTCATACTTCGTATGGTCGTTCAGTTTGAGGGTGCAGAAGACGGTGAGAAGGAGCTTCTGATAATGCATGGTACTCGTCTGCGTGTATTTTCTTTCGCTCACAGTTCCCAAAGGTGAAGTCAGTGGTTCTCTTTCCTTTCGATTTTCAGCCAGGTTTAACAACTCCTAACCCTCCTGATTTTTTTAAGTTTGCCAGCTGCAGCTGATTCAAACTTTGAGAAGACGAATGCTGCAACTGATGCATCATAGAAGTGCTATTGTAACTAATACAAGGGGTCGACTACAGAAAATGGAACAAAAAAACTGAAGAAGCGCATCTTGGAGCGGCGATGTGCAAGCCGCTGAACGTTCTGACCTTCGTACTGCCGCACAAGAGCAGACGAAGTGTTTCGGTTTCTGCCGTTTCTCCATCCAATGACTGACCTCTACCACTGGAAATACTAAGATGCCCCGCGGAAGCATGGTCCATCACTGACATATCTACCGCATAGTCATTACTTATTACCAATAATGTTTCGATATGGACAAAGTAGTCGGTCAAATCACAACTCTGAGAGCGGTAGTGTGGATACATAGTATAATTTAATAATTCAGCACATAAGCGTTTACTATTTTTCTGACATGACACAATCAGTCACTCAGACACCTAAAATGATTTTGAACCTTTCTAATCAACTATCGTATTCTATCACCTATGTCTAGCATTCATAGTTTCAGGAGAGGGAAGTGTGAAAACCCCACTAAAGAAACCTCTTTTCAAACTATGAGGAACCAGAACTCCAACAGAAACAAAATCCAGGTAATGGCCCCCATACTCAGTGGTCGAGAACTTGAGGAACCAACATCAGTGACGCCCACAAGGAACCTACAATCACCAACAGAAGGGTCTAGGAAAGTAACCATGCCAAGCCCATCAAAATCACAGCTCCGCGAATTTTGCATTTGCAGCTGATAGTAACTGTTGAATGCGTATGAGATATTTCCCTTTACTCCAATGCCATTACAAGATCCCCCATAGTTAAGTGTGGTGCAATCGGCAACACTACAGGCAAGTCTCATATGGTTCGTCACAGCATCCAAATTTGTAGATGGATTTGCCACACACCATCTAGATGGAAGATACTGAACATTCCTTGCATTCTTTAGCAATCTGTTGCCCAAACCAAGGTTTAATGGATATTTAGCTTGGCCATCAAAGGAGAAAATACCCCAATGTCTCTCAAAGGCGCCTGGAAGTGTGCTCTTTGCACCTTCATCTAGCAGACTGAAGAGATAAATATCCATGGGTGGAACACCTGGCCTCAGTGGAGTTCCTTTGTTGCTTAGAACATGATTTATTAGCCCTTGATTGAATACCCTTGCAGCAGTGACATTTGCACCAAGGGCTCCATCTGTAGGCCAACCAACCTCCCCAATAACTATAGGCATTTGGCCATAACCTATTTTGCTGAGTGCTGCAATTAAAGTGTCAAAATTTCCATCAAATGCATTGGAGTAGACATTTGATCCATCTGTAACAGCATGGGTAGTGCCCTCAAAGAATGCATAGTCTTGTGGGAAATCTGAGTTCCCATAGAGGCTCAGAAATGGATAGATATTGACTACAAACGGGGAACCATTTGAGTTGAGGAATGAAACAAGTTGTGTGATAATTTGGGCCAGTTCAGGTCGGAATGCACCTTGAGAAGGAAGATCAGCCTCATAGGCATCAGCGTTGCAAGGGACCACCAACTTTACAGATCCAGCAAGATTTGCTTTGGCCAAGGACTGTTGTATGTTGAGCAGTGCAGGCATGACATATGACAGATATTGACCTGAGTAACTAGTAAGGAAGGGCTCATTTCCTACTGCAACATACCTGTCATGACAAGATAACGAATGAATCGTTGAAAATTTGAACTTCTAATAGATATAGAAATTACAATATTTATTCTTAGACGTGTTAGCGATTTTCTATGCATGGATACACATTAAATATTATCAACACGTCTAACACTCCAAAAAATGTTTAATGTAGTAATTTTTATTCCCCAATAACATCTGCTACCACTTAGCTTTTATCAAGGAGAGTAGAGAACTCCTATTGAAGAGCTCAGATCTAGTAGGTTTCCTGATGAAAGGGATTCAGAATAGGCTTTAATCACAGAGACAGGAAAATATGGGAATATCTAAATTGAGGACTATTTATGTCTCTAGCTTCTGAGGATGGTCAGACATAGCAAAAAAGACCACAAGTATCGATACATTATGCAACAGAGTTTATGAAAGACTATTAATTTTGTGCTATCGATTTCACGACCGAAATTGAGATGACACTGGCTTGTTTAATGGCGTTTTATATCGTAGATTATAAGAAAGCACCATTTGAGCATTTCAAATTTCATAGCTACAGCTACAAATACTACGAATACTATAACCCAATCCCAAAAGATTAAGGGTGAGCAAGCTTTTGATATTCAGAGATCAGCTGCGTCAGGACTACCAGAAGTCCAATCTGCATGAGAAGACAGAATAAAGACGGCTACTTAAAGTGATGAGATATACCAATTGGACTAATCAATGGAAAATCTTATTGTTTACGGGAGAATAACAACACGGAATAGTTTTACTTTTAAGTAACATCTTAAATTTAAATTTCAGACCATCCCTGCTCAAATGCTATGATACACGGATGGAATAGATCGTGGAAACAGATAATATGAAATTAGCATAATCCTGGACGAAAAGGTCAAAGAGACTTGATGACAATGTGTGGACTCGTAATAGAATTCAGTGCTCGATAGTAACAGGTACAGGTAAAGGTCAATGTCCTTTTACTTGGTTCCTACCAAATACTGGTTTGTGCTTCACTAAGGTGAGTCGATCATCCCACGTCTGAGAACGAAAAAAACAAAGGAAATAAGATCCAAAAATTAATCTTTTTTCCCCTCTCAATGTTTCTGAACGATCAGACAGGACCCCGAAGAAAAAGAAGTAATAGAACTGATGAGAAAACCAGAAACCGGTGTAAGAAGAGTGCGATACCTGATATCTGCACCACCTTTACCCACATATGCGGACACGTTCTGGCGAACCCACAGATCAGAGGCCACAGTGGATGAGCTCAAGGCAGCCAGCATCTCGTTGGGAATACCAACCATAACCTGAATCCCAGACCCCATGAGAGCCCTCAATACATCTGGCTCTGCTTCAAAAAGTTTCACTTTTGATATCTTGTTTTGCTTCAGGAGATCCACCACGGTGGAAGGCTTCAGCTTGTGGAATGAAATGGTTCCCCAGTTCACCCCAATGGCCGATTCCGCCTTCAGATATGAGCTCGCAATAAGCACCAGAGAAAGCAGAGCTGCTGCAGCAAATCTGACCCTGGGCTCCAGCATCTTTGGCCGATTCATTCATTCATACGTTTAAGGTTATTTGAAGCTGCGTCTCAGAGTACTGCTCCCCTTGGCCCAGAGAAGGAACAAGAACGCTTGCTTTCTGTCCCGTAATGAAGTTGAAGCGGGCGAAGAAGCAGGTACCACTGAAGAGCAGTGTGGGGCGTGGGCAACCACTGAGGACGAGTAAAGTAGAAGAAAACCCCAGAGAGAGTGTCATTGTCAGTAATTAATTTATTAATTAAGAGATAGTGTTGAAAGACGACAACGCCCTCCCGGAGAGGTCGGTGCCAATGGCTACCCATCACCTGTTTCAAAGACCAATGCGCGTACGACGTGACCCGCCATCATCCTATTCAGTAGAGATAAAAAGGTAATGCCTTTGGCATGAAAATATCAGCCCAATCAAAGTGTATTAAGGGCAAAACACAAAACCCTGAAATAATGGTAGCAGCACGGTGTCGTTATCATTCATGAGCGACTCATTTTTGTCAGGTAGCGGCCGACATTCATGTGCAGTTTTGGAAGACGGGCGCACCTGTCCGCTGCATCTCGAGTGTGGGCCGAGGGGGGTGCGGCAGAGGGTCTAAAATCTCCGGCGCTACGTGTTACGTTGCATTCCGTACCTTGTCTATTTCCAACCACAACGTTAACATTGTCTACAAAACGATAACGAGTTTATCAGACAATGCTTTGAACCGTAAGTGCTAAGGTTTGACAAGGGGGCCTTCTCTTTTTCTGTTTCATACTCGAAGAATTAGAAAAGTTTCCTAATCGCCATGATTAAAGTTTTCGTGGAAGTTGCGTTACTTGCACAGCTCTAATGATTTCATGGGTCATGCGAGCAGGAGGTTTATATACACAGAAGACGCCTGGAGCGTGACAAAACAACATTTGAATGACTTATTCATGCGCTAACAAGTGTATTTCCAACAGTCTCTGCACATCTGATGGTTATCATTATCTTATTGGCAATAGAGATTCTTTTGCCAGGAGCCCCATGATCCAAGGGAGACCATGCATAGACAGTCTTTCGACACGAAAGAGAAGGAACATGGTTCACCATGTCCCCATTTGGTTTGTTTAGTACCTGGCAGCGCTCCTTTTGAGTCCCTCTTGTCACCTGTTTACCATTAGACAATCTTTTGACCATGCATAGACAGTCTTTTGACACGAAAGACAAGTAACATGGTTCACAATGTCCTAAGTTGGTTTGTCTAGTACCCAAGTTCTGAAGGGAGTAAGTTGCCTCCCGGGCCATTGTTTTCCTCCAGGAGTCATCATATTCGTATTCCTAGGCAGATCGTGCTTTTACCTTTTTCTGTGCTCGCTGCCTATTTTGTTTGTTAGCTTATCTTTACACACCTTATGAGCATCTGAAGGCGGTGGCAGCCCCAAATTATTCCAGTTATCTTGTTGTGGAGTGGGATGTGAACAAGAAGGTGCCGATTCCAAGCAAGTTTATTTGTTTTGCTTCACCTGGCAAGCACCTAGACTGCAAAGTAAAGGACACTTTTAATTTATTCCATCCTCTGCTGATGTTTCGTTTTCGAAAGCACATGGTAAACGCCATACTAGATTCCCTACCATTTACAAAGCGGTAAAGCATCTGGTTACCCATCTTTTGAAAAGGGGTGCTCAAGATGATCAGCAATGTGCAGAAGATTATTTATAGCTAGAAACAAGGAAAGACCATTTGCAATTCATTGGAAAGCGATTTTACTTCGTGATTCCCCATTCAGAGGAACCTTTTGCTTTTTTAGTATATCTGTTTGTGGAAAGAAGCATTTGATTGGCAATTACACTGTTCCATATACCCAGGACAAACTTGTTTAGAACTCATCTCCACTCACCAGTCAAAACAGAGGGCCAGCATTTCCATTGCTGCTTTTGCACAAAGATACTCCTGTGACCGGGATTTGGCACAAAGTAGGGGGTATGAGGGGTCCCGGAATCCAACCCTGACATATCACCACTGGAGATAATAATATCGATAGCTATCCTTGAAATCGAGAATATATGATCTTTTGCGAATGGTTGCCATGGCATTGTTCGTGCTAGGACTAGTAAAACAATTAAGTTTAGGTGCATGATCATAATATACTATAACAAATAAAAGAGCATCTACATAATTGTGTAAATTAAAGTTTCTTTCTTTAAATATATAAAGTATAGAAAACTTACAAGCTGAGACACTTCAGTGAGAAAGCTCTCTTGGGGGGCTGGTTGGTGGTTTGAAAACCCCTTGAGTTTGGTTGCAGAAACTTATGGACTTTTCATGAGTGCTGCATAGATTCTAGGCAATAAGAGTATTTCATGAGATGTTACTTTATTGATGAGAGAAAAAATAAGAAAAAATCTATAAGAAGAGATTACTAGAGATCTAAAATCTTTTATTGATTTGAACCACTTTAAATTTACTGTATCTGTATTGTTTTATATTTGATTTATATGTAGATGATGATGTAATTTAATGAATCCTCAATAATTTCTAACAATCAAAGAACTTGTAAGGGATTCGAGACACCCCTCACCTAATAAATTACCAATTCCCCACCCCCACTCCCACCCCTCATAAATTTAAAAATAAAAAATAAAAAACAGTTCATAGCAAGACATACACAAATTGTAACCAGCTTATTATTAGGATAAGAAAAAACATCATAGCACTTCGCTTGCCTTTTTTCATGCCATACTTACAGCAATCAAATCCTGCCACAACAGCCCTACACTATACTCATCTGACTCCGATATAATTACCTTCCTGCTATTGCCTTTATTGCTGCCAAAACTTAAAATATCACCTACAGTAATCTGAAAGTCTGGACCCATAAAAGTATTTTGTTTTAGCTCTACCCGTAATCATATATGAAATAGCAGACGGTATGTGAGACGCTCTTCATGGAGAACTGCCTGGGTTCCATGTCTAGTTCCTCTCAAAATCAGGCTGGTTAGTGACAGATCTGACCCATGCCCATTTGTGGTCTTTTACGTCAACTTCATTCTTAGCCTGTGCAACCTCCTCCAATGGTATATAGGCATAGCTTCCATTTATAGGACCAGCAACAATTCCGGTGTGCCCTGCCATAACCCCATGAATTGCCGAGTGTGCTAGAAGGGTACAATAAAGGTTATCCGTAGCATTTGCAGGAACTGCGCGTATCATGTATGTTGGATCTATGTACTTCACCGTGAACAACTCATCCGGATGGGTTCTTTTCCACCAACTGTTTAGCTCTGACTTCAGCCACCCACCAACGTCTAAGAAGACCGGGTTGCCAGATTCATCCCTCTCCTCCTTCTGTGCATCAGTCCTTGGTATCATATCTTGTCCAGCTCCCTCAGCAACAACTAGCACGACATGCCCATTCTCCATCAACTGCTGCTCCAGAAATTCAAACAGCCCTCCTTTTCCTTCCAAGTAAAACTTAGTCTCAGGAATCAAGCAGCAGTCAACATCACGGCTGCTCAAGGTTGCTTGAAGAGCAATGTGCCCTGTGCTACGACCCATTAGCTTCACTAGGCCTATTCCATTAACTGCACTCTGAGCTTCCACATGAGCTGCACTGATTGCTTGCTGTGCCATTTCCACTGCCGTCTGAAATCCAAATGATCTGTCAATGATCCCAATATCATTGTCTACCGTTTTGGGGATTCCAACAACTGCAATATTCAATTTCCTACGACGAATTTCATCAAATATCTTCACAGCACCCCTCATCGTGCCATCTCCACCTATGATATACAGCTGTTGAACATATGGGGGAAGATCAAACAGAGGAATCCCGTTAAAATTTTTGATACAATTAAGAATACTTTAGCTGCAAAAACCGATCATCATTGGCAGTTGAATATCTGCCTCATGTACAAGAAAATAAATTTTAACTTAATGAATGACTATAAATTTGAAAGGAATACAAATAATCCTGGAATGGTGGTAAGAATTGTATGGAAAAACTCCAAACACCTTGACTGGATCTAGGTTCCTTCTAAACTATTGGACCTTCTAGTTTAAACACAATTTGGAACACTTGAGTGTAGGTTCTTGCTTTAACCAGGCTCTAGAATCATTAATTTCTCCTCATTTGTTCTTCTCTTGCTAATGACAAATTTTCCTCGATATTTCTTTCTGCAAAGCGCCCTCAACTCCTGTAATTTTATAACAATGACCACACATTATGCCTTTTATCCACCAAGGCCCAGTACCTTTTCAGTGACATTTCAAGTGATAAAACCGTTCACAACAGATGACTTTTTCACTGTCAAGCCTCGTGAGGGGTGTTTTACACATTGCATAAAGGAATCAATGTTAGGAAAAAAGATACGGATGTCTCGACATTGAAGAAATTATGATGACTCGAACAATCATACAAACGGCTGTTGGGCAGTGGCAGCAGCAGGCGCCTGCAGAGATTTAATGTTAGGTCCTTCAATATCTAAGGACACTTGATTCATCATTTGAGTGGTTTAAAAGATCGAGAAAAAAGAATAAGTTTACCTAAGCCCCGTAGACTATTCCATAAAGCAACGGCCAACTTTAGTATGTTGCCGAATTCCTAGATTCTCTAAGTGCTACTTCAATTTGAAGTCTCAAGTAGGGGTTCTACTGTTTTGCCACAATCTAGGTCATTTCAATCCTAAACCTCTCCCAGTTTGTGTTCATTAACAACTAGAAAACCTGGGATATTTGAGAAATATACATAAGTAAACATCAGAGATAAGCTGGCTTCAATATCTCAATCAATTTGAGCAAGACCAAAGCCTTTTCCAAGGTAACAGATGCAATAAAGAAACCAGAGTTCCATGAATTTCAGAGGATCTAGAGAAGCACATACAATCCAAGCTGAGAACTCAATTGATCATCTCTAATGTAAAACCGAAGTTAAGAACTTCAACGCAAATTACGTGTCAGGGCGTATCAGAGTAGAAGGAGAGACGAAACCTGGTTATATCCACGTTCCTGGATAGCATCAACAATCTTGTGAAGGTCAAAACCGCCCCTCGAGGTCTCAAGCACAGATCCACCCTTCTTGTGCCAGTCGTCGACCAGCTTGGGATTCAGCTTCACTGGCTCAGTGGAATAGAAGCCCCTGTACCCAGCCTTCACTCCGAATATCTGACGCAAGCCGTAGAGGTCCCAGAGGCCCACGACCAGCTCCCTGATGACAGTGTTCATACCTGGGCAGAGGCCACCGCACGAAACGATGGCAGCTCGGATTCGAGGCGGGTCGAAGTAGATTCGGGGGCGCGGGCCGGCTCGCTGGTAGGCGCAGGATTGAGGGGGAGAGGAACCATCGTAGAGGATGTGACGGAGGACAACGTCAGTATGGGTGACGTAGAAGCCATCGGAAGGGTGGTAGAATGGATTGTAGTCCAGAGGGTTTGGGTGGGTCTGTAGGTCAGGGAGGTAATCAGTGAGGTGGGGTAGTTTCACTACAGAGAACCTCAAAGCCCTGTTGGCCTTATCGTTGTCGGCGTTGGAAAGATTGCATTCCGCTGCGTGGGACGCTGCAGTGAGGTTGGTGGCTTCTGGGTATGAAACGGCCATGGCTGCTCCTCTTCTTCCTACCGCAGAGACGAAGCGAGATTCAGAGAGGCGCGTGAGCCGCGCTTCGAAGTTGAGCAGTTTTTGTTACATAGGCGGTCGCTCTACATCGGTGACACACTGGTACTGGTACAAGGTTGCAGGAGGGCGACACGTTGCGGGGCCGAGGGGAGTGGGAACCGTTTGAAATGGGCCTACTTTTAAAAGACCAAAGCAACTTCGTTTGCTCTTACAGGGAGCCATTTCAAGCAGGATTGGGAAATTCTAACCCTCAGATTTGAGATCCGACGGAGTTGAATAAGTATGTTGTAAAATTAAAAAAGAGAAAATTTCAAAAAAAAAAAAAAAAAAAAAGCATCTTTTACTTCTATGACAACAATAGTGTTATTTTTCATGCATGATGAATTTGCCAAAAAGGAGCCACTCCTAATGACCCCTGGCTACATACATCCTTTTTACAACTTGATGATTAGGGAAAATAAAACAACCAAGATGAGTAAATCTTGCAGAAGAAACTCTCTACTACTAAAGGCGATATCCACATTTGACCTTTAGCGTGCCATGAATAAGTGTTTCCCAGCTCCTAGCTTGATTTCACCGCTTCTACACTGACGATATCGGTGTGCCCGACCTTCTTCCTCAGTCTCGTAGCTAGGTTTACAGCATCAACTCCATCTCCAATCACCTCCACCTTATCTTTGTTCGCTCCCAGTCCCACATAGCTCACGCCTGCATTGCAAATGAAGCCTATTTAATTAATAGGAGTCTAAACTATAACATATTTCATGATGCTCAAGCTTTTAACCTTGTGGTCCAGAAAGACAGACAATTAATTTAATTAATGAAAAGCAGAAAGTGATGCAATAATCACTGCAAGCTGGCGCTAGGAAGAACCCATGACTAGAATTTTTTTGTACACTGTGACTCTTTCATGAGCCAAGGCTTCACATGGCTACGCAAAGTTAATTAATATGAGCCATAAAAACAGGCCCAAAAAAATAGGAGTTTTACGCCGTAAGAGGCCAAGCTCTGCGCAGTTGCACCATTTGAAGATCTAAACAGCGTGTTTGAAAAGCAGATAATACTAACCATTTGCTTCAGAGACAACCTGGAGTGCCTTGCTTTGACATTTTTTGCAGTTCATCTGCAACTTCATCACAATCTTTTGCTGCGAATCAGACCAGGGAAGGTGTCACGAGATACAGAATATGCTTATGAATGAACCCAAAAGAACAAACAATATCCGCTTGCTTGCAAATGATACCTTCATATTGATGACTCTTATTGTTCGTCCTCTCCAACAGCCAACGAAGAAGAACACACAATTCTGCTCGGAGAACTAACTCTTCTGAAGAAAGAGGAGGGAAGAGCTCGCCTTATAAAGAACTCCAACCTCCTCCTTTAAGGAAACCATTCACATTGACTTCCTATGGCGGTCAACAAGTCATGAGAACAGACAACATTTTCCTTGCGGAGCACGTGACAATCTGGTTCTAGAAACTTTCCCCGGTGTTTCCTTCGGCCTTCTGCCTTGGTCTTCGTCTCCGAGCCGCGTCCATACCGCGTAAACGAAAATCTCTGGCCATGGACAGTGCCATTGAAGTTTCACAATATTTTTTAAAAAAAAAAAAAACGCTTCCCAAGGCCCAGAAGACTCGTTGAACTTCTTTTGGTCTTAATTTGAATAGCCGGACTGTCAAGTTCTTTTACAGATTTCACGGGATAGAGGGGTCCGCTACCGATCTGTTCATACAATCATTTTTTTGTTGCTGATCAGTTCGCAAGACTAGGCAGCAAAGAAGACTTAATAGCTTCATTCTACACAGGCACCCACAGAGTGGTGCACATTTAGAATGTAGTTTTGTATAACTGGCGGCCACCCGGTGTTCACTTCAAGTTTTCCTAGTATTCATCCGTGTGAACACGGATGTTTCCTAGTATTGGTTGACGACTTCTTTGAGTTGACTAGATAGTACTTGAGACTTGCCCGTCAAGCAAGTTCTATTCACTAAAAATAATTTGGAACACAAAAATATCAAACTGCTGCTCCCATGCGTATGTTTGGTTCCACCAAACGATTGAACGAACAGTCCTTAACTGAAAGATGCATAATAGGTGGGGTTTATTTCTATTAAGACTACTTTTTTTTATATTTTTCACAAATGAAAAAAAAAACACCATTAAAAACCATTTTTACCACCAAATTAAATGCATTCCTTTTCATGAAAATTTGCTAGGTGGCTATTTAACACACATTTAAATTGGTAACAGATATCAAATCTTCGTCCGTAAGCATATTTTATGCGTAGTGAAGTTTTCCATTTGCATGAATTTATTCATTAAATCAACCTATTCAAGCAATATATTTGTATTTTATTTTTCCATGTTACATTTTTTAGTAAATAAAATTATTTGTTATTTAATTATTTAAGGTGAAATAGAGATATTGTTGATTTTCAACATGAACTTAAACAAGAAAATTTTTTTTTTCCAGTATCAGGTTGGAAGTACGAACAAAATGTTAGAGTTCTTTACATTTAAGCAAATGCAACTAAATATGTTATCCTTCTTAATGGGTTTAACTGATTTAATTGTTGAAATTTTTCGTCATCGTAAAAAAGAAAATAAATAATATTTCCTTATTCCAAAGAGGTAGGGCTATATGTATTATTTTATCTACAAAATACATATAGAATTCTTTGAGAAAATCTTTTGAATGCTTTAAGCATTGTCCAACTTTAGGCCAACTAGTTGTGTCGTATTTCTTAGTCTAGATGATATATAAAGTAGGATCTCTTTACAGGCTACGTTAACTATCTGAATTTCTTTCATCACTTCCAATAAATCTGACTTTAATACGGTTGTTCTGTAGCTTAAAGGGGAATAAAGAGCACTATAATAATAAAAAGATTAGTAGTTTATACATGACTATATGTATCTCTTTACCTATTAACCTATATTTTTCTCTTCTTCTTCCTGCATTTCTTTTCTTTTCTTTTTCAGCCTATAAAACCTACATATTATATAAAATGAAAAAGTAGAGCCTAACAGGATGGCAGCTTTTACAAACACCTAAGAAAAGACCAGATTTTTTTTTGGTACCAAGTTGGTTGACATTTTTTTCCCTCATACCCACATTATACGTAAGAACACATACTATCCCGGAGCCCTTTTTTCATTTTTTTTTTCCCATCTTGATTACCAGACCACAGGAAAGCTCGAATGCTGAAGAACCCATAATCATATTTGAGGCTTGAGTTAATATTTAGCAAAATAGGGACCACAATTCCAGAGAAATCAATTTTTTTAGATTTAGAACATTGTTGTCCCTTAAGTCTAGGTTTAAGCATTATTGGCACTTAACTGAAAAAAATTACAAATCAAGCTGGATAAATATATAAAAGAATACCCAGTTTATATACATGTACAAGGAAATTAAACGAAAAGTTGTTTGAGATGATATATGCTTAAACAGTATTACTAGCTCATAAATTATAAACTAAAGTCTGCAATAGCACTCCTATTTGAGATATGTGCTCCGTATCACTAGTGCATAATATGTTGACAGAAAAAGAAAGTGGTTCATTTCGTTGCCCCCAAATTTGACAAAATACATTGCATTGAAGAAGAACAACTAGTGCATTACCAAGTCTTCGTCAATCTAAATAAATAGAGTGACTTTTCTAAGTACTTATTTTACTCTTGGCGTGACTATTAGGGGCTGAATTTCTTCTGTCTCTGTTAGAAAAGGTTGTAAACGCCTCTGGATTGGAGGGAAGAGTTGTTATCGAGATGGGATTTTGCATGTCCACGATCAAGTCTAGCACTAGAATTCGCAGCAGCACTTTGCTTTTGGGTCTGTATAATCTTAAGCTTTTTGGTAAGGCCATGTGAATGGATGGGTATAGAATTCCGCTTTTACCAAGGCCAGAATGCCATTGGTTGCTTTTCGCCCCTCCTTTGGACTATTCGTTTAACTTGACTCATAAAGCATGGAATTATTGGGTTTTGCATCATAGCCATACGCACGAGCCTAAGTGGAGACTATTCTTAATTGGTTTCCCTTGACTAAATCTTTGATCAGTCGCTGCTTTCTTCCAGGTTCCCATCTCCTCTCAGCTTGTGGGGTCGATGGGACCCGTCGGGCATGGTGTGATGGGGATGTCCTGTCTTTGGACAAGAAAGGTTGAAAGATGGGCGCAGTTTGGCAAGAACCTTGGGGTGCTCCATTACAGAAGAGCATGGATAAGCCTCCAGGAAGATGGATGGATGGATGCATCAAGCCGTGGGGCAATACTCCCTCAGCACCCCCCAACTGGTCCACTATGTGTCGCAGAAACTGCTTTGTCTTTGTTTTTATTTTGCAGCTCTCCTGATCGCAATGCCTGGTCAAACTTGGCAACCGAAGCCAGTCTAAAGTACATGAACAATGACGGGTGTACACGGGTCTTAGAATTTGAAATAGTTTTGCGGTGAGTCCGACAAGAATGAGTCCCTTTTATTGAAAGGGCAAGGATAATATGTTCGTTAAAACCGAAAGCCACACTTGCACAAACAATTCATTAAGACACAACAAGAAAAGAACTCGCAACAAATGCTCCAAGCCCCTTGGTTGGCAATAACAACAGGTCCGGCTGCCGCTGTTCTTGTGCAAAAACCAACTTCGAGGTGGAATTGACCGGAGGGTATGAGTCCTTGTCACTGCTTGCAGAGATTTAATCACGAAGCTAGGCCAGCACCAGCACCAGCACCCTGCACTAAAAGGAGTATTTCACAGCCACACATCACTGAGATCTAGAAACACTGCCAAAAACTTCTCCATGAGGTACCATCCCTTGGTTCTACGCTTATGAATGGCATTGAGAAACCCGGCTTAATTGCAGCCAAATCAGCCTTTCCCCGCGACTCCTCCTCAACTGAATATTAATGTGTCCACAAAGATGCAACAAGGGAGAAATGCAAGATTAAAATGATAACAGAACCATGAATCGTCTCGAGCTGAGTTTGTATCAAAATGTGGAATTATTCTCAGTTTAGGAGGAGGAGGGGTTCTGGGTTCAAACTCTATACCTCACTTTTACAAAGATTTAGCTTCAATAATTGGGTAATATTAGGGACATAGAGTGATTTTCAGTACAGTGGTGGTAAGGATTATGGATATACAATTAAAGTCGATGCAAGAAAATTCTCCATTTTTTATGGAAAGGTAGTGGGTGTTAAAATTACTGTCGTTCATCGCATTCGCCACTTGTTGGGCCTGCATGACTCCCCTCATGCCAAGTAGGAAGGTTGCCAACAATCTTTGGCAAGCTTCTTAGATGGCATTCAGGGAGCCAGGCAAGCCGATCAACAGAAGACAAACGCTAGAGCTGACGAGGTCTCCTAGGTTTTCTGCTTCACAACTTCCAAAACCATATGCAGTTATGAAACTATGCATCACTAGAGCGTTTAGAGGTATGCCAACTACAAATACAGAAGAAAATAGCAAAATAGATAAATTCTTCTCACCCTCCTTTGGACTTGAAAGCACAGACGACTTGGATATGTTTTCAGGGAACATTAATCAACCCTATAATATCTGCGAAGCTGAAATAACATCAGTATGTTGTTCCTAAGAACTTGTAAAACATACCAGCTAAAAATGCAGAGAAGAACCAGATTTGAGAGATTGTAACAGCAGAATCCGGGGAAAAACGGTGGTAGACTAGCTTAGAGGTTCATTTCTCCGTCTTCCCCTCCGTGTTGTTGCAGCAGAAACATATATACTTATATATATAGGTTCGACGAGCCTCGTTTTGACAGCTTGCTGCAGTCCTGGAAGCAAAAAGTAGTAGGAATGGATTCAAAAGAGTAGAGTAATCAGAAGAGAAGAAAGGGTAAGACAAAGGAAACTCCATGGCTAGGAGAAGGCCATGTCGTGGAGAAGGCGGCAGCTACGGCCTCCTTCTGACAAATAGTTCCATAGATAGGGCCAAAACTCCTGGGTTTTACAGGTAGCCCCCTTGGATTATCCTCCCTCGGAAAAGGTGATCCCTCTTTCACTTTCAACTCCATCTGCACACTACAGTAAATATTGGATTGTCGTCTTGTAAATCAAATTTTTTAATACTGTTAACCAGTAACCAGTGCCTATATGATATAACACAGAGAGGAGAGGTGGAAAACATTTTAAGGGGCTCCGATGGTGCTCGGACGAAAGCAAAACCGCTGAATAAGACAAGGCCAGTGCTACAGCTGCGGTGGAGATTGAACTTGGTCCTTCAACAGCGAAGTTTCAACAAGTGAGGACAGATCCATTGGTATATTTACTGGGGTGAGATCGAAGCATGCGATGTTGCAGAACTCGCCTCGAACAATACAAGTGGGGGCCTCTGTGTCTTCAATATCCTTCACTTACAACGTCAAGTTTTGTGAAGACATCTCAGTTTCGGAACATGAGGGTTCCTGGACTTTTTCTGCTGTCCAGGGAAGCAAATAATTGAATGCCTTTTTCTTTTTGACGAGATGTTGCTTTTGTGACACATATAGATGGTAATTATTTGGTCAAAGAAGTGACGGGACACAAGCTTCTGAAGTCAACATCCTGATTGAGAGCAATTTGCGCCGTCCATCTCACGTACCCCAGGAGGGCCCAAATAAGCAGGATAATGAATTCCTAGGCCCAGGGTCCGGTTGGGTCGAAGTCATTTCAGTACACCCGTACATTCTATATGCTAATCACGGTAGTGTTGGTATGATTGATCATGTTTTAGTATACGCTTCAACTTCTGTTTGATAGGAATTCCTTTGATCTTGTATTTATAAGAAAAAAGAAAACAGTACCCTTTCAATAAAGTGTCTTCTTTACTCCTAAAGTAAAGACTACAACTTGGAGTTAAAAAGGAAAAGAGAGACGAATTTGTGAAAACTGGAGATATCAAAGCCGCACTTTGATATTTCACACAAAACAAAGAGAAACACAACAGTAAAATTCTTTTACCACTCAATTGGAACAAGCCAATGAGATATTTCACACTTGCAATACTTCTTTTCAGCTTTGTTTGTATACACTAACTCTCCCTCACCTTTGCTTTTAGCTTCTATGAGCTATTCGATCACATTCTTTTCTTTTACAAGAGCAATGATTTTACAATTGAGGGATTCCAAAGTTATATGTCCATAGCCTTGAAACATTTAAGAATACCTGCATGAAAAGGATTGTTATGCTCAGACCTTTCCCCTTTGTAAAAGGTTTTAGTATCCGCATGTTGCACCAAAGCAGTCATCTTCATAGTTGCTAGACTTGAAACTTCTTGTTGTTGCTTCTCTACTATTAAAGTAAGCCTCCACACACTCTTAAAGGAGTAATTATTGCTATAAACAAACAAGGTTGCCAGTCGTAGTTTGTAAACCGGCCAAGTATCGAACCATTGTTTGTTCTTTGGGATCTACCACATTACATTTCAGCATTAGTTATTTGAATTTCATAGTGTAATCTTCAATAGATAGGTCTATTTTTTTTTTTCAAGTTTAGCTGTTTGGAAGGAATCTTCTTTCCAGCTTCCTCTTTATTTTCTCCCAAGTTTTGATTTTTCCTCTATCCTCATGAATTCTCTACAAATTTTCCTTCCACAAAGGAGCGTTTTCTTAGCTTTAATGCAATGAGTTTTACCTTTTTTTTTAAAAAAAAAAATGCTCGTTCATCTAGTTTTCTTTAATGCTTGATATGTAGACAGTCTAAGAATTCATTTAGTTCCATCCTCCCTCCGAACTTAGGAATATCAACCTCGATATCAAGAGAGATTGTGGATAATATCTATAAGACGATAGGAAAAGGATGGAGTGCTAGAAAGGGTTATCACCTTCTCCACTTTTAAAGTGATGATCCCTTTATGAACTAGGACGACAACAATACCGTCCTTTTGAATGATAAAGGGCCAAGCTTTGCTAGAGTTGTTGAGGTTGTTTCCTTATCTCCTTTATTTGACATCACATAGATCTTTACTAGTCACCCGAGGTACTTCACTATTTTGAGTACGATGATGACCACCAACCAATGTATCAAAAGCTTTGATACCAAACTTGATGTTGGCCTAGGATTATAAAATAAAAGAGAAACAAATCTGTAAAAACTAAAGATACTTGAGCCCAATTTATTTAAACAAGCCAAAGAGAAATAGAATAAAAAAATTTATTTACCACTTAATTTAAACAGATTGATGAGATACCAAACTATCAAAAAGTAATCAAAAGAGATACAAAATAATAAAAAAATAGTTCATCACTCTCTTGGAAAAATCCAAAGAGATATAGAATAATTAGAAAACATTCACCACTTTTTTGAAACAATCCAAAAAGATACGTAATAATAAATTAAATTCACCATTCTTTGGAAGCAAATCTGAAGAGAGATAAAATGCAAAACATAACCAAAGGCTAAACCTTTAACCAATCTTTGACTTTGTTTCCAAGAAAATCTTTCCAAATATTTATAATAAAATATGTCAAAAAAAAGAAAAGAGATTCAACAACTAAAAAGAAAAAGGCCTAGTGTTATTATTGTTATTATTATATTTGAGATGTGTTAGGGTGATTTAAAAGATACAATAGGATAGGAGAATGCTTGAATTCTGGCATCTCCCATATGGTAAGGCCCCTAAATGCCATTGAATTGGACCTAGTATTATTATGAATGAGCTTTTTCTTTGAGCCTTCAAATGCAAAACAAAATTCATTGGACCTATAATTAAAACTCTAGGAAGTTTCTATTGCTAAGGATGCCAAATAAATGATCCCATCTTGGTTTTCACTAAAGAGACTTCTCAAGAACTCTTGTTAATGGGCTTGGGCCGGATCCAAATTGTTATTTTGGGTTGTGTCAATCATCAAGGCCTCAAAAGTTTGCATTAATCATATACTCTAATTCCACTTGTTGATGGTTATAATTGTTAGGATATATTTTGAGCTTTGATAACTACAAACATTTAGGAGTATAAATTTGAAAGAATACCCCTAAAATAATATGTAATATTAGCATAACTATGTAAGGAATATTGTGACACCATTTGTTGTCTTAAGAAGAGTATATTTTAATGGAGACACTAAAACCTCACAAGGCTTGCCTATCGTGACGACATAAAGGTCACAAAATAAAAAAAGCTCAAGTAGAACTCAAATGATAAGTTGATGTATGTGTTTAACTCCTAGAGTACTATGTGCCATTTTAAAGTGAAGCTGTTCATTCATAGACTGAAAGTTAGGCATTTAGTATTTAATCTTTTATGGTGTTGTTTGGAAAACATAACGAGAAGCCTAATCCAAGAAGAAGCCAATTTCCCCTTTCATGTCTCAGTTCTATGCTTTGACTATTTTGGAAAAATCAAAACCCTAAGAATACACCACAACCTTTATTTGAAACTTTTCCTGTTCAATCAACAAGAAAATGGGTATAAAGCTGCTATGAAGAGTCTTTAAAGCAAGCCCTTTGATTAAATGAAGAACAATGGCATACTTACTATGATAGAAGCTCTTCTCTATACCACACAAAATTGATTAGCAAAATTTCTCTATCTTGTCATTATTCTTTTATTCTTGACTTAGAGCAACACTTGTGCTTAATTATAGATCATTCTAAAGTTACCATTACTATACTATTGTTTCACAAAAATTGGCGGTTTTGTCGTAGCTCATTGTAACTTAGGGAGGTGATCCTAGGTGGGTTATTTTATTGTTGATTGAACAAGAATTTCTTAGGCGAGAGAAATTGTGATCAAATAGTTTAAAATTGGTTATCCTATGTAACTAATTGGTTAAATTGATTAGTGAAAGAGATCTCTAGCTGTTTGCTAATAAAAGGTGGATGTAGCTGCCAAGGGGGCTCAGACCGAAACCATATATAAGAGTGGAACTTAAATCATATATAGAAACCGTAGAACCTGATACATGTCTTGAATAAGCTTAGAAACTAGAAAACTTAAGTGTGAAATCATTTAAACCCACAATTAGATATTAATTCTAAAGTTACAATCTAATTCAACTCCCTTCTTGGGAAGTAACAAATGTTCACGTTGCCATTGATACATGCATATGTTATACGCACAAACGACTACTTGATATTGAACTTTGGTTTGTAGATAGTGTTCATAGTTTCTCACAGGAGTTTCTTCTTTTAATCGATTGAAAATGTTGAGGAGATCAGCCCGCATGTTTTCTGCCGGATGCATGTCCGATCCTTGCAGCTTCGCTGCAGATTCGGCTCGATCTGCAGCAGGTATGTTCTTTCCCAGAAACGAGCTGTTCGATCTTCTTTCTTCGTTTTAAACCCCATTTGATGAAACATCGTTGTTCAGCTTCAGATACCTTTAGCTCTTGAAAACATGTTTCATCTTGCGAGACATTCCATCAAAGGACTTTATTTTACTTGTACGAAGCCCCTACCCCGTTACTTAGATTAGAATCTAATTGTATGTGCATATGCAAGTCATACAAATTTCAAACTTTTGTGAATGGATGTGAAAAAGGTATTTTCAAATGGTTTTGTTAATGAGGAAGTGTTTATGGAACAACCACTTGGTTTTAAAAAATAAATATTTTTTAGACGAGTTGTTCTTTAGAGGACCTTTAATTCATTTTTAGCGGTCTACATCACTATGGAAATGCGTTGACAAACTACTCATTGAGCCCCTCATCCGTCTATGATGACTAGGTTATCCTCTTTTCAACTAACACTTTTTATGCTCTTTTTTTTTTTTTTTCTATGCTCTTGTCACCTACGATGACTGTGTTCGGTAAATCAAGGAGAGCTTTGCTTACATGATAAGCTTTCCTTGCTCTTCAGGGGGAGTTATGTTATGCCTATCATTTTTTATGCTATGGCTTGAACTATTTTAATGATGGTAAAAAGGGGGAGAATGGATATATTTTGTTGGACTTGTGAGACAAATTACTATGAACTGCTCTACATATTAATGTAAACATTTTTATAATTCTATCTATGAGACTACATATATATGTTCCTATAAATTACACCTGTCATGCAAAGTGTCCCATGTTCAGATTTGTAATTGATTTGGGTTCATAAATGCCTCATAATTCTCTCTGCTTTCTACTCTATGCTCATGCTATATGTAAATACTAATAAATGCCGTATTGATGCTGGACCGAAGGTTATAAAGGAAAAGAAAAGTGGACACGTGAAAAATATATAACACCAAAAGTTCACGACAGTAACATCAAAAAAGAAATGAATATTTTCTCACTTAGTTCGAATAAATCCAAACCGGTACGAGGAATACAAACAGTCATCACTTTTTTTAAAAGCATCCAAATTAGCACAAAATGAGAGGAGTACCTACACTTTATTGAAACAAGTAAAAAAGGAATAGAGTACCAAAATTCATTTACCACTCAATTGGAACAAATTAATACGATACTAAATTACAAAACAAAAGTGTTCACCACTTTTCTAGAGTAATCTAAAGAGATATAGAAGAATCAAGAAATATTTACCACTTTTTAAAAGCAATTCAAGAGATATAGAATGGTTAAAGAACATTCTCCACTCTTTTGGAATAATTCCAAAACGTTAATCAATATTTATATTTTCCTTTAAGACAACTCCGCCCAAAGTTAGATAATAGGATTAGGCCAAAAGAGATCTAACGGCTTGAGATGGTTAGGCAAAAAGAGATCCAACAGCTGCGATGGTTAGGCAAAAAGATATCTAGTGACTAAAGAAAATGACTTATTGTTGTTATGAATGGGTCTTCCATGACTAAAGAAAATGACTTAGTAAAACATGTTTAATAGAGGATTCCATCTTGATCTTCCATGAGTAGACTTGTCTAGCAGGAGTAATCATGCTCCCTTAATTGGAAAGGACTTGTCCTCAAGTCCATGGTCTCTTCACTTTGTTAAGGAGATAGGTCTACTAAGGGGTGTCAAAGAACCTCCTTGAAAAGCTAACTTAACAGGAGAGAGACATCACATCTTTATTAAGTTCTAAAACATTTCTCTAATTGCTCGTGTGGGACTTAGACCGTATCTATCCCTCCCTCATCTGGGCTTTGCTTCCCTACAAAGGGTCCTAGTCTATAAGGTCAGTTGCACCACTAAGGATCTTGGTCTCAAGAATATTGCTACTAAAAGGTGGGCCCCCAAAGAATTGCCCTAATACCACTTGATGTTGCCAAGGCATATGGAGAACTCCCTTGAAAAATAAGTAGAGAGGAGAAGGACACTATACCCTTTTAAGTCTTAAAATATCTCTTTAATTACCTGATATGAGACTTAGATCGCATCACATATTAGCATGCACGGATGCTATAACAAATGTATGTGTTGTATTGGCACACATGAATGACACATGGGTTGCTATAAATATATGTGTTTGTATGCAAACTAACACATATATAAATGAATGCTTTAGCACCATCAAATAGAGAGAATATTAGGATATAAGTTGAGTTTTGATGACTAAAACATTCATTGTGTAGAAATATGAAGAAGTATCTCTAAAGTAACATGTAATATTAGCATATGTAAGACATATTGTGACACCATTTATTGTCTTAACAGGGGGTGTATTGTGACAGAAGCTCTACAATTGTGCAAGGCTTAACTATTATGGTGGCATAGAGGTGGCACAATAGACAAAGTTCAAGCGGAACTCAAACGACAAGATTAGTATGCCACTGTTTGAAACGAAGCCGTTTGTCTGGACAGAATGTTATGTGATTAATACTCATTTTTCTACGGTGTCAGTTTGGAAAACAAATAGGGAAGTCTACTCCTTGAAGAAGCCAATTTCCTCTTTTGTTTCTTAGCTCTGTGCTTCGATATTCTGGAAACCTTGAAACCCTAAGCAAGCACTATGGCGTTTATTCAAAAATTTGCCCATTGAATCAACGTGAAACTGGATGAAAAGCTGCTACGAAGCGTCTCTAAAGCAAGTCCTTCAATTGGAATGAAGAACAACGTCATACTTACTACAATACAAGTTCTTCTTTGTTCTACACATAATCGATTTGTGAAGTCTCTCCATCTTGTGAGTATTCTTGTATTTTTGACTTAGAAAAACACTTGTACTTGATTATAGATCATATTAAAGGTATTTTTCAAGTTAAGATTCTATGTTAGGTTTTCACAAAAATTAGGATGCTAATCAACTTATGCAATCTTAGGAATTAGTTCCTAAGTAGTTTATGCCACATTGTGAGTGCCGATTGAATTAGAATTTCTCGAGTGACGGAAATTGTAACCAAGGGCTTTGAGATTGATTATCTCATGTAATCATTTAGTTAAATTGATTAGTAAAAGAAGCCTCTAGCTGGTTGCTAGCTAAAGGTAGATGTAGGTGCCAACGGAACTTGGACTGAGCCACTTGAAAACAATTGTGTCCAATTTTCTCTAGTTGCCTACATCTTGCTTTTAACTACTGCATTAATAATTGATCGTGATACATTCCACATGTTTTTTGACTGAACGTAATACAATTGATTGTGCACAATAAACTAGTTAGAAGAATAAAATTTAAATCATATATAGAAATTGTAAAACCTCATACAAGTCTTGAAGAAGAAGCTTAGAAACTAGAAAAATTAGTGTGAAACCATTTAAACCCGCAATCAGAAATTAAATTTTGAAGTTACAATCTAATTCAACCCTGTTTTTATGTTGCCCAAGGAATTGATTCGCTGCAGTCAAGTTGACAATAACCAGTTTTTTTAAGCACCCTTCAACAAATGCAACCTTCTCCCCAATGATCCCCTTCACACTGTTCCGACAACCCTCGCTCTGCATCCTTCATCCCCCGTTTTAACACTAGCGCTCATCAACGCTAAATTGATGTGAGGCGTGTTTAGCTACGTGCCCACAGTTCCGACATTCGACGTCAGGATCAGCTGATAACATGATTCAACGTTCTCTTTGTTCAATTGGAAAACAAGAAGGAGTTCATTCTTGCAATAATCTACATGCTCACCACCAAACTCCATTTCCTTCATCACAAGCAGTGCTACGGCAGCAGCAACTGTGGATGACCGGTGATGAACAAATCTAAGATCGCTAAGCAAAGAAATAGAAAAATGCTCAAATAAAGAAGAGAACTCCATATGTCTCCGATCTGCCATGGGAATCTTTTTGATTATGTAGCCCAAGAAAGAAAGTGGGATGACCGGGTTCATCTTCCAATCAAGCAGAGAGAGTGCCAAGAGTTCCATTTTTTGGATTGATTTTCCGCTAAACACATAATTCGATTTCTCAGCCTGGAATAGTAGGTTTGTTCCTATTAGTTATGCAAGCAAAAGAAGCTTCCCTTGATTTTGTTTCCCGAAATGAGTGAGAGAGATGAGTGAAATTAGAGTTTACTTACTTGAAGATCAAGGAGACCTGGAACACGGGTTTCCGTCACTTTGGCTGCCAAAGAAAGACAAGCCACTGCAGCCAACTGCACCATCCACGGCTTCAAGGTCATGCCCCTCTGGAAGTGCAAATCCGGTAGAAAACGATCAAGATAGTTAACCGATAAAGCTGCCGTAAAGGTAGAGAAAGCATGGTGAGAATTGACAGCCAAGATCCAGTGTAAGGCCTCTTGACGAGCTGGGGTGATGAGAGACAGATCGGCCTGTTGATAGCGGCTGAAGGGCTTTGGATTCGTCTCGAGTTCCTTATACAACAGCATATGGAGGCCAGATTCTTCATCAATTTCCCCGAGTTCGAGAAGGAACTGTGGGAAGTGAGGAGGTAAAGCTTGCGGTGCTTCCATGTCACTTTCAACTCTCAGGGGCACTTCAACTATGCTCCAGTAATCTTCGTTGCAGGAAAGGCTGTTGAGATCAGTCAAGTCATTGCTGATTGGTTGCTGTGGAGTCATATCTTAGTTTTGCATTCCAAGAAGACTTTTCCCCAAGTAAGTAAACGCTTTCATACTTCCCTCCTGTTTTATCCTTCACTTCGATACTCAGAAGGGAATCTCAACGGACACCACTTTAAGAATTAGTAACACTAGAGCTCTCTTCTTCCCAGATCTTCCCTTTTTATTAAATGCGTTGCACCACTGCGGACAAGAATTGAGTAAGTAGTAAATAATTGGTGGCGCCTTTTTCGCAAATGGAGGTAGTAAATAAATTGTCATTGTTTCTTTAGGTCCCCTTTTCTTCCGTGAATTAGTGATTTGGCGTACCTCTACATGTATTATGTATTTTTGTTATTGTTGAAAGTGGGTATTGTGCCGTATTAAAAATGAGAGGATAGACCATTAAACTTATAAGTAATGAAATTTTTTTATTTAATGTTTTATAATTTTAAAATTGACTTTTATACTCTAATATAATATTAAAATAAAATATAAACCTTCATTTTGTAATTTCTTATACTCTGAAATTGAGTTTTAATCTACTTACAATGTTTGTATCAACATACAAGTAAGAGGAGTGTTAAAGATAGGTGTTTTAATTTTTTTTTAATTTATACTAGTTGTGAACGTTAGGTTAAGAGATGTTGTTAGAATGGTTGGTAGAAAGCTTAAGATCTTGAAAAGTAACATAAACATAGTTATCCCTCGTGGGGAAAAGGGTGAGGAAATGTGTTTACGAAAGTGACAAAAAAAAAAAAAAGTCGGTTTATTATCTGGATATTATATGATACTTTGAAAAGAGGGTGGCACGCCACATTGATCTCGACAAAATATGAGAGTTTTGACTTGAAGTATGTGGATGCAGATCTTAGACTCAAGAATGCAACTGGGGTGGGAGTCATTTTTCTTTTCACTTTGAATATGTTTCATATATTGTACGACAATTGATTTCTGCTGCTCACATCAGGGAGATGACGTAGTCTTATCATTTATGGTAGTAATAGTAAAAGCCACATTTACTAGGAGCACACGGGACGTGGGAGACCGTGTTGTTTTAAGTTTCCCACAAACACTGTGTTCCGACCTAACGACATTTCAAGAGCTTCGAAGAAGATGAAGGTCTTGCATGCGACCATGCCCAGCTTCTCCTCACCGTCTTAGCTCCTTGGGTATCCGCGAAACTTTAAAAGTATGTGTTCGTTGGCAAAGGCCGCACCATAAAGAAACAAAAAGCCTTTGGGAGTTGAGCCGCCAGAGGGACTAACAATTGAACTGAAGGATGACATACAACTCATTCTCTGTCAGCTAGAGCCTTACGTGTACTCTTAATTGGTCATAATTACATTGGGCAAGGTTGATGTCGGCATTATATTTTGATAAATTTCCCCTCTCAATGTTATAACTTATATTATCGTAATTATAATCATTATTAGTTCCATGTATAGTTATATAGGGTTAGACCTTGTGTCTTCAAATCAGAAGTTTTTATGTAATTATGTCACAAAACCAAACATAGTTGAGGTTTGAAGAAAAGACTAAAGGTGAGAAACCAAAGAAGATAAGCGTTATATGTACTATATCTGTCACTCTCTTTTCTTTTCTTTTTTTTTTTTCAGATTTTAGGAGGAATACAAGGAATTTTCCAATTTTTTTTGGGAGGTCCATCACCTCCCTCCATGCCATCGTGTAAGACCCTAATGTTTTGCATCTTTGCAAACTATGCCTAGTTTTTTTCAGACAGCTCCTTAAACATGGCAAACTACTACAAGTATTTCTCCTCCAAAACTAACATTCTAGATTCCTTCTCCGCCATTGTTTGTGCCCATGTTTTGGCAAAACCCTTGCTTTCCATTTTTGCTGGATTGGTGCTCTAGTACCATTTTTAGGATCTAGGTCCTAACTTATAAACACATTCACAACTGCACAGATTTTTGGAAAAAATCAGGCAGAGTTTTCCCTTAATTTCAGGCTAATATAAATACAGCGGCAGCAAAGTACCATCATAATATCACTACAAAACTATACTAAAAGCTACATTGCAACTGCAACTGCAACTATATTAACAGCTACACACGACACTACAGTCTAAGCTAAGAAATTGGAAGTCAAGTTTCTGCATAAGTCCCCTGTGGCTGCGTTCTCCCCTATTATTATTACTATTATTATTATTCTTATTATTTTCATTCTAAGCCCTAGACAATACAATATGTTTTGGGCTGTCCTGAGTTATGTTTATTTCTAAGTCACATGCAATCCTTTACGAAGCCACGTGGGGGTCAGGTCATAACATCCACAAGAAGTTCCTCCTCAATGAGTAAGTTGGAGGAGAGGGCAAAGAGAGTTAAGGATGCACGAAGGTCGCCACTTATGCTGTGAAGAACTTGGGCTAACCTTAAAGATGAAGTTGTTTTAAAAGGAAAAAGGTTATCGTGGGCAAAAGTTCCATTGGCCTAGTCTAATATTTTTGTACTGTAAAAGTCCGTCAGAGGGTATTTTATAATAGGCTTGAGGTTAGAAAGGGCCACTGGTAGGAATAATATCTTAGTTAGAGGAAGAATGGTGTAATGTTTATCTAATTTAGTTGTTAGATTTGGCCAAGCCTTCCTTCAACCTTTGTGCCTGCAGTGACCCGGAATTGGGGGGATCTAAGGCTACCCGACACTTACGTTTGGTTTTTGTTTCTTCTTGGACAACAATTGCATCTTGTGGAGTGCTTGTAGACAGCCTATGGTGACTCATTTATCTATTGAGGCAGAGTATCGAGCTCTTGCCTCAGTTGCAGCCGAAGCAACTTGGCTTTGTGCTCTCCTACACAACCTAGATATCCCTCAGCCGTTGCCCACCACTATTTATTGCCATAACATGCCTGCTCTTTAATTTACTACTAAGCCTTCATTTCATAGCCACATTAAACACTTAGAAATTGACTATAATTTCACTTGGCGCCCAAATATCTTATAACTTTATATATTTCCTTAATTAGAAGATTTGAAAATAAATCCAAAAGTTAGCTTAAAAGTTATATGAAATTTATTTTATTTAAACTTCATTTTATAGATCTTATCTTTAAACGAAATTTTTATTTTATACATACACTTTACACGTTGAGAGACATTCAGTTTAAGGTCATATGGGATAAAATAAATTCAAAAAATATTATAATATTAAGTTAGAAGACTCAAAACTCAACTCAAAAACCAACTCAAGGGTTGAAAGGATAATTTTTTTATTTAAACTTTCATTTTGTAGACATCTTTCTCCTTTTAGTAGCAAACATTCTTACAAAACCATTGCCAAAGCTACCAACCACGTACTTCGCTTCAAACTTAGCGTGGTCCCTACATTGGGTTTGAAGGGAATTGTTAAACATTCTCATACAATGGCTTCCATCGGCCGAAAATTCTATAACTTGGTGTTGGTCGAAGTGATATGGCACTCACTTTCCCTTCTTTAATGATTTACAAGGTTGAAAGGCTCAAAACATGGAAGCGTGCGAAGAGAGCCATGGAGTAACCAAAAAGAAGGTTCGATTTACTGTGGAAGCAGTAACATATGTCTTTATACAACTTCCCTCAACGAACAAACAAAAATAAAATAAAAACAAAGAAAGACTGAATATGACATCATTCTGCAAAATCAAATGTGGCCATTAAGCAAGGGCTAGCCTGATCCCATCATCTGTCGACTCTTTCCCTCCTCTCAACTTGAAACCAACCCACATCACAAAAAACCTCTGCAGCATCTTCCCTTACATTGCATGTTGTAAAAGGTTTATTTACCCAAGACAAGCTACTCTTTCTCCCACGAACTCCCACCCAAATCCCACTTCACATTCTCATTCTGCAGGGTCTCTCTTAAATTACATGTCGTAAAGGTTTTCCCAACGGTCGAAGTTGCATCATGGCTACAAACAGTGTTTTGCCAGGAAACACCTACACCATGATTCCTACCGCCTTGTCACTTCCACCCGTGCGCTTTCTTCAACTTGACTCCGGTAGATGCTTGTCGTTCTCAGGTCTGAAACAAAGGAATCTCGGACATGGGGGCCGCCGACTCTGTCCGCTGCAGGCGTCCAGACATTCCGTGTTTCTCAGTACAAAGCCCGTCCTTAAAGATGGTTCTCTTAGTGTTAACGGGAAGGACGCATTGACGGAAGTGCCTGACAATGTGGTGGTCACGCCACTGACCAATTCATCTGCCTTTGTGGGTGCCACTGCAACCGATGCTAGTTCTCGACATATTTTCAAGCTTGGAGTTGTCGAGTATGAGCTATCTTCATTTCATTTTCTTTTTCTCTTTATGTTCTAAATTGATAGCGATTTTTCTGTTTAGGGCTGTCACTATCTCTTACCAGACTGATTTAGGCTCTTCCTGCAATCACAAAATGTTGAACATGAAAAAAAGGATGGAATTACTGGTTTGCTTTAACTGATGTGGGCATCAACTGAAGCTAAGCAGCCAATATCCATGACAAGAAAACAGGCTTCGCATAACTCAAAATTATTGATGTTAGTTTACGTAGTTTTCGATCAAAGTTCTGCATTTCACATCGGTTGAAATTTATGGTCAATAAACTACTCTTTATGGTCAAACTTCCCACATATATGTTTCCCTGTTTCAGCTGACGGCAAAACTATAGATTTCATTCATCACTGCGACAACCACTTGTAACCGGAGTGGTTCTTTTTGTAGTCACTAATGACTATTAGCAAAGATGCGGGGAATATTATATTTTGGTTGCTTATGGAAATGTATTTCAAATCCAATCTTGTCATTTGGAGATCCAGATAGCAATTTAATGGAAATCATGTTTCCGGGATGCAGGGATGTCAGGTTACTGTCTCTATTTAGATTTAAAATCTGGTGGATGATACCACGAGTGGGGAATTCAGGGAGAGATATTCCTATTGAAACTCAAATGTTGCTCCTAGAAGTAAGGGAAGGACCAGACGTTGGAGCATCTGATGAAACAACTTATATCGTTTTCTTGCCTGTGCTAGATGGTGAATTCAGAAGCAGCTTGCAGGGGAACTCAAAAAATGAACTCCAGTTCTGCGTTGAAAGTGGTAAAGAGTCTAAAGTTTTGCTTATCCCGTTTCTGTTTATTTACTTTTATGGCTTCATTCATATTATGAGGAAGCATAATGGCAATATGGTGCAAGATTTTTTCCCACTCCAGTACTCGAACTATACGATGTCAAATAAGCTTGCTGATGAGAAAATCATGATTTGTACGAGTTGGTAACTCTTACTTATCAATTACATCAATCCGGGCATGCATAAAAATGCCATAAAATATGTGATAGGACCATCCAATTTGGGCTAAGGCTTTGTGCTCGGATAGAAACTGGATAAAGGCACCACACAGCAAAAAGCATATTAGGCATGGAGGTTGACAAGAATAAAAGTTTTATTCCTTTTAACTAATTGCTTCTCATATCTCTCTTATTCTTGTATCATGATTTGGTATTTCTGTGTTTTGACAGGCGACCCAGCTATAGTCACCTCAGAATCTCTAAAAGCAGTTTTTGTGAATTGTGGAAACCATCCATTTGAACTTATCAATGAATCTATGAAGTAGGTCAGCTCTCTGAGAAATTTAAGTAAAGTTTACTTGGGGTTATGGCACTTAATAATATTAGTTCTGTAGTATGGCAGCTCCTGAATTATGTGAATTCAAGCACTGGACAGGGATATAGACCATATAAGATCACAATTATTAAGCTGGCTGCATAGATTTCCATGCTGCTGTTGTTAGTAGCTAGAAACCAATTTTAGATGACATTCCTTGTTCACACATCTGATTCCATGCAGGATTTTGCAGAAGCAGCTTGGAACCTTTACACTTAGGGAAAACAAACAGGCAAGTCAGCCAACCGATTTCATGTAGCAAGCCAACTAAATTTGGTCTTATTACAAGAAACATTAGAATAAAACCAGCAACCTCGGTAACATTTTATTTCGATGATTTTGTGGTGCAGATGCCTGGAATATTAGATTGCTTTGGTTGGTGCACTTGGGACGCCTTCTACCAAAAAGTTCATCCTCAAGGAATTAGAGATGGGCTTAAAAGGTCAGTTTACATTTTCTTTTACAAATTCTGAGTTTCAATGATCTACAAGATTAAAGCTTGTTTTGTTTGTCATGATGGTTCACTTACTTTGTTAGGGACTTCAAATGAGACTTAAAATAACTTTTGGTTATATAAAAGTACCTATAGGTGAGGGTTGTAATAAAATAATCCTTCATACTGTTTTGTAATGATAAATAGTTAGAAAAGATAATTGAAAATTTTGAAGGAGAATGGGATTATGCTCTAAGTTACGTGAACACCTTTCTTTGTTGGAGAGGACATAAAAATCTTCCTTACTTATGGTCCAAATGCAAAATCAAGCAATTTGGATGGTCATTTTTCCTTGATGAAGAAACTACTGTTTTTATGGTCCAAATGCAAAATCAAGCGATTTGGATGGTCATGTTCCCTTCATAAAGAAACTACTATTTTGCTGTCATAAGTATCAACATTTTTATCACAAGTGAGATTTATCCAATACACAGTATCTTTTTGATTCACTTATATCAGAAGGAACCAGTCATGAGGTTTTAGTGTTGGCTTTCAAGTCTACAATTTTATATTTTTCCCGTAGCATTACAACTTGCTCGATTGAGTTTGCACAGCTGCTTTTTTCGCCCTTGAGAAGTAGTTTTATGGATCAGCTTTTCTTTAACTTGCTCTTGCCGCCTTTGGAAACTCATGTTTGTTAATTGACCTCCTGGATCTTCCAGTTTATCGGAGGGGGGCGCTCCAGCAACATTTTTGATCATAGATGATGGTTGGCAAGATACAATCAATGAATTTGAGAAAGAAGGGGAGCCATATGTTGATGGCTCACAGTAAGTTAATCAAGGAATTTCAGATAGACTACGTTTGTTGAATGTTCATCGTGACTTAAATCCATATTTCACCTGTGCACGATAGGGTGTATATTACCTTCTCCTTTCCTCCATCAGGTTTGGTGGAAGACTACTCAGCATTGAAGAAAATAGTAAGTTTCGGAGAACAACAGATGAAGCTCAAAGTGAGGCACCAACTGGTCTAAAGGATTTTGTTTCAGATATTAAGGGGACCTTTGGCCTTAAGTAAGGTTCCTAAACCGCCTTTTTAGAAAAAAAAGTTGCATTGCAGATCTAAGAGAACCAAGGATTATAGCATAAGGATGTCGCAGCCTAGTTCATACTGAGCTCTCCTACATACATGCCCGGTGTAAAAGTACCAATGGGTGTTAAATATTCAATTTACTTCCTGACAAGTATATCAATGTCTTCCCTACATTTTCTATCTCCTGGATTTTTCATCTTCATTATCTCCTTTTGAAATTCTCAGGTACGTCTACGTGTGGCACGCTCTTTTGGGATACTGGGGAGGGCTTCTTCCAAATGCTTCAGGAACCAACAAGTATAATCCAAAATTGACATATCCGATGCAGTCGCCTGGGAATTTAGCAAACATGAGGGATATATCGATGGATTGTATGGAGAAATATGGCGTTGGTGCAATAGATCCAGCCAAGATATGCCAGTTTTATGATGATCTGCACAAGTATCTAGTTGCACAGGAGGTGGATGGAGTTAAAGTTGATGTTCAGAACATACTTGAAACAATTTCAGCTGGTTTAGGAGGTCGAGTGTCTCTTACCAGACGGTTCCAACAGGCACTTGAGGATTCTATAGCCGCCAACTTCCGAGACAACAACATTATCTGCTGCATGGGTCTGAGCACAGACTCCATTTACCAGTATATAACTACTGCACTGAAATGCTGCCAAATTTATCTGTTTAGCTACCCAAATATGAACTCTGAGAATTTGAACATATTAGAATTTCTTGAATTGCAAAATGCATGGACCGTATAAGAGGGACTAGGCGAATCAGTTTGCTAGGCCTGTTTCAAATGCCTCTTCCAGCTAATTTCCTTTGAATAATTTTAGGAATCCTATTTGTTTTCTTTCATCAATGATTGCATATGTCCAGCATGACCCAAAATGGTTTTGCTAGAACGTCCTCAATCATTGATACCTTGGATATCATCTTATCATTGATATTCTAACTAGAACCAATAAAATTATGTTCCAGTAGGGTCAAAGCTGAAGTGCATCATGCAGTCATATTGATGCATCACTTCCTTGAATTTTACTACTCCCATCTTTTGTGTGCCACTTTGGAAAATTGTTTTTATGCTGGATTGAAGGTAATATCCTACCACATTGGCTAATGCAGTTCAAAAAGAAGTGCTATTACACGAGCATCTGATGACTACTACCCAAGCAACCCAACGACACAGACACTACACATAGCTGCCGTATCTTTCAACAGCATTTTTCTTGGCGAAGTTGTGGTGCCTGATTGGGACATGTTCTATGTATGGCATTGCATTCTCAGTACTCAAATCTTTTTTCTGCTTTATTGTCCAGTTTAAAATTGAATCGTTAAAAAACTGTCAGAGCAAACACGAGTCGGCAGAGTTTCATGCTGTTGCTAGAGCGGTGGGAGGCTGCGCAGTCTATGTGAGGTAAGAAACCTTACTCTGGAAATACAGAAGCGTATTTATTTATACAGAGAACCTCCAAAAGAGAAGAGTGTCTGTCACGAGAAGAACTCGAAATGAAAAACAAATAGGCATGACGGCTACGTGTTAGAGCTCTGTTACCTTTCATATACTTTTCTATTGGTGTCTTATGCATGGCTGTAGAGAAGTATATTTCCTTCAATTTTCTCTCTGTGAAATGGTTTGAAAATAAGGAATCTCTACCTGCCAAAATCGATAACAGCGACAAACCTGGCCAGCATGATTTCAATGTATTAAAAAAGCTGGTACTTCCTGATGGGTCAGTGCTCAGAGCTAAGTACCCTGGAAGGCCAACACGTGATTGCTTATTCACCGACCCAGTTATGGACGGGAAGAGGTATCTACCTTCCACTTCCCTTGTAAAATCTCAGCAGCATGGTTGTCTTCCCTGACCACTTTGTATTGGTTTCATCATAGTCTTCTGAAGATCTGGAATTTGAACAAATGTACTGGAGTTTTAGGCGTCTTCAACTGCCAAGGAGCAGGACGCTGGCCTTGCGTGGAAAAAAGCACTCAAGAAGTTCCCATCTCTGAACTTTCTGGGCCAGTCTCCCCTGCAGATATCGAGTATTTTGAACAGGTTTCTGGGAAGCAGTGGACAGGAGATTGTGCGGTATTTGCCTTCAACACAGGTAATTTCACAATGCCACTCTACATTTGAATACAACAACTCAAGCAATTCTCAGCTTTCTAAGATAGGAGATTTCAACTGCAGGTTCTCTGCTGCGATTACCAAAGAAACAAAAGTTTGATGTCACATTGAAAGTACTGCAATGTGATGTCTTCACCGTATCTCCTATAAAGGTCTGGCTGCTCCTACTGCGCTCAGCAGCAATTTATGATTTTCTGTAATTCTGAAATCTGTTTGGGGTTTGGGCAGGTCTACAACGAGAAGATTCAGTTTGCACCAATTGGGTTACTGAATATGTATAACTCTGGTGGAGCCGTTGATGCCGTCGACTTCTTCAACAGCGCTTCTAGCTGTGAAATACATGTGAAGGGGAGAGGAGCAGGTCAATTCGGAGCTTACTCCAGTACCAAGCCCAAGTCATGTTTGGTAAACTCCGAAGTTGCAGAATTTGACTTCAGGGATAAGGACAATCTTTTGACAGTCGTTGTTCATGACGCCAGGGCCTCCTGGAACATTGTTATACGTCACTGAGGCCTTATTTTTTTTTTTCAACCTTTGTATGAAAGCACAGAATTCATTCTGTTAAGATATAAACAAGTTCCACATTATTAATAAATGTATTTAAAATATTATTTATATTATAATAAATTTTATCAAATTTTCTGTTGATTTTTTTGGTTAAATAATGAGGTAAAAAATCGTATTAAAATGTAGGCAATGAATTTTACAATATTAAGAAAATATATCAAAAAAATTAGTTTATAAAATAAGAAATTTTGTTAAATTTTGGAATTGATTTTGAGTTGGATAACCGGGATTTTTAACGCATTTATCTTCAGAATACAAAAAGGAAAATAAACAGTGAGCAATTATTGTCGTATGATATGGACTCTTAGGTCGGCAGAAAATGCTTTTGTTCTATAAAGTTCAGATATTGATAATGGGCCTAGGAAAATAGGAAGGGCCCAGAGCATGACGGTGGGAAACAAATGAATGAGAAGATGCCAGCAAGAGAGGGGAGTGGACGGGAGTCATGCAATATACAACTACTAGTGGACGCGTTTGCCTCGCTGGACTTTTCCGTTCTTCACTTCTTTCTGTCATTCGGGCTCTTCCTTTTACCCCTTTCGTGCCGGACTGTGTTTCGTGATTTCAATTCGGAGATTAAAGTAAGCTTTTTCGAAACTTTTTGCGATTCATCGGAGACAACACTGACCTCGGATCTCTTTGCGTATAGGCAGTGAGAGATGTCATACGCTTATCTCTTCAAGTACATCATCATCGGCGATACCGGTATTTAACTCTCCAATCCCGGAATCTCTTGATTTTCGTCCTCTTGCTTCTGATTTTTTCAGGGTGCCGATCTAAGTTTTGTGGTGTGATCTTTATTCGATTAACTGTTGCTCGATCCGATTGGTTCTTTGGCTGTTGCGCAGGGGTGGGCAAGTCATGTCTTCTGCTACAGTTCACGGACAAAAGATTCCAGCCGGTGCACGACCTAACCATTGGTGTCGAGTTTGGAGCCAGGATGATTACTATTGACAACAAGCCCATTAAGCTTCAAATCTGGGACACGGTTTGCTTCTCTCCCTATCTCGCTTTCTTATCATTCCTGGCCTGCAAATATTCAATTTGTACGCGAGTCCTTAGATTCTTTTATTAGTTGCTTCAGATTAAAAAATTGCGTCCATAGGTTTCTACAAACTTAAGAGTTTACGTCCTAGGGTGCGTTGTTGGAATCTTTCGAACAGAGAAAGCGCAAAAAATTGGCATAATTAACCATTTGAATGTCATCTGCCCCTTTTCTTTTGGCGTAATCAATAATTCATCAAGATGTCACGGAATTCTGATGCTGAAGTTTGTTTGGAAATATTTCAGGCTGGTCAAGAATCATTTAGATCAATTACGAGGTCCTACTACAGGGGTGCTGCTGGTGCACTGCTTGTCTATGATATAACCAGGTATACCTTTCATTTAAATCTGAGAATTTAGTGATGTTCTCAGAACAAAATTTTAATTGTTGAACATTGTGCCGTAGGGTTGACATCTCACTAGTTTCCCGGCCAAAGTGAAATATCTTGTAATTTATCAAACAGAGCAAGTTTTTGGATTTTGCTTTTGCTACGTTCCTTGTATTTCAGACAAAGAAATCATCAGTGTCTCTATATTGCCCTTCAGAAATCTGCACAAATTTACGCTTGTGAGAATAAAAGAAGCGTGCATAAGCTGCTTTGAGTTTTATTGCATATGTTCTTTTAGTGTTTTGTTATTCTTCATTCTGTGGTTCATTTATATCATTTTGTTCCACACGCTTGAGCAAGGAACTAGGTAGTGATGGTGATTGTTTACTCTCAGGCGGGAGACTTTTAATCACTTGGCTAGCTGGCTTGAAGATGCAAGGCAGCATGCAAACGCAAACATGACCATAATGCTTATTGGTAATAAGTGTGACTTGGCCCATAGAAGGGCTGTGAGCACAGAGGAAGGGGAGCAGTTTGCCAAGGAGCATGGTTTGATTTTTATGGAGGCTTCTGCTAAAACTGCGCAGAATGTAGAAGAGGTGGGTGCACATTGTGATTCCATGTTGAAACATTGATTTCCAATAAAAGCCTCAACAATTCATGCAATTGAGTCTGCTTGTTTCCTATGCTTCTCTCAATTTGTGGTAAATAATTTCTGTGCAGGCATTTATAAAAACAGCTGCTACAATTTACAAGAAAATACAGGATGGAGTTTTTGATGTATCGAATGAGGTTAGCTTTCGTTTTGTCTCTTTTTCTCAGTGCCCTCTGCATCCTTCTGAGTTCTTTTCCTGATCTTTTCATTGTCTACTGTTCTTGGTTATTATCTATCAGAAATCTTAGTAAATTTTCTAGAAAGGTGTCTGTTTTTCAGTGTATAGCAGTTTGTGGTTCGTTCAATCATGAGGGCTGTTTGTAGAAGCAGTCTCACCCGGAGTTGGTGCATTTTAAGATATTCATTGTAGAAATTTGGATATTGACATATTGAGATTAAAATATGTATTTAGACATGATTTTTATGAGGAAATATGCAATGTTGATAAGCCGGTTGGCATGGCAATCAAGTTTAACTTTCCAGTGATGTGGGGAAGTTATTGGACATGATACCGATTACGTGGGAAATGTGTTTGCCTTTTATGGTAATGTTGTAGAGGTGTAGATAGGTTGTTGATGCTCTCGTATTGTCTTGTTTGCAGTCTTATGGAATAAAAGTTGGATATGGAGGAATCCCAGGACCATCAGGAGGCAGAGATGGCTCATCCTCGCAAGCCGGTGGGTGTTGCAATTGAAGCCTGACGTCACACTCGCTAAATTGAAGCAATCTATTTACTTTTCTCGCTTTCTCATGCCTTCTCATGCACACCTTTTTTTTTTTTTTTTCTGTGTTTTCTTTTTTTAATCCGAGTCTGATCTTAGAAGTCTCTGGCCACTTCTAGACTTGTTTTATAATACGTCCGGGTTCAAAGTATGATGAGATGTTTGTATAATCCTTTCCTGCTGTCTTGTTTATTTGATTGTAAATCTAACAGTTGTTTCATTCATCAATAGTTGTGTTGAAGAGGATTGCAATTCATCATCTCTGATGATCTAGTTGATCGAATCTTGTTTGCTATTTCACGTACCTTATGGGTCAGTCACAGAACGACTTGGGTGTAGTTTGCTGGTTAATCTGTTGGTAAACGTTCAATTGAACCATATTTAGCGGCCGGCGTTGGACGGCCTTCCGTAACATTTCGAAATAATGCGATAAAACCGATTCCTCTTATCCTTCCGACCCGGGAAACAGTTGTGCTGCAAGGAGAACGTGATTGCGTTATACTTTTTACTCCACTATGGAGGTCGTGAACGAAAGATAAATACTTGGCGAACAAACAAATGTCACTTCGCGCTTGACTTCACTCTCCGTCGCATGCCTGGAAGTCCAATCCCGGCCGTTTCAGTGTTGCAAGAGAAGTGTATGGTAGCTCGGATTTTAAATAATTCGTCAGGGAGTGTGTCATCGACTGGTCTTCGAGCGCATCATCAACTCGTCGTCCAGCGTTGGTCGTCGACACCTGACCAATAGGCGATAAACAGAAGTTGTTTTGGGATTGTGTAAGCCCACGTATTTATGCTTTCCAGAATCCGTTTCGTGTAGATCATCGTAGATGCGGCGGACTTGGAGTAGAAGGAGAAGATTAGGATCGTCGATATCATAAGCATCGAGCATCATCGGCTCTATCTTCCTTTGAAGATCTTAGTCAGACGATCATGGCTTCCCCAGGAAACGCAAATCTTCAAAGCCTGAATCAACAGCAGCAAGGGACACAAATTGATGTGCAGAAGCTCTTCAAACCCTCACCGAATCCTCCTCCTGGCAATCTGATTTCCTCCCCTTCTTTCCCTTCTCCCGGGACTATTCCATCTCCATCGGCCACTTATCCCATGCCTTCATCATCTTATCCTCCACCGACCGGGCCTTCTTACCCCTTCCATCCCCACTTCCTGCCCTACACAGCATCGCCGCTTGACCATTTCCAGCCTCAGCAACAACAACGGCTACAGCAGCAGCAACAGCAAAAGCCACAGCATGAGCTTCTTCCCGCCAGTGCCCGTTTGATGGCACTCTTGACCCCCCAGAACCCTCCCTCCTATCCGCAGTCCACTGTGCCCTTCTCTTTACCATCTCCACCTCCGTCGTCATCTCCCACTTCCGCCGCATCAGCAATCCCTTCCGCGCCTCCTCCCACCAGGCTGCTTAGCACCAAGCTCCCCAAGGGACGCCATTTGATCGGCGACAGCGTTCTTTACGACATCGATGTCCGCTTGCCAGGCGAGGCGCAACCCCAGCTTGAGGTCACTCCCATCACCAAATACGGCTCTGATCCTGGCCTCATTCTCGGCCGTCAAATTGCTGTTAACAGATCGTACATATGCTATGGCCTCAAGATGGGTAATATCCGCGTTCTTAACATTAATACTGCCTTAAGATCTTTGCTTCGTGGTCACACCCAGGTTCGTTTTCTGCCACTGCCACCTCTATATTCGTGCTTCTCATCATGCACACTGGAGTAATTCTGAGTCTACTGTTTCCGCCTTTTGTCAGTTTGCTAGCTGTTTCAATTTTCACCATTTGCTTTGATGATGTTGAAATTCAGAATCTTTTAGTTCATTGTACAATAAAAATCCGGTTTTTCATCTAGACTAAAGGGATTAAGTGGCATTTCCTATGGGATTCTCTGATCATTTTCTTTCACGAACGCCTTTTATTAAAGACTGCTTGTTCATGAATACTCAATGACGAAGTGCAGTACATTGGTGGAACTTCTACTTTTCAATTTTATATCTTTACGGGTGTTTCTTTATATTTAGGTTGACCTATTTGTGTTCCTCTCTTTTAACAATTCTTTATCATTCTTGTTTCTTTTTCTTATAGGATCTTTTCTGGTCAGTGTTATCCTTGTTAGGATCATTACCTGTGTCTGCAGTTCCCTCTAAACATATTGAAGATCACTCTTTGACCTTTTACGTATATATTATTAGTGCCATCATGAATATTCAGTCATTGTTAAATCTCTGTCTCCGTCTTTCTCTCTCTCTCTCTCTCAAATTTATGTATATTTGGATATCTTTTGCAGAGAGTAACTGATATGGCTTTTTTCGCCGAGGATGTTCACCTTTTGGCTAGGTAGATCTTTATCTCAATTTTTAACTCACATTTTTCATTGGTCTTTTACGGGAAAGTTCTAATATCCTGTGTCTGCAGTGCTAGTGTTGATGGACGGGTTTTCATATGGAAGATCAATGAAGGCCCAGATGAGGAAGACAAACCTCAAATTACAGGCAAAATTGTTCTTGCCATTCACATAGGAGTGGGGGAACCAATCCAACCACGAGTTTGTTGGCATCCTCATAAGCAAGTAATAAGAAATTCGTCATTTATGTTATCAGACGTGTTATCTTCTGATGGTTTTTTGTTTTAGTACATTGTGCAGTCTCCGCTTGTTTAACCTGGTGGTTTGTCATATGTATCTGTATAATGAACCGTGAGAACTGCTTGACAGGAGATTTTGATAGCTGCAATTGGAAGCCATATCCTTAGAATTGACACCACAAAGGTTGGGAAGGGAGAAGTATTTTCGTCAGAGGAACCTCTTAAATTTCCCATTGATAACCCAGTTGATGGTGTCCAATTGGTCGGTAAACATGATCGTGATGTTACTGAATTGTCAATGTGCCAATGGATGACCACTCGTTTAGCTTCAGCGTCAATGGATGGCACGGTTAGTACTCTTGTCCAATTGCCATTCTGGTCTTCCAGTTTTATCATTCCCCTTATACTTGTGCCATCTATAAAGAAATATACACCACTGCACATTAAATGTTGAGGTAAAAAGTATGGTCATCAGATCCTTAAATGACCAATTTATTTCTACAGTGATGAGTATTTTTATGGCTTCTGGAGGGGTATTCCCATATATGACATTCAATGTTGTACCTTCAAGTGAAGGGCTGGCCATAAAATCTGAGATCAAATAAACCAGCAGAAATAATTCAATATCTATATCCCCGATCCAATTTCAGCACTCTTAAGTACTTCCCATCCTATCATGGATCCATCTGATGGCATTCAAATTGTGGTACACCATACGAAGGAAAGTTAGTAATGGGATGACAAAGAAGTGGAGAATACATCTGAAACTGGGCACTTCCCAATTTACTTCTTTACAATCTATGAAAATGATGAAAAGGCACTTCCTGTTGGTGGTTGCAGTTTTTGTGCTTTTGTATACCACTTATCAAGCCAAAAGGTCCGATGTGATTCATGAGTTGGTGTTTGAAATCATTATTATCTGTTGACTCATAATTTTATTTCATTTTTTATTGTTTTTTCTTTGTCATTTACTTGTCAGCCACCCTTCTGCAACAGGTGAAGATCTGGGAAGACCGTAAGGCATTACTTCTTACAGTATTGAAACCACATGATGGGCATCCCGTTAATTCTGTGACATTCTTGACTGCCCCTCACTGTCCCAATCACATTGTTCTTATCACTGCGGTATATGCTCCTAATCTTTACTATGCTCCTCATCGTTACCTAGCTTTTTGGATATTCACTTCTGGTTAGTCTGGCTCAGGAGATAAATTTAGCAGACACCACTAATGATTTGTTTTCTACTGATCTTTCTCTTTCTTTAGGGACCACTTAATCGGGAAGTGAAGACATGGGCCTCTGCAAGCGAGGAAGGTTGGCTCTTGCCTAGTGATTCTGAATCATGGCAGTGCACTCAGACTTTGGATATAAGGAGTTCTTCTGAACCCAAAGTTGAGGATGCATTCTTTAATCAAGTCGTAGCATTGCCCCATGCAGGCCTATTTCTACTTGCAAATGCCAAGAAGAATGCTATATATGCTGTACACCTAGACTATGGACCTAATCCAGCAGCAACACGAATGGATTACATTGCTGAATTTACAGTCACAATGCCTATTTTGAGTCTGACTGGAACTAGTGACAATTTAGCAGATGGGGAACATATTGTGCAGGTCTACTGTGTCCAAACACAAGCCATACAGCAATATGCACTTGACCTGTCTCAGTGCCTTCCACCCCCTCTCGAAAACCTGGAGTCTGAGAAATCAGATTCCAATGTTTCTCGTACTTTTGATGCTTCTGCCACATCTGAATCATCTATGTTTTCAAGCAGCCCTGAAATTGCCCCTATAGCCAGCCATCCTGCTAGCTTGGCTTCTTCTGAGGCTACGAACTTGCAGGAAGCTGCTATCTCTGGTGTGGAAACGGTGTCAAGTGATTTGCCTTCTAATAGTAGCATTGGAAATGTTCATTCTGCATTACCTCCGCTGCCTCGAAGTCCAAGATTGACTCGCAAATTATCTGGATTTAGAAATCCATCAAATAGCTATGAGAATAATCCATCTATTACTGATCATATTGGTGACCAGCCACCTCTTGAATATTCATCTGACTGGCAAATGGACTGCGTAAAAGATAACAAGACTGATATGCCTCCATCAGGTGACAATTTGTGGATGGGTGATAAAAATGCTACACAAAGTGACGTTTCTAATTTGGCCAATTCTCCTAAAATATTCAAACAACCAACACATCTGGTAACTCCATCGGAGTTATTGTCTAGAGTTTCTTCAACATCTGAGACTTCTCAAATTAGTCAGGGTGTGAATGTGGTAGAGACAAAGATTCAAGATGTGGTCGTCAACAACAATGCAGAGAGCATTGAAGTAGAGGATAAAGTTATTGGTGAGGCAGGAACCTGTCAAGACAGTGAATTTGATAATCAGAAGGATTCCCATTTGAAGGTGGCAGAGAAAAAGGAAAAATCATTCTATTCTCAAGCCTCCGATCTTGGCATTCAGATGGCCAGAGATTGTTGTGTGAGAACTTATAACGCAGAAAGAATATGGGAAACTAATGATACTAGTGTTACCAAGACATCTGACGAACCTTCTAACAGTTGTGTTGAAGAAGTTCAAGATATGATGGACAATATGCCTCCAGAGGTTGGTGAATCAGAAACTCCTATGCAAGTTTTGCAGTCTCCAGCTGCAGGTATGAAGGGAAAAAGACAGAAGGGGAAAAATTCGCAAGTCTCAGTTCCATCTTCCTCTTCTTCATGTCTTCTTAACTCCACGGATTTGTCAAATGAACCATCTGGCGATTCAGGCACCCCATCTATGGAAACTGCTTTGCCTCAGTTATCCGCTATGCAGGAGATGCTTGAGCAGGTGATTGGTTAAAATTTCTATTATGTTTTTATTATTGGGTTGTTATGTTTTGGTGAGTGTAACAATATTGATTGACATCAGTTCATAGTTTTGTCTATGGTATAGTCTTTTATCTTTTTTTAGAAGTCTTTTTCTTTTAGCTGACTAATACTAATTCCTGTTTATTAAAAATTTGGGCAACTGGCATTGGCTAATTAGCTTTGCTATGAAATCAGTCAAATGGAATTTGGAATTTGACCTCCTTCCTTGCTAGTTTCACTTTTGAGTTTGTCTGTTGGCAGAACTTATATTTGTTTGTTGGATACCACTGCTTTTCAGAATTTTTCTAGTTCCAACGGCAAATGCCAGATTTCTTCTTTGCTTTCACATAATAGCCCGGAAACCCATCATATAAATTGTGGATGGATCCTTTGCTTCCACTTCTTGATTTTTATGGCGTCTTGTTGGTTTTCTCCTACTATCAGCTTTGATGTTGTTCCTCATATGCTTTGTCATATATGTGCTTTTAGTGCTTCCTTTTGTGTATGAACATTTGTTTCCAACAGTAGTTCTAAGACTTATAACATTAAGTTATATATGCAGATAACATAGTAATTTTTACAGAAAGTGTATGGATAAAATCTGTCTTCTTCTGCTTTTTAGACATTCATATTGCCCTAGTCTCCTGTTCTCATATTCCTAACGTGGTTTAGGCTTTTGCACTAATTATTTTGTTATATTTTACAGGTAATAAGCACCCAAAAAGAAATTCAGAAGCAGATGAGTCTGGTTGTTTCTGCCTCAGTCAGTAAAGAAGGAAAAAGACAAGAGGGATCGTTGGGCCGGAGCATGGAGAAAGTTGTCAAAGCTAACACTGATGCTTTGTGGGCTCGTTTCCTAGAGGAAAATGCAAAGCAGGAGAAGTTAGAACAAGACCGTGTGCAGCAGATCACAAACTTGATCACAAATTACGTGAACAAGGACTTGCCAGCCCTGCTCGAGAAGAATCTGAAGAAGGAAATAGCTTTGGTTGGACCAGCCATAGCCCGTGCAGTTACTCCAGTTGTCGAAAAATCCACATCCTCATCAATTATGGAGTCATTCCAGGTTCCAATGTCAAATTCTGTCTCGGTTTTAGGGTGCTTTATGTCTGTATCTGAATGTTTAATTCTCTTTTGTTGTCATTTTTTCTATTTTGGAAGAACCCACGTTTTGATTGAAACCACTGCCTGAAATGTAGTGACCATTATTAATTGGAGGAAATTGTAGAAATGATACCTTCTCATGGCAGCAGGTCAGGATACTAATTATTCTTGGATCATAATATAAAAGAAGTCCCTGGTGGAGCATGCTTTATTTGCTTTGATGGCATTCACTAAATTGGTTTATTATACAAGATGGATTTTCTCCTTCAAATGTTTAATGGGACACCTTATAGTTCTTAATCTGCATTTGCTGTTGCTACACTACTTATTTTTATGCAAATAAATGTGTCTAAGGTTCATTTTGTGTATCTTGCAGAAAGGAGTGGGAGAGAAGGCAGTGAACCAACTAGAAAAACTAGTTACTTCAAAACTTGAAGGTGCGGTAACCAGGCAAATTCATGCACAGTTTCAAACTTCTGGAAGGCAAGCTCTCCAGGTAACTGCAACAAACATAGATCAGCAGTATCCATTGCAGTTATCATGAGAACCTTTTCTCTCCCAATCCTTCTTCCATGCCTCACTTTTCAATAATTAAGGCTATACTTCTGCATATGATCCATTTATGTTTTTCTGTTAATTACCCAGGGTTTCTGGATATTCATGTGTCGGAAAACTAGAAACACTGAGTGAGATTTAGGTGATCGTTAAGTTTGAAATCATTTCACTCATGTGTATGGTTCTGAGGTTTTTTGTATGCATGATGACATTTCAATAATCCATAAGTTCTACTGAAAACAAAGATATAGCGCATCCTTGATCAATCCAAAACTCTGTACAATTGTCGAAAATGTACAGAGACATCCAATTATATGCCATGAGAATTAAATTAAATCTAGGCATATGTTGCTGAGAGGAATTTAAGGATCCACATGACAGTCTAAAAAGTGCGTATCTTGATTGACCGCCCATGCCTTGAATCAAACCTTCAAATCCACCCTTTATGAGTTAGCACGTTAAGCCTAGATGAGTTAGCAGAGATTTCATATGTATGATTCAATTCATGTATTTCCACTGTGACTGTATCCATGCATCTCCACTATCTTTGAAATGATTAATCAAAGAGGGTGTATAAATGTATTGCTTCTCCCTATTGATTGTGTATTCTTGGTTAACTGGCAAAAATCTATTCTCCATCTTTCTTTAGCTTGGTTTTTTCTTGACTAACTGAGATGAACAGTCGTGTAGACATCTTGTGTACGTACTGTCTTTGCTTCCTTCTGACGATAATTAGTGGTATATCCTGCAGGATGCATTAAGATCTAGTTTGGAAGCTTCAATTGTTCCAGCATTTGAGATGTCGTGCAAAGCTATGTTTGCACAAGTTGATGCTACATTGCAGAAAGGGCTGAGTGAAAATACAACTGCTGCTCTGCAGCAGTTTGAATCTAGTCATTCTTCAATGACCATTGCTTTAAGGGTATGTGTGGCTTAAATGACAGTTTGATAGGAAGCAGATTTTTCTTTCCTTCTGTACTATTCTGTGTATCTTTTCCCAAACGACACTGCTACATTGACGTCATGACATTTTCACTTGTTTCTCTTACAATTGATGGACTAATTAGTTTTACTGTGTGATACATTTATTGGATGTAGAAGAACTATTTTGTGTACTAGTTGATGCCTCAATGCACTTAATCTTCATCAGAACTATTTGTTTACAGATCAAATCTGTTGATAAGCATGTGTATGGTTTTTTCAGAAACTAAAATTGATGATTGTTATAATTTTGCTGCTCGTCATGAAAATGATTCTTCAAAGAAAGTTTAACTAGTCATTTAATAAATATTCTTGGAATTTTTGAGAAATAAATAAAGGAATAATCTCACAATTGACTATCTGAACGGCATTCTCATTCGCGCTTACTTATGGTTTTCCATATGAACCTTTTTCTTGTCTTTTTCAGACTTCAGACGTGATAGGTTTTTGTTGATATAATACCAGTCTGCTATTTTAAAAGAAAGTTTGATGGAGATCTCCAGATAAATTCAATCCAGCTTTTATTGGAATTCTGTTGCAAACATAAATGACTGATCTGGTTCGTGTATATCTTACTTGTTTCTGTCCCATGTACTGGTCATTTAAGTAGGCTATACGTTATGGTCAACACTGCATTTGTTTAGTGCTGTAACACATCTCTATGGGTAATTGCAACATTTTTGTGCTCATAGTTAGCTGCCATCTGCAAACAGAAGTAGTATTGTGAAGTTTTATGTGATCCTACTTGTAAAATTATTCTGATCTCTGATGCTATTTGTAAATCCAAAGGATGCGATTAATTCAGCATCAGCAGTCGCTCAAACGTTGAGCAGAGAATGCACTGATGGCCAACATAAGCTATTAGCAATTGCAGCTGCAGGTGCTAACTCCACAGCAGTTAATCCCTTGATGAAACCAATAAGCAACGGACCATTGACTGTTCTTCATGAGAAGGTCCTTAAGCTTCCTTTTCAGTCCATTATTGTATCTTTTTCATTTTTTCATTGAGTATCCGATGTTTAAAAGGTCCTGTTGGTGTGTAGGTCGAAGCACCATTGGATCCAACGAAAGAACTATCTAGATTGATAGCTGAACACAAATTTGAGGAAGCATTCACTGGAGCCCTGCATAGGTGGGATGTCTCAATAGTTTCATGGTTATGTGCTCAGGTACTCTCTCCTCTCAACGTTTCCCCACTTATCATCGCCCTAATCGCTGTTAGAGATGCTGCGTGTAGAGCAAAGGGATTAGTTTGGTGGTTTTCTTTCGTCCCTAAAAATAACACCCAGGAAAGTTCAAAGTACAACAACGGTAGAAAATCCCCCGACAACAGTAATTCATCAAAATACATTTCCAGTAGGACACATCACACTTGGAAATGGGCCAAGAGCTCAGTCCAAGTGAAGGGCCATGGAAAATTCCCAACAGTTAAAATATAGATGCCAATTGGAGGAGGATCCTTGTCAGTAGAAAACAATGGTTGCTACTATGGGAGCAAACAAGATGATCTAGTCTAGTTCAACGAATCTGGACCATAGCTATTTATTGTTTCTGTGTAGTAAAAAGTAGATGCTACCCTTTCTAAGACATCACAAACGAAAGGTGCACTATTGCATTGTGGATCTAGACACTTGTTATTGAGACCTGTCAAAGCAAAAGCTCAACCACTTGAGAAGGAGAGACAAAAACAAAAGAAGAAAAAGACATAAAATCTAAAAAAACAATTGCCATCCTGAATGGGCAGTGATTTTGCCTAAAGCCACTGGTAGTGGACAAGAGATGGTATAATGGGGAAAGGAAGCTGCAGAGCATGAAAGTGGGTAGACCTAGGGAAGGGAGAAACAGATATGAGCGAGAGGAAGTGAAGGAGGAGGTGGCAGGCCGGGAAGGGGGTAGATGTGGGTGAGGGAAGGCTATGTTCAGCTGTAGAGGGGCCACATTGATGGGGAAAGGGTGGTGGTGGAGGGCAATAGTGCGGAGGAGGTGGAAGGTGTTGGGAGGGGAAGAGGAATAAGTAGGGAGATGGATGACATGAGTTGTGGAGTGGTGGGATGTGAGCCAAATACAGGTGGGGGTTGGTGCAGAGGGAAGAAAAGAGAAGCAACAAAGGGTTTAAGCAGGAAGAAGGACACCGGGGCTGAATACAGGAAGAGAGCAAGGGAAAGGCAAGAATAGAGAGAGAAAAATGGACAGTTTGGAGGCAGCGGTTCCACCTTCTAGGAAAGGGATGGCAAAGCCTTAAAATTTAAACTGCTCTTCTCTTTGCTAGAGAGAAATTTGGATGGCATGTATCTATTTCATTTGTGAAGATTTCCTCTCTCCTGGTATGGACGGCATCAGATGGTTGATTTAAGTAATTTGTTTTGTGAAAAATGTTTTCTCAGGTCCTTTGGGATTCACGTATCTTTTAGTTGACTGGTAGTGATATTTGCTTAGGTACAAAATAGTGTTCAGCAATGACCAATTTCTTGTAAAATGTATTCTTGAGTGAGGAATTGAGATCAGTGGGAACCGTACACCCCAAGCTTCTAGTAATCAATTTAGGTTCTATCATGAAGGTGCTTTAGTAATTCTGTTGGGTTGGAAATGTTTGCCTTTACACCTCGTTCAACCATGTCAACCTTACTACCAGGACTTCAAGTATTGTTGTCTCTGTGTACCTTCTAGTTTGGGAAAGCAGTGCTAGATGTCTACAATAATAATGCATAATAATTGGAGTCCCGTAAAACACTTAATTGACTATCAACGGTTTGTACGTGTCTAAATGCTCCAGGAGCCGGGGTGGGTGAGGAACTTGAAATGTTGTCTGTTTCCGTATTAGTCATTTTTGTGGGAGAAGTGTTATTCTAGTATATTATTTATGGTTAAAGGGTGGAGTTCTGTTATCTATTCTTTGTTACTTGGTTTGATAAACGGGGGCAAAGACAATGCTTATAAATTTTGTTACTCTTCCACCAGATTGATTTACAGAGGATTTTGTCAATGGTGCCACTTCCTCTGAGCCAAGGAGTACTACTGGCTCTTCTCCAGCAACTGGCTTATGATATTGGCAAAGAAACACCCAGAAAGCTGGCATGGATGACGGACGTGGCTGTTGCCATAAACACAGCAGATCCAACTATTGCTATGCATGGGCATGCCATCTTTGAGCAGGTATATCAGATTCTTGGTCATCAACGAAACCTACCAACTACCTCTGCTTCAGAAGCAGGCAGTTTCCGCCTTCTTATGCATGTCATCAACTCAATGTTAATGAGCTGTAAATGATTCTTCCGATTAGTTATGATAGTCCTGGCGAGATTTGTAAGTGAGTACAACGATTTTATGTAGAATTCTAGGGAGGTCCAGTAAAGAAAGTATAGAATTTTATGTAATGATTCGGTATTTTGACGATACATGTGAAATAGATACTTTGTAAATGCCTAGACCTTTGTTTTGCACCTTCGAAGTATATGACATGAAGAACTGCATATCTTTTATTCCCCTCTTTTAGCCTTCACGAGGAAATGACGTCTCGCTGATCGGACATAGAGACGGTAAGAGAACTGAGAACTTCGAATGCGAAACTGATGATTAGTCGGAAACGATGAAAAAGCACGCAATCCAGAAGCAGGACCAGCCCCTCTTCTGGCTACATTTGGCCTTGAAACAGGAAATGAGGTCGCCGGACCTCTGTCTAGACTCTTCTTCCTTCTCCTTCTCAAAATGTCTCGCACGTTAGGAGATCTTGGATCTCTCCCCAAGTCTGGTGCTCCCCGTTTGACCAGTGGCGGCCGGTCCATCGGATCGAAATGACTCTGATATTACTTGCATGTGCCATGACACTACTTTTCGTTGATCTCAAAATTATTGTAACTTTGATCGCAAGCCATTGCAATCAATTAACCTAATCAATTAGGAAGAACCTTTAAGTTCTGATTTCCAGGCGGATCATGACACAAATACGGTACGAACGTAGAAGGTGGCACCGATTGGATTGTTGTGGAACATAAAAGCGGAAATGGAGGAGGGACCTGCATCAGTGTTCCGCTTATCTACGATGCCATAATTCGACACGCAGAATCACGTGCCTCAACGGCACATTGTTTGAATCTTGTAGAAGAACAATACCGGGATCATGAACAAGTTGTCCGGTATAGTTTTACATGGCAAACTCTGTAGAGGGATTCTGCGGTTTGGCACATGTTCAACAACTCCAGAGACCTTTTTCGCTTCCGAGATTTCAGAAGGAGAAGATTGCAATGCTTCTGCTTGTTTTGGCGTCTTCATCAAAGACAAGGACCTTCTACGCGGGAGCCAGAGCCGCAATTCCACTTCAGGACTTTATGTTCTTGATCTAATTGACCGTGGTTCTTTGAAAGCCGAGCGTACTCTGTACAATAAGTTGCTGAAGAAATGTACCTATTTGGGGAAGATCAAAGAAGGAAGAGCTGTACACTCCCACATTCTCCGCTCCAAGTTCAGGGATGACCTTGTTATCCATAACACCATTCTTAACATGTATGTACAATGTGGGGCTTTGGGTGAGGCTCGTAAAATGTTCGATGAATTGCCTTCCAGAGACACGGTCACTTGGACTGCATTGATTGCCGGCTATTCTCAGAACGGTCGCGCCGAGGATGCCCTTCTTTTATTCCCTCAGATGCTCCGCGGGGGTTTGCAGCCGAATCAGTTCACCTTGTCTAGCCTGTTGAAGGCTGCTGGGGCTGGGCCCAACGGTCGGCCAGGCCAGCAAGTTCATGCCTTCTCTTTTAAGTGCGGTTATGATTCTAATGTGTATGTCGGGAGTGCCCTTGTTGATATGTATGCTAGGTTCGATCATATGGATGATGCGCAGTTAATATTTGACGGGTTGGTAGCGAAGAACGAGGTGTCTTGGAATGCTTTGATTGCTGGGCATGCGAGGAAGGGACAAGCGGAGCATGCTCTAAGTCTGTTTCGGACGATGCAGAGGGAAGATTTTAAAGCCACTCATTTCACCTATTCTAGTGTTTTTAGTGCTTGTGCAAGCAGTGGGTCTCTTGAGCAAGGCAAATGGGCTCATGCACATATGACAAAATCGGGGGTTCAGCTTGTTGCTTTTGTGGGAAACACTCTTCTTGACATGTATGCGAAATCAGGTAGCATTGAGGATGCGAAAAAGGTTTTTGATAGATTGGTGAAACGAGATGTGGTTTCTTGGAATTCAATACTTAAGGGATATTCTCAACATGGGCTCGGCAAGGAAACTGTAAAACAATTTGAAGGAATGCGGAGGACTGGAATCAAACCAAATGATGTGACCTTCCTTTGTGTTCTTTCTGCTTGTAGTCATGCTGGACTTTTGGAAGAGGGGCAGCATTACTTTGAATTGATGAAGAAGAAATACATGATAGAACCTCATGTTGCACATTATGTCACAATTGTTGACCTCCTTGGTCGAGCGGGTCTTCTTGAGGCGGCCTTAAAGTTCATAAGAGAATTGCCCATTGAACCCACTGCAGCAGCCTGGAAAGCATTGCTTGGTGCTTGTAGGATGCATAAGAATATGGAATTAGGAACTTATGCTGCAGAACGTGTTTTTGAGCTTGACCCGTATGATTCAGGGCCCCACGTATTGCTTTCTAATATCTATGCCTCTGCTAGAAGATGGGATGATGTCTCTAAAGTAAGAAAGATGATGAAAGAGAGCGGAGTGAAGAAGCAACCTGCCTGTAGTTGGGTGGAGATAGAGAATACAGTCCACATGTTCATGGCAAGCGATGATGCCCACCAGCAGAGAGGGGAGATCCACAGGAAATGGGAGGAGATCAGTGTGAAGATCAAGGAGATGGGTTACGTCCCAGACACAAGTCATGTGCTTTTGTTTCTGGATGAGCACGAGAGGGAATTAAAATTACAGTACCATAGTGAGAAGCTTGCTTTGGCATTTGCACTTCTTAAGACACCGCCCGGTTCTACCGTAAGAATCAAGAAGAACATCCGAGTATGTGGTGACTGCCATTCTGCAATCAAGTTTGCGTCAAAGTTGGTGGACAGAGAAATCATTGTGAGGGACACTAATAGGTTCCATCATTTCCGTGATGGTTCATGCTCTTGTGGGGACTACTGGTAGTGCTTACTACTTGAACCTACAAATACGCAGAAGTCTGGTTTTTAGAAGGATGAAAATTCACTGTCTTCCAGCTCTGTGAGGTTCAACCTGGAATGGCAACGATGTTGACGCAGGCCTCCTCGTTTTGCGATGAGACAATGTTCAGAATTCGACTTGGAACAGTGATTAGGCCTTTGCATGTATGTTTCGTGATGGCCGAGGGAGGTCCTTTGAGAAGAATCTTCTAGTGGGCATGGCTTCTGCGTGCTCGTAAACCCATATGTGATGTGGCTTATGAGCGGGAACTGGCGAGCCGGGAGGCCAAGTGCCATCAATGGCAGGGATCGATTATTCCTTATCCAAAATCTGCTATCAATTTCTGTCGTGACTTTATAAAGCTTTTGTGTATGCTCACTGTTCCAGAGCGGAAGCCCAGGAAGATCATCTCAAGGTTATCTTTCTAGATTAAACCGAAGGATTTTTTGCATCAGAAAAATTAGAATCTTCTTTTGGGCAGTATTGTGCAGAAATTCCCATATTTTCCTCTTTAAGAGGAGCTTGTGAAGACAGAGCTGAGGACAATGCAAACCATACAGAAAGCACGTCAACAATGATTAGAACGAAGCATGCCTGAAAGTTTGCGATGAAACGACCAGACTGTGGCTTGCTCTTCCAAATGAAGGTTTGAAATCCTGCATGCACATGAAAAATTACAGAAGTGAGACATCTAAATGGTATGCCCGTTCTTACGGGAAAAAGTCTTCGTGTAAAGATCTCCTTCATTAAAAAGGAAAAGGAAAAGAAAATAGAACAGCATCTTAGAGAATTGTTGTGTCAGCTGTTTGTAACTTGTATATATATGTATATATATATATATATTTAACGGGTATCGAATCTAGAATCAAAAGATTCTAGATAATATTTGTTTCCAATTGAGCTAAGTGTTTATGTCAAATCTGGGATCAAAAAATTTCAAGCAAGATTTGCTCTCAGTTGAAACAAGTGTTTGTCGACTTTGTAACTTGTACGTATAAACTTTATTATTGTGTTAGTTTTAGATAATGAAAACCAAGGTGACGAATCCTTATTGTCCCACGTACCTTGTGTATTCGGAGATGACATGGTGAGTCATTAGTTGCCAGCAAATTGATGTGGCAGAAGGAGAGAGAGAATGGTTAGTTGGTGGACGTGTATGAGTGGGGGAGAGTGGCAAAGAAGGGGCAAGTCTAAGGAGGAGAAAAAGAGTTGGACGAAAAAGATGGTGTCGCCAATGCCTGGTGGTCTTCGGAAGCTAAAAATAGAAGAGAGGAAAAGAACGCAAAAGAAGGAACCAACGCAACCATCTGTTTCATCTCATTCTTGCCGGAGAGATGGCTAAAAAGCGTGAAGGAAGAGTGTGTATGTGTGTGTGTGTATGCGTGTTATCTGGTTGTGGACGGTTTTAGCTTAAATTCGCGTAGCGTGTGAGCAAGGCACCCTTCTTTCGCATACGTTACCAACAACAACAGTTCCAGATATACGATACTGCCTCAAACCTCAAACCTCAAACCCCACCTTCGGCCTCGTCAGTTCGTCAGGTAACCAACTTTCCTATACCCTACAAATCATCTTGATCGCCATAAATTTTGATCTTCTTTTGACATCAAATCTGTCATGTCCGTCGGAGATCCTCTTTCTCTCAGTCGGAGATCTTCTTCCTGTGGTTGGTTCTCGGGGGATTGGGTTGAGTTGTTCTGTTGCATGTTTTGTTGCTTCGCCTCCTGTAAGGTTCTCTTGCATATTCATTCGGGGTCATCGATGCATGCGTCGTTGCGTTTAAAACGTAGGGCACCGGTTGTTTTCTTTGAAAGTTAAATATTGGGGATTGTGTATGTAGGCGCATCTCCGTCCGAATCTCATGCCAGGTTCTCATTTTGTCTTTACACGACACTATATTACAATCTGATGGATGGAGCTATAGTCTGTACTAAGATTCTTTGATATCTAGCCAGCTTTCCTTGATTTCACGGGGTTTGTATTGTATTGTATTGTATTGTATTGTATTGTATTGTGTATTGTATTGTATTGTATTGTTGTATTGTGTTGTATTGTATTGTATTGTATGTCCACGGCCATATTTATCTTCTTTGTCTGGGGTTACGGATGACAGATTCTAATCCCCAGGTGGTAAAACGAAACATTTCTTGAAAACAAACGGGCAGCAGAACAGATAATCTACGCAGCTTTCGTATGCTATATGAACAATTGTATGCTGTAGATTTCTTCCCTTCCTCCCTTCCTCACCTCACCTCACCTTTCTCTGCATATCTCTTTGACAGAAAGGCTGAGTCATAAATGGAGCTGGAGAAGCTTAATAAGAAGAAGAGAGCAAGGGAAGGTGATCACGAGGAAGATCAAGATTCTTCGGATAATATTAACGCAAAGAAGCAACATCTCAAAGGCGTCGACTTTGAAGAAAACAACGATGAGAGCAGTGATGTGAAGACGGTGGATTCCTCCTCGGCATTAGATGTGGGGGTGTTTGATTTCCCGTGGCTGAAAGATGGTATGATCTCCAAATCAGAAGAGTGGAGACTGGAGGATGCCTTCTCTTCATCGCTCGTATATGACACCTCAACCACCACCAACGGTGTTGAAGATACTGGCCAGTGTGTATGTCAGACTCCGGAGGCACTGCCAGACTTTCCAGAGGACAAGTTCGATGATTTATGGCAGCAAGCAAGGGAAGATGGCGGGTTGGAAATGGAGGGTGTGGATTGCATATGGAGCTTTCTTCTCACTCAGCCGCTCCAACAGGGTGGTATCTGAGAATATGCCTTGAGATGTAGCAAAAGCCCTGGTGGAATAAACCTTGACTTCGTCAACTTAACATCCCAGGCCAATAGATTTCCCCTCCCTGATGCGTTGTGGACGGACTGGCATGGCAGAACTTTTACAGCAATAGATGTAAAGGCGTCCTTCCTTCTGATGATGATGTTAATTATGTTCAGAAACTCTTATTTTTATTTTTATTTTTTCCTTCTTCATTTTCACTTTTCTCTGCTTCTGGGTGCTCTTACTCGGGCATGCCTTCCCCATTTTTGTTAGGCATTTTGGTCTATGATCGCACATATATTAGCTGTGGGTAGCTGCCAGTTCGTACTTCACTTTGTGTAAAATGTTGTCAACATGGAAAATAGCCGTGTACCACATCGGATGAAATAAAAATGCACTCTCTCTCTCGAACCATTGGTATCTTATCCAGGAAGCTCGAGTTTACCGATTAACTGACAGACTCAGCCTGAAACGTTCCCGCATAACAAGCTGGACCTCTTGCAGCATCGCTCTCTTCATTTCTCTTGTTTTTAGCACCACTCTCGGCTATGCCACAAGTGGGCCAATTGGGCTTAGTACAAGGCCTAAGTTCTATCTTAAAAGATCAATTATATAATTAGATTCATACGTCGCTCTTGATGTGAATAAAGTCCTCTATCACAAGCCCAGGTCATAGTTTAATTTTAATACCATTTACCATAATTTTAGGTCTCATTCTAATTGTTAAATCATCTCAATACGAGAAAATAAAATCTTCTACAAATGTAATGGGGAAGAGCCGTGGAGAGAACGGATAGGTTCTCCAGATGCCATTCAATGGTTTGACTACCCCAAAAGCATATGAAGCTTTTGAGAGTGCCTCTAAATTGTTTATCACACCTTTCAACATAGTTGTTTTGTAATTATTCACATCTCAGACACGGGCATATATAAATAA